>JAEAOA010002171.1:645693-1238193 GCA_016746295.1 Potamilus streckersoni
AACGATTTTGTTGCGTTTGATGTAAAAACTTTAACTCCTTTTCCTCTTTTTTCTGGTAATCTTTTATCTCGATCATCTTCGTATTTATCAAACAATCTTTTAAAATCCCAACCTTTTTTATAACCTTCTGATTTATTTCGATATCGTTTTGATGTTTTAAGAAAAACCTCAGCAATAATTCCATATCTTATCTGATCAAATAATACTAGAAAATTCTTTCTATCTTTTTGATCTTTAATTTCTTCATCAGCATGTAAACCATTTTTTATAATTTCTTTTAATTTTTCCATCAAATTATCATAGTTTTCTTTTGACCAATCTCGAATACTATTAATATTAGTGATATTATTATTTTCCATAAACTTGTTATACTCGGAATCGTCTATTTTTACCCTAGCTTGTTTTCTGTAAATTTTTATAGATTCTTCAAGAGACATTATTTTTATCATACTTTCTTGTAACGTTTTTTGTTTCTCAGCTAATTCCTCAGTTTGTTCTGACACTTTTTCTATTAACCTCCTTAACTCGTCGGGATTAACAGCCTTTGTTGTTATAGCTTGCTGAAGTGCAAGAGGGTTGTTTATTAATCTATCAAATTCAACCTGTCGTGCAATAGGATCAACAATGTCTCTTACAAGTTCTTCTGCAATTTTTTTATTTTCTTCTTTCGATCTTTCTCCTAGTAAACCTAACAATCCTTTTTCTTTTATTTTTGCTAGTTCTTCCGGAGACAATGTTGGTATTTCTAGCTGCTTGCCAAGCATCGCCTCAGTAACAGGTTTGAAAAATTTGGTTCTTTCTTCTTCTGCTTGAACTTGTCCACGTCGAGCTTCTTCCACCTTTTTCTTAAAAGCCGCACGAGTTTCGAGAAACTTTTTTAGTAATTCGATTTTCTGTTGATGTTTGTCCATTATTTTTATACGCTTTACAAAATTATATCATAGAAACGTCTCAAGGCAACAACGAAACATCTTGGTTGGATCACGCGCTAGCTTGTCAAATAAAAAGAAACTATATCTATCTTTAGTTGCTCGATGATATAATTCGATAAATCTATCTTTTGTAACATCACCACATTGTTCGTTTGCAATATTTCTCACATCCACATTATCTAGTCCGGGAAATAATATGAAACAACCCGTATTTCGCCTAATAAACCTATCAACATTATAAAAACCTTGGGCAAGATAAACAGAATTACATCTTTTATTACGTGATAGTGAAAAATATGATCTAATCTTGTTCATTTCCTCATTGTTTAGCGGAATATCATCAAAGACGATTATCTTCTGCTCTGACGAATCGAGTTCATTCACTGGAACGAGTTCTTCTGGTTGTTTTATCAAAAATATATCATCACCAATGCCAAGTTCATCACGAAGTTTATCATTATACTCGTTTAATAATTTGTATTTGTCTTGTTGGGGGTTGATGGTGTAAATATACACCTTATCATAGTTAAAGTTATTATTGAGTAAAAGATTTAATAACAAATTTGTTTTACCAGATCCAGTTCGCCCAACAATAAGATAATGACAGTCTGAAAGTTCATTGTTATGTTTATGCTTCACCAATCGCTCGGTGTCAAAGTTTATTATCTTCGCCATCGTATAATTTTATGTTATATTAAACCAACAATTTTGTGTAGAACGGTATGTATAATGAGCTACTATACAAAATTTGGAACATTAGCAGTAGATTTATTAACAGAAGGTTACCAGGGTGACTTATCCAAGTATGCGACTCTTGATAAGCTCAAAAATGAAATCAACAATTTGTTAAACGTTGCAAGTGTAGATCCAAATGAAGTTGTAGTTTTCCAGGACAAACAAGGACGATTAAAGACGAGTAATGTACAACTATCAGATGTACTAGTACGAAATCCTACTGCAGTTGCTAATAATATTGTTACTTTTAACAATCAAGGTAAGATAGAAGATTCGGGTAGGTCAGTTAACGATTATGTTAGAAAAGCAGGTGATTTATTTACGGGAAACATTGTTATGAACCAGAACAAGATCACATACCTTGGAAACCCAACTGAGGATAATGACGCTGCTACTAAGAAATATGTTGATGATCAGGAATCAAAGTACGTGTCGGCGCATGGTGGTATAATGCGTGCATTTCTCAACATGAACAATAATGGCATCAATAATCTTAGAACACCAGAGTTTGATTTTGATGCTGTAACAAAGAAATATGTTGATGATATCAACAATGAAATCACCAAGTTCAAAACTGATTTTACTAATCACATCACCACGTTTTTAAATTTTCGCAGAAACATAAACAAAACCAATAACGAATTTTTTGGAAGTCCACCGTCTGTTGATATTACACTCGATAATATTAACACAAAACTCAACGATATTATTAGTGGAATTCCTAGTATTGTTGAGAAAACAAGTATGATTAAAATTCCTCACAAGCAGATTAAAAATATTGTTTATACTGTTGCTTCTGGAATGTCTACTTGGTCGCCGCAAAATAACACTCTCAAACATACTGCAGAGGTCACTGGTGTGTATAGATTGTCCGTGTTGAGCAGTGCAAAGTTTAATATATTTACATTATTTCCATGGCGTCACTCGACTGATAATTTCTCTGGAACTGTGTCTATTGTGTTAAACAAAGATGTTGAAGAAACTTTTATGCTAATAGCAGATGACAAAAAATTAACTGCTGTGTCATATTGGTATTGTCTGGAATTTGTGGCTGAAACACCTCAACTAGTTACTTAATCAAGCCTGAGATTATGTGAACAAATATTATAATGAAAAAAAGTATAGTTGATTTCAATCATATTTCAAAAGATATTCCAGGACAGGATGTTGACGCACTAATACAATACTACAAATATTATCATAAAAAACTTTGGTGCGTTAAAAAATGTTACAAATATTATAACAAAATACTTCGAGTAATATCATATCTACCCTTGTTAATGACTAGTTCTGGCATAATTTCAAGTGGTATATCATTAAACCCGTTTTTGTTAATCATATCCGGTGTTGGTGTTTCTCTTACAGCAGCTTGTAAAAAAGTTGAACCTAAAATTTTGATAAAAAAGCACGGCTGCTTAACATCAATTATAACTTACAAAAAACTACTTGATCAAATAAGATCTTACCTACGAGGAGTAAAATATAATATGGACGATTTAATACGTGAATTTCGTATTATTGATAACATGTTAACAGATATTCTACCCATGAGGATCAGCAAATATGAGAAAGATTATCAAAAGAAGTATGATATAACATAAAATTTTATATAATACCACTTACCTTACTGGAATTCTAATGCGTAATTTAGTCCACAATCGCCACGCTCTGCTAAATCGTAATGATTTGGAAAATTGAGTCTGACATATCATTTTGCTTATTCTGGAAGATCACGTAATTAAATTTTACCTGTTACCTAGGTATTTTGCAACAGGTGTTCTATTGTATTTGTTTGGAGGTCTAGAGAGGTTGTTGAGCTCGGATTCTTAGCGCAATTATTGATTGCAACAGGTGTTCTATTACGTTACCTAGGTATTTTGTATTTGTTGAGCTCGGATTCTTAACGCAATTATTGATTGCAATAGGTTTTCTATTACATTACCTAGGTATTTTGTATTTGTTTGGAGGTCTGGAGGGGGTTGTTGAGCTCGGATTCTTACTTTCTCCTACTACTGCTTATACACAACACAGACCCTGAATTATATAGGAGAATGTTCGATAATAGTAGACAGAATCACTATTATTTATTTATATTTATTCAATGACTCAGTAGCTTCATTTATGGCGATGTTTGCTTAGTGGTGATGAAATATGGACTGGGGTGTGCAGGCAAGGCGATAGTTTCCATATACCTGCTGAACTGGACTCGAAATAAAAATGTCTGCTCTACTCTGTATGATATAACTATTTGTATTAAATATTAATCATATATATATATATATATATATATATATATATATATATATATATATATATATATATATATATATATATATATATATATATATATATATATATATATATGTTTTATATATATTTATATATATATATATATATATATATATATATATATATATATATATATATATATATATATATATATATATATATATATATATGTCTGTATGTATGTATGTATGTATGTATATATATCTATATATATATATATATATATATATATATATATATATATATATATATATATATATATATATACACACACACACACACACACACACACACAGTTTTAGACAGTATAATTCGTGGACATAATTTTTTAAATCCATATGAACATAGGCACCAAATAGGAAAATACAATTAACTAACTGGTCAATGTCACTTACATTGTTATCGGCCCCTGTAGGTAAAAGATCAGGAGTACTGCTCTTGGATAGCTGCTAAATCACACTGATTAGTGAATGGATAGAGACGATTACATGATGGATAGAGACGATTACAGGATGGATCGGGACGATGACAGGATGGATCGGGACGATTACAGGATGGATAGAGACGATTACATGATGGATAGGGACGATTACAGGATGGATACGGACGATTACAGGATGGGTCGCGACGATTACAGAATGGATAATGACGGTTACGGGATGGATATGGACGATCACGGGATGGATAGAGATGATTACAGAACGGATAGAGACGATCACAGGACGGAATATAAAAAAAACCCTGAAAGACAGTATCACATGCAAACAAAACAAAACGAATTTGATGAAGAAAATTGAAAACAAGATTAGATGTCTATAAAAATGATTTTACCAAGCATGAAGTAAAGCAAAAGACCAACAAATGATTTGCTACAAAAGACACTAGCTCAGGAATAGTCTAAGCCATTCCCAACACAAAAACGAATCAGTCTACAAGAACGATAGTCATTGGAAGAAACCATCTGACTGGAAAGTTATGAGGCTCTTTTAGTCACAAGAAGAAACCGTCCGACCAGAAAGTTATCAGCTTCTTTAGTCATAAGAATAAACCGTCTGACTGGAAAGTTATCAGGTTCTTTTAGTCATAAGAAACCGTCTGACTGGAAGTCATCAGGCTCATTAAGTCATAAAAAGAAACCGTCAGACTGGAAAGTTATCAGGCTCCTTTAGTCATAAGAAGAAACCATCAGACTGGAAAGTCATCAGGCTCTTTTAGTCATAAGAAGAAACCGTCTGACTGGAAAGTCATCAGGCTCTTTAGTCATAGAAGAAACCGTCAGACTAAAAAGTCATCAGGCTCTTTTAGTCATAAGAAGAAACCGTATGACTGGAAAGTCATCAGGCTCTTTAAGTCATAAGAAGAAACCGTCAGACTGGAAAGTTATCAGGCTCCTTTAGTCATAAGAAGAAACCGTCAGACTGGAAAGTTATCAGGCTCCTTTAGTCATAAGAAGAAACCGTCAGACAGGAAAGTCAACAGGCTCTTTCAGTCATAAGAAGAAACCGTCAGACTGGAAAGTTATCAGGCTCCTTTAGTCATAAGAAGAAACCGTCTGACTGGAAAGTCATCAGGCTCCTTTAGTCTTAAGTAGAAACCGTCTGACTGGAAAGTTATCAGGCTCTTTTAGTCATAAGAAGAAACCGTCAGACTGGAAAGTCATCAGGCTCTTTTAGTAATAAGAAGAAACCGTCAGACTGGAAAGTCATCAGGCTCCTTTAGTCATAAGAAGAAACCGTCTGACTGGAAAGTTATCAGGCTCCTTTAGTCATAAGAAGAAACCGTCTGACTGGAAAGTTATCAGACTCTTATAGTCATATGAAACCGTCTGATTGGAAAGTTATCAGGCTCTTTAAGTCATAAGAAAACGTCTGACGGGAAAGTCATCAGGCTCCTTTAGTCATAAGAAGAAACCGTCAGACTGGAAAGTTATCTGGCTCTTTTAGTCAAAAGAAACCGTCTGACTGGAAAGTCATCAAGCTCCTTTAGTCATAAAAATAAACCGTCTGACTGGAAAGTCATCAGACTCTTTTAGTCATAAGAAGAAACCGTCTGACTGAAAAGTCATCAAGCTTCTTTAGTCATAAGAATAACCCGTCTGACTGGAAAGTAATCAGGCTCTTTTAGTCATAAGGAGAAACCGTCTGACTGGAAAATTTTCAGGCTCTTTTAGTCGTAAGAAGAAACCGTCTGACTGGAAAGTTATCACGCTCTTTTAGTCATAAGAAGAAACCGTCTGAATGGAAAGTTATCAGGCTCCTTTAGTCATAAGAGGAAACCGTCTGACTGGAAAGTTATCAGGCGCTTATAGGCATAAGAAGAAACCGACAGACTGGAAAGTCATCAGACTCTTTTAGTCATAAGAAGAAACCGTCTGACTGAAAAGTCATCAGGCTCTTTAAGTCACAAGAAACCGTCTGACTGGAAAGTCATCAAGCTCCTTTAGTCATAAGAAGAAACCGTCTGACTGGAAAGTAATCAGGCTCTTTTAGTCATAAGACGGAACCGTCTGACTGGAAAGTTATCAGGCTCTTTTAGTCGTAAGAAGAAACCGTCTGACTGGAAAGTCATCAGGCTCCTTTAGTCATAAGAAGAAACCGTCTGAATGGAAAGTTATCAGGCTCCTTTAGTCATAAGAAGAAACCGTCTGACTGGAAAGTTATCAGGCGCTTATAATCATAAGAAGAAACCGACAGACTGGAAAGTTATCAGACTCTTATAGTCATAAGAAACCGTCTGACTGGAAAGTTATCAGGCTCTTTTAGTCATAAGAAGAAACCGTCAGACTGGAAAGTTATCAAGCTCTTTAGTCACAAGAAGAAACCGTCTGACTGGAAAGTCATCAGGCTCTTTAAGTCATAAGAAACCGTCAGACTGAAAAGTTATCAGGCTCTAATAGTCATAAGAAACCGACTCACTGGAAAGTTATCAGGCTCTTTTAGTCGTAAGAAGAAACCGTCTGACTGGAAATTCATCAGGCTCCTTTAGTCATAAAGAAGAAACCGTCTGACTGGAAAGTTATCAGGCTCCTTTAGTCATAAGAAGAAACCGTCAGACTGGAACGTTATCAGGCTCTTTTGTTCGTAAGAAGAAACCGTCTGACTGGAAAGTCATCATGCTTCTTTAGTCATAAGAAGAGACCGTCTGACTGGAAGGTTATCAGGCTCTTTTAGTCATAAGAAGAAACCGTAAGACTGGAAAGTCATCAGGCACTTTTAGTCATAAGAAGAAACCGTCTGACTGGAAAGTCGTCAGGCTCCTTTAGTCAAAAGAAGAAACCATCTGACTGGAAAATTATCAGGCTCTTTTAGTCATAAGAAGAAACCGTCAGACTGAAAATTCATCAGGCACTTGTAGTCATAAGAAGAAACTGTCTGACTGGAAAGTTATCAGGCTCTTTTAGTCATAAGAAACCATCTGACTGGAAAGTCATCGGGCTCTTTTAGTCATAAGAATAACCCATCTGACTGGAAAGTCATCAGGCTCTTTTAGTCATAAGAATAACCCATCTGACTGGAAAGTTATCAGGCTCTTTTAGTCATAAGAAGAAACCGTCTGGAAAGTCATCAGGCTCTTTTAGTCATAAGAAGAAACCGTCTGACTGGAAAGTCATCAGGCTTTTTAAGTCATAAGAAACCGTCAGACTGGAACGTTATCAGGCTCGTTTATTCATAAGAAGAAACCGTCTGACTGGAACGTTATCAGGCTCTTTTAGTCATAAGAAGAAACCGTCTGACTGGAACGTTATCAGGCTCTTTTAGTCATAAAAAGAAACCGTCTGACTGGAAAGTTATCAGGCTCCTTTAGTCATAAGAAGAAACCGTCTGACTGGAACGCTATCAGGCTCTTTTAGTCATAAGAAGAAACCGTCTGACTGTAAAGTTATCAGGCTCCTTTAGTCAAAAGAAGAAACCATCTGACTGGAAATTTTTCAGGCTCTTTTAGTCATAAAAAGAAACCGTCAGACTGGAAAGTCATCAGGCACTTGTAGTCATAAGAAGAAACCGTCTGACTGGAAAGTTATCAGGCACTTTTAGTCATAAGAAACCATCTGACTGGAAAGTCATCAGGCTCCTTTAGTCATAAGAATAACCCATCTGACTGGAAAGTCATCAGGCTCTTTTAGTCATAAGAATAACCCGTCTGACTGGAAAGTTATCAGGCTCTTTTAGTCATAAAAAGAAACCGTCTGGAAAGTCATCAGGCTCTTTTAGTCATAAGAAGAAACCGTCTGGAATGTCATCAGGCTCTTTTCGTCATAAGAAGAAACCGTCTGACTGGAAAGTCATCAGGCTCTTTAAGTCATAAGAAACCGTCAGACTGGAACGTTATCAGGCTCTTTTAGTCATAAGAAGAAACCGTCTGGCTGGAACGTTATCAGGCTCTTTTAGTCATAAGAAGAAACCGTCTGACTGGAAAGTCGTCAGGCTCCTTTAGTCAAAAGAAGAAACCATCTGACTGGAAAGTTATCAGGCTCTTTTAGTCATAAGAAGAAACCGTCAGACTGGAAAGTCATCAGGCACTTGTAGTCATAAGAAGAAACCGTCTGACTGGAAAGTTATCAGGCACTTTTAGTCATAAGAAACCATCTGACTGGAAAGTCATCAGGCTCCTTTAGTCATAAGAATAACCCATCTGACTGGAAAGTCATCAGGCTCTTTTATTCATAAGAATAACCCGTCTGACTGGAAAGTTATCAGGCTCTTTTAGTCATAATAAGAAACCGTCTGGAAAGTCATCAGGCTCTTTTAGTCATAAGAAGAAACCGTCTGACTGGAAAGTCATCAGGCTCTTTAAGTCATAAGAAACCGTCAGACTGGAACGTTATCAGGATCTTTTAGTCATAAGAAGAAACCGTCTGGCTGGAACGTTTTCAGGCTCTTTTAGTCATAAGAAGAAACCGTGGAAAGTTATCAGGCTCCTTTAGTCATAAGAAGAAACCGTCTGACTGGAACGTTATCAGGCTCTTTTAGTCATAAGAAGAAACCGTCTTTCTGTAAAGTTATCAGGCTCCTTTAGTCATAAGAAGAAACCGCCTGACTGGAACGTTATCAGGCTCTTTTAGTCATAAGAAGAGACCGTCTGACTGTAAAGTTATCAGGCTCCTTTAGTCATAAGAAACCGTCTGACTGGAACGTTGTCAGGCTCTTTTAGTCATAAGAATAACCCGTCTGACTGGAAAGTTATCAGGCTCCTTTAGTCATAAGAAACCGTCTGACTGGAACGTTATCAGGCTCTTTTAGTCATAAGAATAACCCGTCTGACTGAAAAGTTATCAAACTCTTTTAGTCATAAGAAGAAACCGTCTGACTGGAACGTTATCAGGCTCTTTTTGTCATAAGAATAAACCGTCTGACTGGAAAGTTATCAGGCTCTTTCGAAAATCATCCAGGTGGGCATTTGTGGAGGTTAATCATGTATGAGAGATAACCGATTTCATTAAATTTATTTAGCCTTATTACGCAGTCACTACCAGAACATACCGTACCAATCATTATGTAGCCATAATTAGAACGCATAGTACTATTATGCAAACACAATCAGAATATACAGTCCCAAAAGCAAGCCTATGTTTTGCAACCTGGAAAGATGTAAAGGCATAAATTGAATACGTCAGGAAAGAGTAATATTTTGAAGAAACCTAATGTGAAATTTGACGGTGTAGTCGTGTATCATGTGTTGCAACATCCTTGAAAGGAATAGCACATTTATTATATTTAAAACAAACACCTAAAATTCTATATCAATCAGGGTGACTAATTCAACTTTTCCCAAATCCACAAACTGTCTAGTACAAGCGATATAGCAACCTAGGGGGCATTAGATTAAACTAAAGACGCAATCTACACTTTCATAGCAAAGACGGCAATAGATGTAAACCACCAGTGAAGGATTGTGCAGTGTATACATATACAATTGTCTCTAACGATTTATTAGGAAAAAAAATGAAGATGCTGTGACAAAACGGTTTGATAGGAACAGTCATTCTTTGCGTAATTATTCAGTTGTGGGAATTGTGAATGGAATTTCTTTTTCTTTTTGTTTAGTATCATCCTTTTTATTTCCCTTTCAATCGAGGAATTGCCTCCTCGCAGTGGGAATTTTCTGATCAAAACATATATTGCACTTTTGTCATTGTTATCTAATTTAACGTAAATGCTCCTTCAGCTGTGACAATGTGTAGTTAAATAACCACTTGTAAGTGTTCTTACAAATGGAGTTAACTTACACTATACCCAAATAAGAAGGCGTCCATAAGTACAGCTGCACACTGAAGTCTATTTGTGGACAATGGTGATGAATAGGCTTTTACATTCCCTGTATACTCTTGAACAATAGTGACCAACTAGTCTTGGATTGGCGTATTATCCGGAACAAAGCGATGAAGAAGTCTTTGTGCTTCCTGTCTAATCTGGTCTAGTTTTAATGCCCATTTCACATGTACACTATGAGAGTCATAACGCAACAACCAAAGTTATTAGAAACAAATCTTTTTCCCGAATTTGCCCAAAGCTCTAAGCACATTCATGTACATGACAAAATCTTTTCTGATGCATTAACAATTTGACATTTACATTCTGAACTAAAAGAAAATTAAATTCCATGTTTGGGAAAATGAAAACAATTTCTGACACTATGGCTTGTAAGAGTGGGAAATACTCTTATTACTCGCAGTAATCTATGTATACATTTAATTTTAAAATCCAATAATTTTTATTTAGAAATGTGTAAAAAGTTAAAGTTCATTACAAATTAGGTTACGCATGCAACTGTTTCCTTTTATCCACATCCCACGTTTTGCAATTTTCGAACTTTTAGGGGTTTGTATCATATAGCCACTGTTGTGATTAAGTGCCGGAAAACGCCACAATACATACATACATAATACGATATCCCATGGGACGGATAAATTATGTTTGTGATGTCTATCCGTCCGTTCATCTAGTTACCTTTTAAACACGATATGTTAAGCATATTTCATCAAACTTGTATTAACTGGTTATATCTTCAGAAACTATTAGGTTCGGTTGACCTTACACAGTATTCAATGCCACAAAGCCGCACCGTGTAGTAAGAAAAGGAGTACGCATGTCATCTATAATATCATATGAACAGGCCAAATGCATTGATAAGCATGTGCATATTATGTTCCACGACCTTATTAGGTTCTGGGGAATAAGGTCACGGTGTGAGATTTTGTAAGGCTGGTGAGGGTGATACTTGTTCTTGCTTGCAAAAACACTACCTTCATGCATTTAATACACGTTATCTGATTTCTTCGTTAACCATACTATACTTTATGCCTAATTACGACATTCTGATACAGATTTGGTGAAAACTGAACCCTACCAAAAACGAAACCCATAACCAATATCAAATATGTAACACATTTAATATCTCGAACAAAGTGTGCTAAACAGTTAATGACCCTAAAAGTGTGATAGCATTTCAGCTGTAAAGGTATTCCTATAATCATCATAGGTGAAGCTTAGCTATCGTAGTAAGATTGGTAGCAGCAAATAAACCTACCCTGACAGGATAAAGTGATAATTACTACTTTGTAGACATACCGAGACCGTGAAGAGGAGAGGAATGAATCACTGGTGGAGAGTAAAACAACGTATATAAATAGTTCAGGTGCAGCGATTGAGATCAGGTTTCACAACAAAACCACACTACATGTGTCGTGTAATTAACACCGCAACCGGCTAAAGTGCTGAATAGTTCTGTAAGTGAGCGCTATCCAAAGTGCATTGGTATCTGATGTCCTACCACGATTTCTTTGTTTCTTCATTTGATTTTGTCAAATATAATTTCATTATATAAACGACTAAACCAAATGCAGTAATTCCAAATAAGAGACTTATTAGAAATTACCCATGCATCTAAACCAGAGTAAATAAAATACCACTACGAATGTAAAACTAACTGAATCAACATCATCAAAACCTATATCTTAAACATCACTCGATTAAAAAAAAGAGAAATTTGTTACACATTATTAAATTCAGTCAAAAGTTACAGAGGCTTTACAGCTGTGAAAATTTCAAAATTAGACACATCTAAATGTTGCCTCAAGTTTGAAATACAAATGCTACATGTAATGCATGGGGTTTCCCATTCAGAATTCAGTTAACAATTGTAATGAAGGAAATCTTAAGATTTTTGTTGTAAAAATACGGTCCATATAATACATTTTGATCCTTTATTTTACGGAGTTTAGAATTTTTACTTCTATCATTTGCTTTGTATCATTTTTATATATTTAAACACCTTTAACTGTAATCTTGCATAATTATATTTTTTACGTTTATTGGAGGGGGGATTTTACTATCTTCCTGAAAATTTACTTTCTGAAATTCGTTACTTTTTGAACGTAACTTATAATAGGCACTATAGCAGGGATTGTGCTGACGTACTTCTAATATAACCCATACATACAAACATACATACATACATACATACATACATACATACATACATACATACATACATACATACATACATACATACATACATACATGCATGCATGCATGCATGCATGCATACATACATACATACATACAAGTAGCCCCTTCGCATTAATTTGACAACAGGCAGACCACTCTTAACACTAACATAGTACTGCTAAGGGCCTAACGATGAAGCTGTTAGTACCATTTTCATCTTTGGTACGACTCGGCTGTACCGATGTATGTATGTATGTATGTATGTATGTATGTATGTATGTATGTATGTATGTATGTATGTATGTATGTATGTATGTATGTATGTATGTATGTATGTATGTATGTATGTGTGTGTGTGTGTGTGTGTGTGCGTGCGTGCGTGCGTGCGTGCATGGATGTATGTATGTATGTATGTATGTATGTATGTATGTATGTATGTATGTATGTATGTATGTATGTATGTATGTATGTATGTATGTATGTATGTATGTATTTTATGTATGTATGCATGCATGCATGCATGCATGCATGTATGTATGTATGTAAGTATGTATGTATGTATGTATGTATGTATGTATGTATGTATGTATGTATGTATGTATGTATGTATGTATGTATGTATGTATGTATGTATGTATGTATGCATGCATGCATGCATGCATGCATGCATGCATGCATGTATGTATGTATGTATGTATGTATGTATGTATGTATGTATGTATGTATGTATGTATGTATGTATGTATGTATGTATGTGTGTGTAGTATGTATGTATGTATGTATGTATGTATGTATGTATGTATGTATGTATGTATGTATGTATGTATGTATGTATGTATGTATGTATGTATGTATGTATGTATGTATGTATGTATGTATGTATGTATGTATGTATGTATGTATGTATGTATGTATGTATGTATGTATGTATGCATGTATGTATGCATGTATGTATGTTGCTATTTTGTGCCAGTTAAGAAGAAAGTGTTGATAATACAAACCTGAAGACTTGACAAATATTATCTTCCAAATAAATGTGAATATAAATTCTCCAAGACAAAGTATAAATGTATACTAGCAATGATATATAAAGGCAAAAATATCAAAGAAGATCTGCTCTGAATGTATTTACAAAATCTGCAGTGAAACAGCATATTGAATTAGTATATATATATATATATATATATATATATATATATATATATATATATATATATATATATATATATATATATATATATATATATATATATATATATAAGCATTTACCAAAACAAAACAAGCGCTGCTTATGAAACATTGGACCAGAACATACAACACTGATATATCGACTGCTGTAATATTTCCTACACTTTGTTTTTGTTATTAAAATTCTAATTCATACTCCCCCTCTTTCAAGTTTAATAGGTATAATGCAATTTCATCATAATAAAGATAAGTTGTGCTTCCTCCAAAGAAGCCTCTCGTGTGGTGAGCTTATACGCCTTCATTAAACTAATCTCTTAATAAATGAATCCATGGTTTCTCCTAAAAAGTATCCACAAAGCCAATGCACGAAAATACAGCATCGTTCAACAGTTTTTAATTAGCATCTGTATACGTTTTATCTTGTGTAATTGGAGTCAAAATGAATGTAGATAACTTTAATCTACTTCACAGGAAATATCTGATGAGAAACATCTTCAGCTTTCCCATTTCATTCAAACGTGCTCAGTATCGCCAAGGGTGGTTGTCTATTTTTAATGCAAAGTTTTGTTAAGCCTCCGAATGACTGCCTATAGTCACACGCACCTTGCAGTATTGCCTATTTGCTTTTATATCTACACTAAATGTTGAATGAAGGTTAAAGTCTTCCAAACCCGTACAAATGGAAGCTGCATTCTGTGTGTTATCTAGTCCCTTGTTTACAATAACTAACAGAAAGTGCATAATAAAACTCTGATACAAAGCGTCATGTGCAGTCTCTGACAACGTGTACCGATTTCATCGCACCTGGTCCAGAATATTTGTTGTAGTTCAAACATACGGACAGACATTCAAAATGTGTTGATTTTTTGTTTTTAACCCTTACTGTAATCAACATATTCCCAATGCCTGTTTCTATTGCCATATCCCCACTGCCCATGTTTATATTACTATATTTCCACTGCCCATGTTTCTATCCAAAATATCTCAAATAATTTAAAATATTAAGAGGGAGGGATGAACTACAAAACATAACCACATTATAGTTAACGTCATGCGGTAGTTTCCTCTAATTTTTTCCTGGCTGTGGGAAAAGTTAATATGCCTTCCGAATTCCTATGAGATGCTTGATGGCGTAAAGCATCTAATAGTGGAATAATCACTATATACAGAACGCCAGTCCATCAGAGGTTAATTAACTTCGGCTGAACATGGTGCCTATTGCATGTGCATCATAACAAAATGCATTACTTGACATAAAGGACACCTGTTTTATTAAAATAATATTTATGCATTTCTTTTTAAATTGTATTGTCCAATTCTTTTAAAATAATATGTTAGACATGCCACACTCACCATATTATTTTATCTTTCTGTATGACGACATCAACTAGACATTCCTGCTACCGGACAGTATTAACCTATGAAACCCATTCGTCCTAAACTTGCATACAACCTTTAAAACAAAATGTTTGCCCCAAACACAAACCTTTCATGACGTTTGCTTACGCAAATCTAATACGCCTTCCAATCTTATTCCACAATGTCAACGTGTCCTTTCTTTTTTGGAAACTGTGGTCCTCACATCAATAATGGTAGCCTCCCGCCTTGCGCGCGCGCACACACACACACACACACACACACACACACACACACACATCGTTATTAAGTGAAATTATATGAAACTTTCAAAGACTCCTAAAATTGCGACCTCTTCCGTTAGCCATACAATACAAGTCTAATTTTATTTTCAGCATTATGACTTTTTGTAGATATATTATTGTAAAAAATTCCATAATCCAGAGTTGACAGGAAGACTATAATATTCGTGGCCTGGTTTCATATTATCAGTTTTTAATTATAAGACTGGTATTCTATAATTACACACCAGCCTTATATCATTTCAGCCTGGTTATGTGTCAGTAGGTCAGAGTACATCTCTGTGATCAAGAAAGCAGTAAAAGATCAAAGGTCGTGCACCAGGCATCACTTGGAGCCAGTAATCAGTTTGTAGCATGACGATGCAGACACTATGGAGTCCAGGAGATGAAACATGACAAATATTACGTTGAAGTATGGCTTTTCAATCAATGCAATTTTATCACTCAAACCTAACTTGACGAAACATGATTGGAGGCCAAGTTCCATCAATGAATCATCGCCATACTTAAGTCAACATAAATCAAATTGTGTACTTCAGATTTGTGACTGTATGGATACTCACAATTATTTGATGTCTTTGCAAACCGTCTTGATGGCAAAATTTGGACACTGAATTATTTTGCTTTAACTATTTTCCAATACCTTCACTCTCAATTTTATTCATTAATTTAGCAACTAATTTATTACATTAAAAACCTGTGTAGCCTAAACTGTCCGCAAAGGGACTGCGTCCTCATTATTTCCATTAGGGTAAGTGTTTCTAAAATGATTAAACAGCTTCAATTTTCTGTTTTCCATGTTCTTACAGTCATATTAAAACAACAGAATCAAATCCAAACATTTACTGGTTGTAATGTATTACATTCAAACGAAGTCGGTACAATAGGGCTAGTGACTTTTATGTCATGTTCTCCGAATTTACAACGTTCCATGACTTATACTATATATAAACGCATATACCTTGTATAAGTGCATGTACCTTATATACTTGTATATAATGCAAATCGTATCTGAGGGATGTGCTAGCGAGACTATATCGTGATAATACCAAAAAAGAATCCAATGATGGGACTAACGCTTTACTGGGCGGAAAGAATTTCCTGGAATTCAAGATATGACCATTTGATGTTCTTCAGCGATAACAATATTTTCATATTATATGCTGTTCTGCTCATAGCAGATGTCAGCGTGGTATAATTTAGATGTAGGATGTAGGACAAAGTAAACATCATTAAACGGTTTTTTATATTAAGCTCATCCATTCAGGTAGTGATGACAACACAATGTTCAAGACAGTAGTTGTGTCAGTCGTATTGGAAGGACAACTGGATCAATTTTCATTTATCATAAGTCTATTCGAGAAAATCCAATGTTGACATATTTATCTATTTGGATGAAAAATGAATAACAATATCTTCAAGAAAACAACTGCAGTGATCATAATGAGGGTCAATTATTTTCGTTAAAGACCAAATAGATAACACAAGAAACTCTTCTGGCGAAAAGCACTTGTCACATGACTTACTTGTTACGTGAAGACATGACTTTCAAGATGGCTGCTTAATGAACGTCAGATCAGTACTATTAATGTAGCTTTACCAAAACATTATTAGAAGTGTTTTTAGTGAAAACCCAATGAAGATATAATCATTCATTCAGAAAAAATTATCGATATGATTTTTGTGCTGGCCACATTGAAACCCTTTAGACATCATAATGACACCGTTTTTAGTCAGGACTAAATCGACTTAATAAGGAGTCTTTAAGTGAAAACAACACATCTTTATGAATCTTCAAGCAAGAATTTCAGGATTGAGACTGTGGCTGCTATATTGGACATCGCAATGGCACCATCTTCATTTAGACCAACAATGCAAACATTTGAAGTCTTTTGATAAAAAAAAAATCATGTCTATATGAGTTCCTATTAAGGTCGAGTAGCAATAACAAGATTTGTAAAATGGCCGCCATGGCTGACATATTGGATGCCAGATCTGAATCATTTCTAAATTTAGGACCAGCAAGACATCATACGTGGTCTTTGAGTGAACGGCACGCATTCATATAACCGTTCATGTAGGGAGAGCAACGACAACAAAAATTTCTAGAAAACCAATTTAGCAGCCATATTGCATGTTAGATCGGCACGATTTTACTTGCCATCAACTACAAATCATCAAAATTATCCTAATGAAAGCGTCATATTGATGTTGACCCAATTAATCTGGACGACTAGCGATAACGAGATTTTCAAGATAGCCGCAGTATCCGCCATATTGGATGTCCTAGCACCACCAATTTTTTTTCTAGGACCAATTAAAAACAGCATGAATGCATGTGAGTGCGTGCGCGCGCGCGTGTGTGCGATTCGAATCCTCAGTAATTTAGAAAGAGTAGCGATAATAAACTTAAGCTAACGGGCGGACTGACGACGGACGAAAGAATATTCCATAGGCTCTTCTGGTCTACGACCAAACAGGGCGTCTGATAATGTGAAAGAACATAATAATGGTTCACATTTGAAAAGCGATCAAATTACGTGGAATTACTCAACTAGCCGTGATAAACAGTTGAAATAATGGAAGGAGCTAAGTGGACAACGTATCAAACAAAGATAAATGAGCAGAGTGTGTATCCAACTTACCAAGGAAAATCTAGTACACAATGTATCCAAGCACGCATTCAAAATTATATCGAAAATGTATTCACCATAACGAGGAAAATTAAGCAGACAATGTATCCAATCACACAACGAAATTCATTCAATGTATCCAAGCAAACAACGAAACTCACAATGTATCCCAGCACACGATGTAACTCACTCATACAATATATCCATCCGAACAAAGAAAATCAAGCCGACATTGTATCCAAGCACGCAATGAAATCAAGCCGAAAATGTATCCATCCTAACAGGGAAAATCAATCATTGTATCCAAGCAAACAACGAAAATCACACAATGATGTATCCAACTAAACAAGGAAAATGAAACCGAAAATGTATCCAACGTAACAAGGAAAATCAATCTTAAGAACATTGACAAAATTTACATTTGAAGATACTATAGGCGACAGGAATTAGAGGCTGATCAGACGCAATGCCTATACAATGTTTAAACTCAGTTTAATATACTTCTATATATTCGTGTTTATATTTAAGTTAATGTCACTAGAATCTTTAAATATATTTTAGCAAATCATGAAATCACACTTTAAACAATATTTAATTATTGCTTAAAAACCAATTATGTTATTAATTTTATTAATATATAGTAACATAAGTAACTTCATAACAATCGAATCCATTTATGTAATGAACATAACAGAATAGCAAACTCTTCAATTATCACAGTACAAATATCATGTGTCACATAGTACAATTATGTCACACTACAATTATCTCCTAGTGCAATTACCATATGGTGCAATTACCATAAAGTACAATTACCACATATCATAATTACTCTAAAGTACAATCAAAGTATTATTATTTTCGGATTACAAGTAAGACAAAGGATAATTTGACCGTCTATAAAATCACGGTGCATTAATTATCTTGTTTCAGTCGAATTTTCAGATCTGTACAAATATATGGCCACAATCACCAAAAATGATTTAAACAAAAACACCCAAAATGGTATGTGTTCATACACTTGATACGAAAGTCAGTTTAATTATTTAAAGAAAAAAAATATACAGTCTAGCCTCATCACTTAAACAATCTTGCTTCAGCAGACACTTATATACCTTTCTTTCCCTTTCCTTACCACACATCCCAAACCATCCACCCCCACCCCCACTTACTGCGGCAACTACCAACATTTTAATTCAATTCAGTTTGTTGGAAATCCAATAAGGTGTTTTGCAAGAACAATAAATAGCTTTACAATAATAAAGTAAAATCCTTATCACACACACACACACACACACACACACGCACACACACACACACACCGCCACTTCATGACTTTAACTTTAAGATAAGATACCCTTTGGTGGCTAAAAGAAAAAGAATAAAATTAGAAAAGGACAAAGAAAATTGCACATAAACAAACAATGACTTCGATTCAGGCTCATTAAATGATAATACCAGAGTTGAATGAGTCTAATACTTGAAATATACGGATGATGATTCAACCATATCGGAACAAAGAAAGATATAAAGAGCAAGCTTGTCTGTTTCTCGTTTAAATTACCTGAGTCATAAAATCCATTGCCTGGTCACTCATGCATCCTTCACTTCCGCGTGTTATAAATTCACAAACTCGGCGATACAGCTGCCCGTTGTCTTCAACCCCTCATGGACCCTCACTTTCATCAATAATAACGCTGCAGCTTCATACATCCATTATATCATGTCCACGCATGTACATGCATGTCACACTTGCAACAACAACAACAAAAATTCACAATGCATGATCCTCTTTCCCAACTGTGCCAGTAGCCTGCTGTACGGAAGCTGTGGCACATTAAAATTAACACACTGTTTTTTTTCCCAGTTGAAGGAAAGAACCGTTAACTTATTCTCCCATCACAGATCAGTAAACATTATACCCAACCAAGCACATGGTGTGTGTAGCACGCTGAACGTGGCCCATTCCATTTAACGGAAGCAAATAAAAATGGCTCAGTGAGCAGTAAAAACCCAGCTGTGAATGACCAATATTCATATAGTTCTTGTGAAATAACAACCGATGATAATTTACTGATTTTGCCTAAGATAACATACTGAGTATATCTTTCCATTCAGTTATAAACTTTGCTAAAGGAAAATCAATCAGAATGAACAGGACACATGACACACGCACGCACGCACACACACACACACACACACACACACACATACATACATACATACATACATACATACATACATACATACATACATACATACATACATACATACATACATACTCTCAAACAATACTGTTTTAATGCTGGTGCAGAGAGTAAAAAAGTGTTTGAATGCTGCTTCAGGAATGAAAAAATTGTTTGAATGCTAATATAAAGTTTAAATGATAAAATAGTGTTTTTAATGATCTCCTTTGTGGTGAAATAGTATCTTAACGGTGTTACAGATGGTAAAATAGTGTTTGAATGGCGTTGCAGGTAGGAAAATAGTGTTTGAATGGTATTGCAGGTAGGACAATTGTGTTTGAATGGTATCGCAGGTAGGAAAATTGTGTTTGAATGGTATCGCAGGTAGGAAAATTGTGTTTGAATGGTAATATAGTGTTTGAATTGTCTCTAAGGTGTCAAAATAGTGTTTGAATGCTGTTAAAGATAGTAAAAGAGTGTCTGAATGGTGTTACAGATGATAAAACAATGTTTGAATGCTGTTAAGGGTGGTAAAACAATGTTCGAATGGTGTTACAGATGGTAAAACAATGTTTGAATGGTGTTACAGATAATATAATTGTGTTTTAATTGTAAAATACTATCGGAATGGCTAAATAATGAGCAATTAAGACAAATATGCTTACAATTAGTAAGTCTACATGCATTTATTGCATCGGTGTAAACAAGAATAAAATTAGTAAAGGTGAACATTCTGCTATCACAGAGACTTCCGCTACAGTTTACAAATGCTATAGTCATGAAAAACAGGATCGCTCAATTAATTATATACCTATGTGTAGTTACTTAAAAGCTTAAGCTTATTTAATATCATGCTGAAAACTATTCCATGATACTGTATCGGGGAAAGAAAATAATTTTCGAGTGATGCTCTTAACATTTGATACATATAAAAATGTTATTTTCACACATCAATGTTTACCTTGAGCTATGTTTCCTTACATGTTAAAAACACAATGATGCTATCACAATAAATTATTTAAAAGCCTTCAAGGCAGGCTTTCCTGAAAAATAATCCTTGACCAGTGTCCATCTAAGAGTAATGAAAGGCGATGATTTACATGCTAAATTACCATTGACATTTAAAAGCACTACCTGTTGTTTTTTTTATTTCTTCTGTAAAATGTATGCCCTTTGCATGTAAGATGAATTTCGGGGTTTTCCTGTATAGATCAGCAGTTGATATACCTACTCTCTCTCTCTCTCTCTCTCTCTCTCTCTCTCTCTCTCTCTCTCTCTCTCTCTCTCTCTCTCTCTCTCTCTCTCTCTCTCTCTCTCTCTCTCTCTCTCTCTCTCTCTCTCTCTCTCTCTCTCTCTCTCTCTCTCTCTCTCTCTCTCTCTCTCTATCTCTCTCTCTCTCTCTCTCTCTCTATTTCTCTCTCTCTCTCTCTCTCTCTCTCTCTCTCTCTCTCTCTCTCTCTCTCTCTCTCTCTCTCTCTCTCTCTCTCTCTCTCTCTCTCTCTCTCTTCTCTCTCTCTCTCTCTCTCTCTCTCTCTCTCTCTCTCTCTCTCTCTCTCTCTCTCTCTCTCTCTCTCTCTCTCTCTCTCTCTCTCTCTCTCTCTCTCTCTCTCTCTCTCTCTCTCTCTCTCTCTCTCTCTCTCTCTCTCTCTCTCTCTCTCTCTCTCTCTCTCTCTCTCTCTCTCTCTCTCTCTCTCTCTCTCTCTCCCTACGTACCAAACATAAATAGTGACATAGATAATATACCAGTAAGACTGGTGGTAGGGACAGTAACATGAGGGGTGCCAGTTAGAATAAATTTGTTTTATCTCTCAAATCAGGAGATTTATACAAAGGCCTATACTTGGGTAATTTAATATTCAGACTTTCTCACACCCTGTCACAATTTAAATATGGATGATCTGTCTCTCACATTTTCCCACCTGGCTAATTTGAAGAGGTCTTGGGAATATGTCATCTATGACAAAACTGTAATCGTGGTTGTGTATGGTGCGTTGATGAAAGATGCATTGCAGTGAAGCTATTGTTCAGTTTTCACTGTCACTATCATGCCGTATGTAAAATAAATACCATTTAATGTTCCCAGCAAATTATGCAATGCACACTGTTCAGAGAGGAAAATTGCTTTCTAATTTCAGTTATATGTTTAAACACTGAAAATTATTCATATATAATATTATAAAATTAGTCATATATAATATTATGACTTTTAAGGGGTATCATGTTTTCAATGTCATACGGTATATAAATTTTCACACATGGCTAACTTTTTTGGGAAAAAAAATTCACATTTTGATTTTTGGCGGTATTTTTGTTTGTTTCAATTATTAAAAATGCCTCTCTTTAGTACCTAAATTTTTCTGACTTTAATATTTTTCTGTTAATTAGAGATTCGTGTACCGACCTTGTTATAAGAAAGAGTTTGAACCATGCTGAGACCAAGCTAGTTTTTCTGCTTCGGTTTGTATCTGAACATGACAATTTACTCCAATATTTCATGTGGTGATAAAATCCCTAAACACCAATCAATCCGCCACAATTTGAAAATAACAACCATTAAGCCATACTAGCAATTCCAATGTAAGGTATGTCAGCTGAAAGTTATTTAAATACATCTCAGTGTTATGGTTTAAGGCAATCGTCATTGATGTAGAGACAAATTATTGGATAATAACAACATAATTCTTACATCTTCACTTAATAACATTTCAAATCAATAGTCCTATTTCTAGTACCTGATTAAGTTTGTACCATATGCATTATCATGACAACGATTTCACTAACGTCTAAATAAAACCTATAATCACGATTTGTAGAAACTGCATCAGCTTTTTAAGAAACTAACTTGCAATTAACTCTACAAAAAGCCTCCGAATGCAAATATGCTTATTTGAGTGAGAAAGAAAAATGCACAATTTACAATTAAGATAATATTTCTTCATGACAATTCATTTCCTGGGGACATTACATAGAGCATGTAGATTGATAAGGAACCGTGCCGATTTGTTGGTATTGTATGATTTGAGAACTTCGCAGGGCAGAGGAAAATGGTAAATTGACCAGGCATCCAGCAGGAACAGTTATTGATCCGATTAA
The DNA here is from genome assembly GCA_016746295.1 of Potamilus streckersoni. NCBI lineage: Eukaryota > Metazoa > Mollusca > Bivalvia > Unionida > Unionidae > Potamilus > Potamilus streckersoni. The sequence continues at coordinate 668,855 of JAEAOA010002171.1, forward strand.
AATGGGCAATTCAAGTAAAGTCTGATTTAAGCCATTTAACTTTGTACACGATAATCCAATCAAGGGAACCATCGCTGGGTTCAGGGTCAGAGACCCAAGTGTCAAGGTCATCATCAGTACAAATTTAATATCGTTATACATTTCGGAATATTAGCTCGTCATTTCTAAGCCTTTTAGGCACACGTTTGGTTCACACAAACAATAGAAAATATACATGTTAATGGTGTTGGAGTTATTTCCTTCCTTGTAAATAAATCCTTTTGTTGCAGAGAATTAGAATGACAGTCAAACTATATGCAAAATCTATCCGCGTATTATTCATCAGAAAAAGACATGAATTTACGGGTAGACAAACAGGAAGAAAAGAGTAACCGGACAATCCATATTCATGTGCGTTTTAAAAGTATTTATCTTGTTGATTATAAAAATCATTATTTTCATCGAAAATAAATCTGACGACTAGAGAGAGACATCCATAGGCAATTTGTGTAAAGGTCCTTGCCCAACGAAACACAACGGCAGCCGAATCGGGCTGATCTCATCGTAGGATTCGAACCCGTACATGTTTGGACGCACTTAGTCATCGTGTGACATAGTGTTTGTATATGTAGAAATGTTGAAAGTCACCTCAGAAGAAGGTATCACACGTAAAGTCCTTAAAACATGATTAAAATGTACTCTATAAAACGCGTTTCCTTAAAATATAAGCTTTTATCGGATGGCATGTACTCATATATTCAAGCAGTTAACGTCAATGTATTTTTTTCTTACAAGGTGGAAATCAACACACTCAACATGAATGCGTTCCGCTATCAGTGGACACTGGCAGGGTACGCACCACTCTGCACCTCTACCAGTAAATAATCGTCACTGCTGTCTTGCCGTTTACTACCAAGTTTTGGATATTATCTCAACACCTGCCACTTCGGCAGACATGTATGCATGTTAAGAATGCATCAAAATATGTTCCAAGCAACAGGCCCCATTACATATTTGCGTGACGATTTATTAATGTTAGTCTAATATATCTCTTAATAATAATTTGAACTAAATAAAATTTTTCATTTAAATCTTTTAGACATGTGCTCTTGCAAAAATAATGTTGACCGAGATTATTGGAGAACTTTCGTTGTTGTTGTTGTTGGGCTTAACGCCATTTTTTCAGCACACGATAGGCTATTCATGGCGGCCAGTATTAATGGTGGAGGAAGAAACCGGGAAATCACCGGAAAGAACCACCGACCTACGTGAAGCTACTGGCAAGCTTTCTCACATATCCACATTCGCCGAATCCTAGACTCGAACTTCCGCAGACAGAGGTGAGATGGCAATGATCCATAACGGACAGCGCTTTAGAACACTCGGCCACTCGGGGCCCCGAGTGAGAACTTTCGTAGTAAAATCTAATGTTTCCGACATGCGTATTTTTTTCACATCAATACGCTCTTCGGTATCGAAGGTTAATAAATCTTGAACATTGTCCGCAATCCCGTAATGCCTAAATAGAAGTTCTCGGTTTTTAAAATCACCTGAACTTCCGCAGCTTAAGATACACACTCCTGCAGAGGTTCGTCTTCAGGGGTGGGGTTTTTTATGTCTGATACGTGATCGGCACATAACTAAGACGGACGCTGATGTGGTTGACCAGGAAATAATGTGATTACTGTAGCCAGCATTAAAAATAACTGATTAAAAATGTAATTATACAGAAAAAGTGCGCCATTCCCAGACGATTTAGACTCTTCAACCATGCAAGAAAACCATTGTGTGCTTTCCATATTGTTCACAAAAGCTGCATTGATAGGTTTTAATTTTCTATTATGCTATATCACAGAAGTTAATATCACACGATCTTCATTAGGTAATCCTACTGGATATTTGGGCTTGTCAGGCAATGTGATGTAGAGCCACTTAAGAGACTTCGTAAAGGAAGCCGTGAATGAGTCACATGCCTTCATTTACAATGCACATGCTTTAGATCGGACTTGCAACAAAAAAAAAATCTGACCGTACATCATGTACTAATATAGAAGAATAGAAAACTAACAGGTATCTTATACTGTTGCTCCATATAAACTTAATATTCAATCGTGTTAATGTACATTATAACGAAGCTGTACTTCTTTATGACATCAAGTAGTCCGATTTTTTTTCTCACCCTTATCACCACATTTTTTATTTTTCGACATTCATGTTGGGGTGTACATGAATGTCAAAATATCAAAAATGGGGTGGCATAGGTCAGAGGAAACTCGGACTAGACATTGCGTTACCATATACGATAAAAGCCGTACTTCTTTCTATATGGCATTGTGTAACTAGAGGCTATCCATAAATGAAGTCAAGCGATTTTGGCCGATTTTTAACACCCACCCACCCTCTGGCTCACGTCACAAAAAGTTAGATCACCCTCAAATATGGCGTCACAAAGCTCTACCTACCCCCGCAAAAAAAAAGATTATTTAAATCTCGCTTTGTCGACACCATCGGACCGGAAACGGAAGAATTCTATTTGGAATAAGCACTATTGGGGCTAGTAGGGGTATTAACAATTTGAAGCCGAATCCATTTTAATATGAGCTCATATACAACACGCGTAAAGCTACTTAAAACGTCATTAAATAAATCGTAAGCAATAACAATATTAGGAATAAAAATTTAAGTTGAAACTTTACTTAAAGTTGCGTATTGTGATGTGACGTCACATTTATAAAACACCCCTATCCCTCGTCACACATCGTGACAAATGTGTGACCATCTCCCCATGAGCGTGACGTCATTATGGACGACCCCCCCACATGATAAACTTTACTTCTATATGACATCGTGTTACTTATACATGATAAAGGCTGTATTTTTATATGACATCGTGTTACTATATATGATAACAAAGCGGTACTTCTATATTACCTCGTTACTGTACACAATAACGAAGCTGTACTTCTATATTACTTTTTACCGTACATGATGATAAAGTTATACTTCTATATTACATCTTGTTACTGTATATGATAAAACTGTACTTCTGTATTACACCTTGCTACTGGATGTGTGCAATAGGAGCATTTGCACATATCTCCTGAACAAAAGGCCCCAGCTGACCCGTTATCGCTTACCTGGGCTCGTATTAGTTAAATTAGGCAATCATTACAGCTGATCGAAGCAGTGCCGTCTTAAGGCATGGGAACATTTGGCAGTTGTCCAGGGCCTCACGCTTTTAGGGGCATTATGCTGCCCATATTGTTAATGAATAGTAAGGCCGGTAGAGGGTCACAGTGCGTTGCTTTGCCCAGTGCCTACAATGTTGTTAAGATGGCACTGGATAGAACGTATTGATAACAGTGCATGGTGATTAATGTATTAGTGCTTTCAGTTCTTTGGGTCGGTGTAGATGATTGGATTGGAATAAAAAGGATTGAGGTTTATATTTACATCAACTAATTAAATAAATATGTAATGGTCTTATCATAATTAAGAGACAAGGGAACGAAACAAAAGAAAGATGTGAAACAGAAACATCTCACCCTCAGCTATGTAATCTATGGAAATATTATGAACATACGAAAACTAAGTTACGGTGATGTACTTGTTATTGTTCATCCTCTTTCCTGTGTCGAGTATTTACATGGCGCACAGTTTGAAAACAGATCTAAACAAATAAATCGATATTTAATCTTAATTAATTTTAATTTTAATTTTAAAATCAATCCCTCTTTTTCACAAATATTATGATTTTCTTCATTTTAAGGGCTGCTGGTAAATACCATTCATGCTAGAAACCAATAAAGAAAGAAAACACCAATTCATTCTTGCGATGCATGACGAGTAAAAATGAGGAATAGCCTTACGTTACTCATCACAATGCGGAGATTTTGCTGATGATTAGTACCGAGACTTGACCAGTTTTTCAAAACATAGTCATAGTGGTGAATACTGTCGAATTTTCTTTCTGTCTATCCACCTATTCATATTTCCGTCCGCCCGTCTGTCCGTTACCGTATACCTCCAAACTCTATCGATGAAAGTTCACAAAAGTTAGCAATTATGTAACTATCTGCATAATAGAGTTTAATTCTTGTCTCCCATCCCAGGGATTTCTAGGATCGGGTCAACGGTTAGATGCACAAAACACCCACCCCTGGAGCTTTCTAGGAGATGCTCAACGTTTAGATTTACAAAACTTCAAAAAAAAGACATTTTCAAATACTTTCATATTTTCTAACCAAACAAAATGTATGCACTCGAAATATGAAAGATTATCATATGTGACGGATCGTGACCTCTGCACCACTTTCTCGGGGAGTGGTAGGGGTAGTTTTGTGGATAGTTGTATGGACGAGAGGATAGAATATGCATTAGAAAAAAGGGGGGATTTGTGTTGGGGAAAACCGCTGAAAGTGATCTTGGTTTTATTTATAAACTGTATTAAGTAAAGTGTTAATTTTGCATTTAGTTCACATTTCCAGATTACTCCAGACCATTACAGACCGTACTTCATATGCAGTGACATGTAGATCAAGCTCTCTGTTAAAATGGTATGATCCAGGTGGGATTTTTCCATCACTATAATCAGGCGGATGCATATTGCCCAGGGTTAAATGGAAATTCTGAAAATTTAATTTCAGCTTTGTAAGACTGGTATTGATTTGTCCACATGACATGTGTTTAGTTAACTGTCTGCTTCCCAGTTGTCACAGGTAGCTTGTGTTGAAGATGATGGTAGATTCAATATGTATTATTAGATGGTAGATTTAATATGTATTATTAGATGCTAAATACAATATTTTTTATTAGATGTCAGATTCAATATGTTTTATTATCAGTAATCTCTGCTAAATTCAGAATTTATTGTTAACAGTAATCTCATCATTTTTTTCAGTCAGTTTAGGATTCCTTTGTCCTCATTATTTATGAATGGTTTCTTTGTCCTATTGCCATCCTGTTTGAACGCAATTAGTGATATAAAACGTAATGGAAGACTTGTGGAACATTGTAAATCAAAATAAATGAAAATAGAAAGCATATCTTTTTCTAGGAATTGGTGTTTTTACATTCATTTAGTTTCTTGTTGTGTTAAAAATTAACACATTTTATATAATACTACTATATTATAAAAATGCTGAAAATACGTACTGAAGAAATAATATTGTAATATATACTATTGCAGACAAGTGTTTAATCTCTGCTATTACAGAAGTCAAAATATCCCCACACTTACGCACAGACACACACACACACACACACGGATGTGTACATGAGCATCCGCAGGGATTTTCCGTGCATTGGGGTGGGTTTCTCGAACCATCATCTCCGATAGCGACAAGAATTTGCGTCCCCCTCAAATCCTATAGGCAACTAATGGCAGCAATCTTTCTTGACCTGAGTGTGCATTCTGTGATGATGTGTTCGCCCTGAAGTTTTAGATTTTTCAAAAGATTTTGGTTCATCTATAGAATATAATTGTTTATTTTAAGAATTTTTGTTTTACTTACGAGATAATAAAGTCATACATAGACACACACACACACACACACACACACACACACACACATATATATATATATATATATATATATATATATATATATATATATATATATATATATATATATATATATATATATATATATATATATATATATATACATACATACATACATACATACATACATACATACATACATACATACATACATACATACATACATACATACATACATACATACATACATACATACATACATACATATGGATCAGGTGTGACCGAGTACTCAACGCACTGGCACCAGTGACGTCTCACCACTGTCTTCGTGGGCTCGAGTCTCAGGCTTGGCCAACGTGGGTATGTGAGAAGGCATGCAAGTAGCTACCCGTGTGATTATGATTCTTATAAGGTTACCACAGGTTCTTACTCCACCAAATATATTGGCCTCCGTCTATAGGCTATTAGGTGTTGAACAGTGCAATACAGCAAAGCATTAACCAGAGCGTTCGTAACATAAATATCTACTACATTTTATGTGCTGCATGTCTAACACTCTATACCTTTAATAATCACATCGGCGATAACATTAACTCATGTACATCATTATCGTCTTTGCTGAGTGAGTCTTTTTATATAAGACTGGAAAAATATATTTTCCTCGGGATTTGAATGTGGTCCGCCTTCATGTTAACGCTGTTGCCCATGCATCCATTAGAAGGAGCCCCTGCCTTTTGTTTGGCGAAAATGTAAACATGTTGCAAATTGTACGATTAAAAACGCCTGCAACCATATTGCCAAAGTTCGGAAGCTCAGTATATTTTTAAATTGCAAAGATTATTTGTCACTGCCATTGTGCCTGCTATTACTTAGGCATCTCACTGTCAGGCAGGATGACGCCAGATGATTATCTGTCACTCCATTGGTGTGTGTTATTTCTTAGGTATTTCACTGTCAGGCAGAATGGTGTCATATTGTTACCGGTCACTCCCTGGATGCTTGATATTATGGATTTCACTGTCAGGCAGGATGACGTCACAAAACTACTTATCACTGCCTTGGTGCCTGATACTATTTAGGCATTTCATTGTCAGGCAGGATGACGTCACAAGATTACCGATCACTGCCTTGATGTCTGCTATTTCGCATTTCACTGTCAGGCATGATAACCTCACAGATTACCTGTCACTGCTTTGGTGCCTGCTATTATATTTGTTTATTTCACTGTCAGGCAATAACCTCACAAGATTACCAGTCACTGCCTTTATGCCTGTTATTATTCATCTCACTGTCAGGCATGATGACGTCGCAAGACTACTAGTCACAGCCTTAGTGCCTGCTATTACCTAGGCATTTCTCTGTCAGGCAGAATGACGCCACAACATTTTCTGTCACCGCCTTAGGACCTCCTATTACTTAGGCATTTCACCGTCAGACTTGGATCTAATAAAGAACTGGAAAACTTGATTGGTCACAAAATTTATAAAGGAATAAAACTTCCCCTCTTATAAACAGTGTACTGTTCATGGATCCAAAATAGGATCCCAAATACCTGTCAAATAACTATATTACATAGTGCGTCAGTAGGTTCCTTTGATGTTTAAACGTTCTAGCACCACATAGTCAGTCAACATTCTGTTGAAGTGCCGTACAATGCTACTATAGTCATAGTCTATTAACCCGTTTGTTTGTACCCCTGTTGATTTAAATAACAGAAACCTTTAATTTGACTTTAAAAAAGTGCACAGAACTAAGTCAATTGAATCACTGATTTAAAATTTCTAACCTGACTGTGACCAGAATAGCACTAATAGTGGCATCCACTTGCACCTTTCCATACTAATACGGCGCCATATTCCGTACAGTATGGGGTAGTTTATTTCCATCCGATATCACAGTGAGGTATTTCATCCTATTTGGTAACTACCGGATAATTCCGTAAATTACCATAACGTCGAGTTTGAAATTATATTTCTTTCCACACTTGAACATATTAATGAAACCGCTTGTTAAATTAACGTGAAAGACAAATTTTTTGTTGTCATTCTTTTCCTTTACTTGATTCGACACTATAAATATAAAAGACGCAGACGACATATGCATGTACATCTTTAGTCGCGCATACAACCCTTTGCTAAAAATGGACTTGTTCAGGAACTGGAAATGGTCTCAAGGATGTCCGTCTATAATATTGAAAACTTCCGTTAAGTATGATACGCGCAGACGGAATTGGATGGAGGCTACAGTCTTCGAAGAGGATGGACGAGTTTCTAGGAGCTCCCGGAGAACAAAGGAACAATGGAAAAAGAAGAAAGAACAAAGAAGAAAGAAGACCCAGGACAAAGAAATATTCTTTTACATACGATATACAGTAAAAGAAAGGATTAACAGAAGAAAAGAAGAAAGAAGACAGCAGCTACAACAGTATTTATTTATAAACACTGATACTCCACTATTGTTTTAACGGCAGTGGAGTAGAAAAAGATACTTCATATTGCCATACTTTGGGCTCTCTTTGGCTATGAGCCCTCTTTAGATTAACAACTCTACTTTTGGCCCTTGAAAGGACGATTGAAAAAAAAAAAACATAACTTCCCATCTAACTGATTAAGATCACCAATTTATTAGGGTTACTTATACCCATACAAATTTGATATATTTTTTTCGGAACCAAAAAGTACGCATTGTACACTAAAACATCATACCTCTAAACAGTAGGAAATTTCACAACTTATTTTTATTTGAAACGTATGTGGCTCATACATGTTTGGCAAAGATAGGGACTCCAACCCCAAGTAGGCAACGGGCAGCGCAGAACCTTAACTTAGTGAGAGCGAATACGACATCCATTGCCGACACCCACCACCATGAGGAACACCAAGTACTATGACCAGCAGGAGGAACGAGGAAGTTCGGAAGGAAAGCGCCCCGGGCCACATAAACACACAAAGAAAAGATTACACTTTCATTACCAATTTGTGTGAAGTGGACCTGGGGCAAGCCTGACAGACGGAAAAGAACCACGCCGTAAAGGCAGAGGATTTATCAACAGCACCGCCCTTTACTGGGCCCTTTTTTTGCCTTTTCCGAGTCTGGATGCGGAGAGGTCTGAGTGTTTCAATGAGAGTGGCTACTTAAAAGGTCCTTTTAAGGTCTTAAATAAAAGTTAAGCACTATAACCAAAAGCCAAGCACACAGATAAGTGCCTCCCTGGACAGCATTATCACCGAAAGGTGGTAACCGGCTAAGGCGGTGAGCCAGCAAGGAGGTTAATAGGTCTACGCGCCGGGGCATAACAAGTGTCTAGCACCAAGACACGAGTGAGCCCGGACCCAGAAGGGGGAGAAGCCATTAGCCCTTATCAGGACTTAAAGTCATAAAACACGAGAGTGTATACATAACTATAAAACTATGTCATGCCATGCCATGCCATGCCATACGCGCCGACGATGACGGTGTTATGGCCATTCTGCTCACAGTAAGGTTTCTGTTATTGAAATCAATAGGGAGGGGGTACAAACAAATCGATAGGTGGAGGGTTTACAAACAAACGGGGATGTATCGTCGGACTATGCATTCTTACCTAGAGCTCTCAAACGTTCAACATTTTTCTCTAGGCCATACGTATTGTACTAAGCCTGATCGCATTATTCAGACCTGAAGTATTCCTTTAATTCGGCTACAGGCATGGGAACAATGTGGCATAAATCAATCAGCTTAAGATTCAATAATTTAATTTTCAAGTTGATCCAATATATTTACTTGGGTAATGTTTGATCTGATTTTACCATAATTAGAATGGGCTGCAGGAAAGCATATTGTAATAAAATGCCTCAGCAAATTAGGTAGTTCATCGTTGTCGATCGTCTTCGTTCCATGTAGCTCTAAAATGAAGTGAATCAACAATTTTTAGCAATCGGCTATGAAGCCTCGATCACCACTTAGGAGTTTGATTCTCACATCAGCGAGAACACTGATACGTGAGACAGTCATGGAGGTAGGCTGGTTAGAAACGATCATGAAAGAGAACAAAAGATTTGTTCCCATGATATATCACCACTGTTTGTATTTGGAGAAACAAATTGAAAGCTACAACTATGTTTTGTCGACATGTGAAAAACGAGACTTGTCGTCATCAATTTATCAGCAAAAATGGAAGTAGTCAGAGTTTGTCTCGGCTGATGCGTCTGATGGTCGATACACTGGTAAATTGCCGGCTAGATAACCACAGTGCGATTACAAATATCAGGGTATTGAAAACAGTTAATGGAACTAAATTCCAGTCAGCCAGAATTAAACATGGAAAGAAACGAGAGCAATATATATATATATATATATATATATATATATATATATATATATATATATATATATATATATATATAGATATATATATATATATATATATATATATATATATATATATATATATATATATATATATATATATATATATATATATATCTGTGTGTGTGTGTGTGTGTGTGTGTGTGTGTGTGTGTGTGTAACAAACACTTTACAGTCTAACATTCAAACCGAACTATTTTTAGCAACAAGAGAGTAAATGGCGAAAAAGGTATCAAAATATGTAATAGAGGTGAATCAAGGGTATGTCCAATTTAGAGTGTTATTGCTATCAAACCCATTCGCGGATCAACTCAAGATCTCGATGGACATATCAACTAAAGAATTCCATGAACGTTATAGAGAGAACACATATAGAAACGTTTGAGATCAAAAACCAAACTACATGTAAATTCTTTGGATACTGAGGCACTATAAGTCTACACATGGAATGCCTGGAAAAATAGCCAAACTATAACACATAGAAATGGTGCAATAAGTTGCGAGAAGTCGTATTTCGGAGTTCCAAAAGACTTCGATCATGACGTGCAAACTAAAATTAAACATAAGATCCTCATTTTGTTCATTCCCCAGCCCATTTAAATTAGCTACTACATATAAACGTCAGTATGAAATTTAACGAAAAATCACTTTAGCATTGGCCTTTAAACATCGTGTGGACAGACCTACGGACATGCACACCTTCTGCCAATGCCGTTTTAACAAAAATCATAACAGTCTATTTATTGCCTGTGACATATCGTCGTCCTTGAAATGTAAGCGAAGATGTAAACTTGATTCAAACAAAATTTTTGTCTAAGGCACATATGAAAATATTGATGTCCATTCCGTTTCCTTACCCCATTCTTGTCCGTCTTGTGCCGTGAGAGCTCCCTCTGGAGTCGAGTCACCTGCATTTTCTCCCGCCTGGACATAGATTTTTCCTCTGCCAGCTGACGACTGAGGTCTTCTATTTTTTTCTCCAGGACATCCTGCAAAGACACAAACCATGTTAATTAACCTTGCTGATCATCACTGCCCTTCGTACCATTCTTATTAAGTGCAATATCAAGTCATAAGGTTGTAACGAGGTAAAAGCACTATGGTATGAACATCCGAATATAATCGTCATACCAATTAGCTTTAATAGTGGGTTCATTGCATATATAAATAGCATGATTTAAAAACGCTACAAAATAAATAGATAAATCTAACCACACTACATATTAACAGACATATCTGACCACGTTGCAAATAAGTATACATATTTAGCCACGCAACAAATAAATAAACATTTTTAACAATGCTACAAATACATGGACATAAATAAAAACGCTTAAAATAAATAGACATACATTACCATACTACAAAGAAACAAACATATCTAACCAAACTATAAAAAGGCATATTAGCCACACTATAAACAGACATATCTTAGCCAAAAAATATACATATTTAGCCAAGCTTCACATATATACACGTATCTACCCACAGTACAAATAAACATATATATCTAACAACATTACACACACACGCGCACACACAAATATTATCAAATGCGATAATTCAGAAGAGAACATTCCCTAGTCTTAGTGTGTGTCATCATTACTTCCTTTCTATTGTTTAACTTATTTCTCTTTTTGTTCCTCTTCTTACGATATTCTAATCATCGTCATGTCATATATTTTAAATATAGATTTTTATATATAATTTCATGTACAAGATACCTTTTGCCCGTAAATGTACCTAAATTATTTCATTTTTAAACATTGAATATACGTTGTACAATTCTATATGTTCTCTCGCTTTATTCAGCGATATATATATTGTTTTGGTTATATGAATAGAAATACATATCCGCTGTTACATATGAGAGCGAAAGGAAATTTTAAGACAACGCTGTTGCTGAAAACATTCATGTTTATCTAATAGAATACAACTATGATAAGATCCGAGGATTTTGCAAAGTTTTATTACTTTGCATAATCTAAACTAAAATGAAATTGAGATAATATTTCCACACCGTTGACATGATCTTCGCAGTGAGACAAGTCCAAGAGAAGTGCCTTGAGCAGACCATGAATCTGTATGCCGTCTTCGTGGACCTGACGGAGGCATTCTATGCAGTCAGCAGAGAACATTGTGGGTAGTATTCAAGAGCCTTCACTGTCCTTAGAAGTTTACACACCTCATCCGGCTCCTCCATGATTACCTGATTGGAGTGCTTGTCTCAGATGGTGAACCCGCTGAGAAATTCATCATATCTAATGGTGTCAAACAATCATGTGGACTCGCTCTGTTACTCTTCAACTTCTTCTTCACACAGGTACTGCTCCACTCAATCCGTAACCTTGACCTTGGTATCTACATTAAATATTGCCTGGATGGATCAGTGTTCGATCTCCGTAGCCTAGCTGAAAAAACTAAGACGTTAGAAAACCTAATCACTAAAGCAATCTTTGCAGATGTGTTCTCATGCCAAAGGAAGAGACTCGCCTACAGGCAATTGTGGACAAGTTTTCAGGAGCCTCCAATCTGTTTGGACTCACAATTAGCCTAGGGAAGACAGACGTCCTCCTCCAGTCCGCCTCAAACACTGTCTCTTCACAACCCTGCATCGCCATTGTCGATACGCAACTGACTACTGTGGAAAGTTTCAAATACCTAGGCAGCACAACATCGAGTGATGGCTCCCTGGACAAAGAGATTACTGCAATGATCCAAAACGTCAGCCCAGTACTCAGACGACTCCGTACCAAGGTCTAGAAGCACAAGATCAAAGTGTACAATGCAGTTGTCCCCACTTTTCCTTTGAATGGCTGTGAAATGTGAACTGTCAACCGAAGGCACATCAGTCAGAACAATTCCACCAGCGCTCCCTAAAATCCATCATGCAGATCAAATAGCAAGACCGAATCCTCAACCAGGAAGTCCTTGATAGGGCCAACACAACAAGCATCAAAGCAAAACTAATTCAGGACCAGTTTCGTTGGACTGGCCAGGTCACCCGCACGGATCAAAACATAATCCTAAATCAGATGTTCTTTGGCGAGCTATCCCTGGGGAAACGAAACCAAAGTTGCCCTCGCAATAGGTACAAAGACTTTCTCAAGACGCACATCAGATAGGCAGATCTTCAACTCCACCAGCTCAAGGTCGCTATCTCAGACAGAAGTCACTGGCGAGCCATGACCAGAAAAGCCAGTTTCATTTTCGAGGCTGCAGCTCGTAAGAGACGTCACAAAGCTGCGTCAAGGACACCCCCAACTAACAGTGCCCCATGTCCCACCTTCAACCGCCTGTGTGAATCGGAATATTGACTACGGACACACATACGCGTCTATCGTCGATGAGACCGCACCACGTCTTACTCGGCTATAAAACGACGCTATAAATTATTTCGACACTGATAATTGTATCTTCGCAAGTATTCAGTTGTCATGACTCTTATATAGCAATAATATAATTTTAACCTTTCAAGCCTTAAATAGTAATACTCTTAACGTATCAGTTCTTAAATAGTTATAATTTTAACCTGTCGAGTATCAAATATATTGATGGTTATAACGTATCAAGCATTACATGCTTATATCTTGAAAGTATCAATACTTAAATAGCTATAGTGTTAACGTATAAAGCATTAAAGAATATTTTAACGTATACAAATTTAATTAGTCAATCAATGGTGATAATTGTAATAGATAAGTGATTGACTGGCGATAATTTTAACGTATCAAGCATTCAGCTCTGATTCTTTTAACATGTCAAGCATTCAAGGTGTGCGTGTTTTTGTGCGTGTGTGTGTGATTTGGATTGTTTTCATAGCATTAACAATGCTTCAGTCATATCGCTACAATGTCTGCAGTGTGGTATTTATAGTGATGTCTAGCCACGGGGCATTTTGCACCATGTCCCATCCAGTCACACTATTCTGACACCAGGGCGATCAGTCCTAACTTTAACTTCATAATCCTGAACGCCAAGCGAGGCAGCTGTTAGTACCATGTTTATGTCTTATAGGACTATCGACTATGCTATTAGAGTGGTCGGCATTCAAGTTTGGTATGAGATATTTTGCCCATAGCTTCCCGTGGGTCAGTGTTTCTTATCGGGGTTTTCCCAGGTTCTTCCTTCGACAGTTATACTGGTTGCCATCTAGAGTATATCTGTGCTGGAAATGACGTTAATCCCACAAAAAATACAACGTTAAAGTGTGATACTTTTAACACATCAAGTATTCTATAGTGATAATATAACGCATGACATATTAGAAAGTTAGAATTTTAGCATACTTTAATACAATTCGCTCAGGGCAGAGAATAAATATCCGGACTTATTCAATGGTTTCAGCTAATCCAAATTTATAACGTTTCGATGAGAAGCAGATATTGTTTAGTTATGTTTCGAAAACTAAATCAGGTAGTAGAACAACCACCTGACTTTTTACAGACTGGTGTAATTGTTATTGTGCGTATTCAAAATAAAGCATAGACTAACACGGCTTGGCAATTGTGTTGAATTTTTTAGCAAAACCTTTTCATCCCCGTTCCTTGGCACTAAAAAGTCGTGCATGTGCTGATGTGTCTTTGAATACTGATCGATCGATCAATCAATAAGGCAATCGAAATTCAGCAACAGCCATTTTTACTCCCAAAAAATGAAAATATCCCCACCCCACCCCCGTATTACATTAGACAGGTCAGGGTACGTCTTTACAATGTTGCCAACAGACATGAATCAGATGATGAACGCAAATGCCAATATTGTATTGTACAAAAAATACTATATTTAAATAGTCGAAGACAAAGTTGAGGTAAGATCAAAACGGTACTGATGAAATAAATAGATTGACGCGTATCGGGTGTTAATACTGGCAGCACCCCTACACTCGAACTGGCGTATCGGGTGTTAATACTGGCAGCACCCCTACACTCGAACTGGCGTATCGGGTGTTAATACTGGCAGCACCCCTACACTCGAACTGGCGTATCGGGTGTTAATACTGGCAGCACCCCTACACTCGAACTGGCGTATCGGGTGTTAATACTGGCAGCACCCCTACACTCGAACTGGCGTATCGGGTGTTAATACTGGCAGCAACCCTACACTCGAACTGGCGTATCGGGTGTTAATACTGGCAGCACCCCTACACTCGAACTGGCGTATCGGGTGTTAATACTGGCAGCACCCCTACACTCGAACTGGCGTATCGGGTGTTAATACTGGCAGCACCCCTACACTCGAACTGGCGTATCGGGTGTTAATACTGGCAGCACCCCTACACTCGAACTGGCGTATCGGGTGTTAATACTGGCAGCAACCCTACACACGAACGTGTGTGTCCATTGTTACATTAATGCAAGGATCGAGAACTTAGCAATTTTATGGTGCATATTATTAATGTATCTAGCCGCTATTAAATAACTGTGAATACAGATTTGACTTGAAAGCAGCATGCCAGGACCCGGTGTAAGATCATCACCCATCTACCCTGTATTTCTGATTGTATTCATTTACAAACATCTTACAAAAATAAACTTCAACTTTAATTTTTTCAGATTTATTAAGGATTTTTGTTATTATAAAACTCATAGATCTTTTTAAAAGATGATTTGAAGAAAACGTTATTGCCACACTGAACATAAACATCAATGTTTAAATCAGCGGGGATATCTATGAAGCGGGATAATTGAATAGTCGGTAAAGCATTAATTTTACTGTGTTATGAATCGGATACAATTCCATCATCGGTTAGCACCTTAAGCAAATGGATTTATGATCAATTAATAATCAGCTTCATTGCAAAGTAGATGTCTTGCTAAAAGCAGGGATAATTTTTCACATAGCCTTCAAACAACATTGTCCTTAAACATATTTCAAATAGCCTTTAAATACAATTACAATAGCCTTTAAATACAATTAAAATAGCCTTTAAATACAATTACAATATCCTTTAAATACAATTAAAATAGCCTTTAAATAGAATTACAATAGCCTTTAAATAGAATTACAATAGCCTTTAAATACAATTACAATAGCCTTTAAATACAATTACAATATCCTTTAAATACAATTAAAATAGCCTTTAAATACAATTACAATATCCTTTAAATACAATTACAATAGCCTTTAAATACAATTACAATAGCCTTTAAATACAATTACAATATCCTTTAAATACAATTAAAATAGCCTTTAAATACAATTACAATAGCCTTTAAAAACAATTACAATAGCCTTTAAATACAATTAAAATAGCCTTTAAATACAATTACAATATCCTTTAAATACAATTAAAGTAGCCTTTAAATACAATTACAATAGCCTTTAAATACAATTAAAATAGCCTTTAAATACAATTACAATAGCCTTTAAATACAATTAAAATAGCCTTTAAATACAATTACAATAGCCTTCCAATATAAATAAAATAGCCTTTAAATACAATTAAAAAAGACTTTAAATACAATTCAAAAAGCCTTTTAATACAATTCAAATAGCTTCATTATACTTTTTTTACAAAGAGCCGAACGTCGGAGACAAAACCAGAGCGACAATGGCCCAGAACCAAATTTCAACCAAAACTGACCACAGACAATGGATATAATCGATGAAATGATCATTTCACTGAAAGTGACGACAATTGTTCAGCCTAATTGTGGAATCGGAACAGTTTCAAAACAGCCAAGACTCTAGAGTATCGTATGCGTGTCGTCAACAAATCAAAGTATTGAACCTGTTGTAATATCAGACAAGAATATTTTAACATTGTCAATAAATGTAACATTGGAAGAATATTCTTGTATAAAATATAATTTTATATTTATGTGTGAGTTTACAGGGCTGTACGGAATGTTATTACCTAATGGATATATTTCCAAGAAAATCATGATACAAATTCCTATATTTATGTTTAAATAAATTATACAACGTGCAGTAAATTCAAACAAGACTATAACTAGGCCATGCGAATTTAAAAGTAACATATAACTTACAATGTACATCAAGTAAGACTAATGACTGCCAATACTTGGTTAAAAAAAGACGATGCATATATCCGCAAATTATCCACAAATGAAGGATAGACTTTGAACAATATTGGTTCTTCTTTCGTCCAGAAGGATTTTTTTTCTTCTTTCCCAATGGAGGTATAACTTCTACAACTTGGACTCAGTAAACAACTGGCCTTATCCCAATCCGAAGGAGTTTAATGTCTCATAAACCTGCTTGTTTAAGACAATACTCACTCGTGTCTTTGTTGTCTTTTCAAATATTTGTTTACAAGCACCATGCTGTCAGTAGCAACTATCTCACTAAAAACAAACACAACCGAATAACTGACTAATTGATGTTAATTAAGTGTTTAGCTGACGTCTAATTTCTTTTGGGGATGATTTCAACTGATAAATAAACAATATGAATCAGCTCGCCATGTGACGAAGTCATTTAGTATATTTTAACTTTGCAAAAGACCTTGTATACCATTCTTTCGTTCACCCAATCGTCGTGTCTCTTATACGTCCTGTGTCTTACACGACGTTTTCAAGTTTTGATTGGCTAGTATTCTTACACACCTCTAGAACAAGTTTTTAAGTTTTGATTGACTGGAGATCTTACACTCGGCTAGAACAAGCTGTAACCGAAATATTTTATTTTATAGTTCGATAATTGACCAACAATATTCCAATAGTTTTTTATTTGAGCTGGCAAATATTCTGTTATGGCTGATTTATGCAAGAGTTGGGTTTTGTGTCAATACAAGCTTATACAATAGTAAAGTTTGTATTAAAAAAACGAGTTTATATACGAAGTGGTTCTGTGTGTAAAACAAGGCATACACTAGAGTTGGGTTTGATTGTGTAAATATATGCATATACAATAGCTGGGTTTGTGTGTAAATACATGCGAATACAATAGCTGGGTTTGTGTGTAAATAGTTTTGTCATAGCTGGGTTTGTGTGTAAATACAGGCTAATATGATAGCTGAGTTTGAGTGTAAATACAGGTTAATATGATAGTTGAATTTGTGTGTAAATACAGGCTAATATGATAGCTGGGTTTGTGTGTAAATACAGGCTAATATGATAGCTGGGTTTGTGTGTAAATAGAGGCTAATAGGATAGCTGAGTTTGTGTGTAAATACAGGCTAATAGAATAGCTGAGTTTGTGTGTAAATACAGGCTAATAGAATAGCTGGGTTTCGTATTAATACGAGAGTACGCTCATTAATATGTTACCCTGGCAGAGACTGTTTCTTATAATAGAACTAGGTGCATGTTCTAATGTACCAAGACTTTGGACCACCATATGCAAGGGCACTGACCAGTGTTCCTTTTGCTTGAGTGGTTGGATGGGAGAAGAGGGGAGTGGGGGTATTCTTGTTCTTAGCATTTAATAATGACTTCATTTGTTGACGGTTCCATGAGAGGGGTGTAGCGAAGAAAGCTAAATTTGTTCACCTTTAAAAACACATTATTATATGCATGAACTAGTGTTGCAATAATTTGAACTTAATTGTGTAAGGCTCCGGCCATTTTAGTATTTTTTTTCGGGTGTGGGGTGTGTGTTTTGGATCTTTTCTTCGTGTTGGTGTGTGTGTTTTGGATCTTTTCCTCGTGTTGTGGAGTGTGTTTTGGATCTTTTCTTCGTGTTGGTGTGTGTATTATGGATCTTTTCCTCGTGTTGTGGAGTGTGTGTTTTGGATCTTTTCTTCGTGTTTGTGTGTGTGTGTGTGTGTGTGTGTGTGTGTGTGTGTGTGTGTGTTTTGGATCTTTTCTTCGTGTTAGTGTGTGTGTTTTGGATCTTTTCTTCGTGTTGGTGTGTGTATTATGGATCTTTTCCTCGTGTTGTGGAGTGTGTGTTTTGGATCTTTTCTTCGTGTTAGTGTGTGTGACTTTTGGATCTTTTCTTCATGTTGGTGTGTGTGTGTGTGTGTGTGTGTGTGTGTGTGTGTGTTTGTGTTTTGGATCTTTTCTTCGTGTTGGTGTGTGTGTGTGTGTGTCTGTGTGTTTTGGATCTTTTCTTTGTGTTGGTGTGTGTGTGTGTGTGTGTGTGTGTGTGTGTGTGTGTGTTTTGGATCTTTCCCTCGTGTTATGGAGTGTGTGTTTTGGATATTTTCTTTGTGGTGTGTAGTTTGTGGTTTGGATCTTTTCTTCGTGGTGGTGGTGGTGTGTGCGTGTGTGTGTACGTGGTGTTTTTGTGGGAATTTGCTGTCTCTTTATTCAAAACGAAAACTAAGTATCTGTCCACGTCTATTATTTTATCCGAGGAAATAAAACTGTCTTGATGAGTAAAATGAAATATTCTGCTATAAAGGAAATTCCTAGAGCGGTGCGTAATTAGAAAAATGTCAGTCCTAACCATTTCAAGCAGATTAAAGACTGTATACAATGCAAGAAAGACTCATGCAAAACAAAATAAATAAGAATGGCTTTGATATCTGAAAGCAGTGGAGCTTGCATTCGTGTTTCGTCCTAATACGGAACGAACAAAAATCGATCTTGCCAAAGTTGCAAAATACTTCATCACAAATCACCAACTTGATTATAAAAAGCTAAAAATTGTATTTATCTTTAACATACACAGAAAGTCCTTTACTGGTCTCATCGTTTTCTACAGTAAACGCAAAGAAATAAAAGCTTCCAGTCGTTGTCATATATTTCTATATATAGGCGGTTCGAAAGACGCCGCCATCTTGCCGATTACCGGATACGGCTTTAATTTCTATCGCACAAATTTAACCATACTGAAATGAATTTAAAAATAACTAAAACCTTTAAAAACTCCATTTTCATTATCGTTTAGATTCCCTTTTCAAACTGAAGGCATTCAAAGACCTTAAATCTAACAACTAGTTAATCCATGGTCTTACATAAACATATAAATTTGCACATAAAATCTGGGAAAATATATTCTGCGCTGTGGGCAACCTATTCGCAGCCAAAGCTGTCATATTTTCTGAGGGGAAAAGTTCCATATATTATATAAATTGGCATGGTTTCTCTACTTGTTAAAAAAAATTCCATATATTATATAAGTCGGCATGGGATTTTTTACTTGATAA
This sequence comes from Potamilus streckersoni, assembly GCA_016746295.1. Classification (NCBI taxonomy): domain Eukaryota; kingdom Metazoa; phylum Mollusca; class Bivalvia; order Unionida; family Unionidae; genus Potamilus; species Potamilus streckersoni. The sequence goes on from JAEAOA010002171.1 coordinate 688,744, forward strand.
AATTAAATTCCATATATTATATAAATCGGCGTGGTTTCTCTACTTGGTAAAAAAATATCCATATATTATATAAATCGACATGGTTTCTCTACTTGGTAAGAAAAAATCCATATATTATATAAATCGGCGTGGTTTCTCTATTTGGTAAAAAAAAAATCATATGTTATATAAATTGGCATGGATTCCCTACTTGGTAAAACGGAATGAAAACTTTAAAGAAGCCTCAGACCATCAGTTTGTCATTGAAGAGAATCTTCTCTCGTCTTAAACTGAATTGAAGAGATGAGATGGTACGATGCATCTCGTATATAGGACACATATTTGATCCATGTATACCTTACGAAAGGTAAATCTAGACCAAAGTTTATACCTCCTGATGGGCGAACCTTGATCAGAATGCATGCCTTCTGAAGATTATACCTTGATCAGAATGCATACCTCTTGAAGGGTAAACCTTGATCAGAATGAATACTTCCTGAAGGGTAAACCTTGATCAGAATGCATACCTCCTTAAGGGTAACCCTTAATCAGAATGCATACATCCTGAAGGGTAAACCTTGATCAGAATGCATACCTTCTGAAGGGTAAACCATGATCCGAATGTATACCTCTTGATGGGTAAGCCTAGATCAGAATGCATACCTCCTGAAGGGTAAACCTTGATCAGAATGCATACCTCCTGAAGGGTGAACCTTGATCAGAATGCATACCTCCTGAAGGGTGAACCTTGATCAGAATGCATACCTCCTGAAGGGTGAACCTTGATCAGAATGCATACCTCTTGAAGAGCGCGCCTCGACTAGAATGTATACCTTCTGAAGAGCGAACACTAGAATACATACCAACCGAAGGGTAAACCTCGACCAAAGTGCATACCTCACGAAGGGCGAGACTTGATCAGAATGCATACCTTTGCCAAAATGCATGTCATGATAGTGTCAACAGACATTGGAACAATTTTTTTATGGTGTATCGACTTCTTGTGAATCAGGATTTTGAAGCCATCTTTATTAAGATCCTTTCAGATGTTGTTCCACTAGAGTAAACACACTAGAAATTACAGATGTTGTTAATATACCAATTTGACCAATATCTGATTGATATACTTTAAAAAATATTTATTTATTTTAATATATCTTTGAAAGAATATTTAACATCTTCACGTTTTATATTATATTTTGTAGGAATAAATGCTTACCAATGTCTTATACTGATTTTTTAAATTTGTTTCATAATATTCATAATACCCAGCCAGAACTGTGTTGTGTTGATGTGCCCTTAAACCTTACGCTCACATGCGTCGGTGAGTTATGAAATTACATTACTAACGCATGTGTGTAAAATAGGTAGACACTCACACACACATACACACATGCATACATTCATAACGAATTCAGCATCATTGTGTCTTACATGGGACAATCGCTATACCGTAGACATATATAAAGCTTTTGAATAAATTAAAGGGTAACTCGTTCATGCTGAAGCTTTGTATGCAATTTGTTCAAGAACTTAAGATAAATATCATTTCTACAGCAAATTAAGATAATATCATTTCTACAGCAAATTAAGATAATATCATTTCTACAGCAAATTAAGATAATATCATTTCTACAGCAAATTAAGATAATATCATTTCTACAGCAAATTAAGATAATATCATTTCTACAGCAAATTAAGATAAATATCATTTCTACAGCAAATTAAGATAAATATCATTTCTACAGCAAATTAAGATAATATCATTTCTACAGCAAATTAAGATAATATCATTTCTACAGCAAATTAAGATAAATATCATTTCTACAGCAAATTAAGATAAATATCATTTCTACAGCAAATTATGATAAATATCATTTCTACAGCAAATTAAGATAAATATCATTTCTACAGCTAATTAAGATAATATCATTTCTACAGCAAATTAAGATAAATATCATTTCTACAGCAAATTAAGATAATATCATTTCTACAGCAAATTAAGATAAATATCATTTCTACAGCAAATTAAGATAAATATCATTTCTACAGCAAATTAAGATAAATATCATTTCTACAGCAAATTAAGATAAATATCATTTCTACAGCAAATTAAGATAAATATCATTTCTACAGCAAATTAAGATAATATCATTTCTACAGCAAATTAAGATAAATATCATTTCTACAGCAAATTAAGATAAATATCATTTCTACAGCAAATTAAGATAAATATCATTTCTACAGCAAATTATGATAAATATCATTTCTACAGCAAATTAAGATAAATATCATTTCTACAGCAAATTAAGATAATATCATTTCTACAGCAAATTAAGATAATATCATTTCTACAGCAAATTAAGATAAATATCATTTCTACAGCAAATTAAGATAATATCATTTCTACAGCAAATTAAGATAAATATCATTTCTACAGCAAATTAAGATAAATATCATTTCTACAGCAAATTAAGATAAATATCATTTCTACAGCAAATTAAGATAAATATCATTTCTACAGCAAATTAAGATAAATATCATTTCTACTGCAAATTAAGATAATATCATTTCTACAGCAAATTAAGATAATATCATTTCTACAGCAAATTAAGATAAATATCATTTCTACAGCAAATTCAGATAAATATCATTTCTACAGCAAATTAAGATAATATCATTTCTACAGCAAATTAAGATAATATCATTTCTACAGCTAATTAAGATAAATATCATTTCTACAGCAAATTAAGATAAATATCATTTCTACAGCAAATTAAGATAATATCATTTCTACAGCAAATTAAGATAAATATCATTTCTACAGCAAATTAAGATAATATCATTTCTACAGCAAATTAAGATAAATATCATTTCTACAGCAAATTAAGATAAATATCATTTCTACAGCAAATTAAGATAATATCATTTCTACAGCAAATTAAGATAAATATCATTTCTACAGCAAATTAATATAAACTGTAGAAGGATAGTATGTGAAATAAACTTGCTAAATCTTATCTTGCCACTAGAATAACTAAAGTTTCCGTTTCAACCACTTCTTGAACGAAAATTATAAAAATTCAAAATGGGGTTTATTCTGAGTGTTTAAGCCCGTCTTTTCAGTCCTTTTTCTTAACACTAACTAAATAATAGTGATAAAACCTGACCCCGGATCCACGGTTCCCAAACTACAACACAGTACGAGCTGACATTTTCGACATTTCAGTTAACGATGTACACCACAGAATTGGTCTCTGTCAGAGTAATTGTGGCTTTCAGACTTGTTCACACGTACATAAAAACCACATTTGTTGATATTATGTTGTGATTTTGGGGTATACAATAGCTTTATGGGGACGGTTTTGTCCCATCATTGTATATTTATGACAGACTGGTATCCTTAATGGAACACGAATGAAAAGAGGTTTACAAGATATCCATAAACAGAGATTGAACCGAGACATGCAACAATTCACATCTTAGCTTCTACCACTTTCAATTAAAATATATTCAACGTTAATATACGTGTGTATGTGTGCGTTGGAGGAGCGGCGTTTCAGAATTGAAACATTGTTATACAGCTAACAATTTTGTATTACCCATATTTTGTTTGCGGACTCAAATATTAAATGGTAAATTTATATTTCTTTCAGCCTTTTTAATATAAGAAATTTCTTCTCTAACAAGATTACGTTGTTGCACAAAACGAAAGAAGAGAGAATGTACATGTGCATGTATGTATGTATGTATGTATGTATGTATGTATGTATGTATGTATGTATGTATGTATGTATGTATGTATGTATGTATGTATGTATGTATGTATGTATGTATGTATGTATGTATGTATGTATGTATTAAGAAAAGTAGGTATCTGTTTAGTATTAGCACATTTCTCTGCCCAGCACTCCGCCTTACATACATACACGCACGCGCACATACGTTCACGTATCGTTATTCATTTTTAAAGTAAGTGCCATAGAGACGTCACGATGTTAGAAGTGTACATGTAAGCAAATAGAGAAATAACAGTTGCTAATGTAAAGATGTAAAACATATAGGTCTACATGCTCTTGCTCTTTCAGCATAAATGCGATATTATGAAATTATTATAGTTAACGAAGTTGTCTATGCGGATCTGTAATTTATAATAGTAGTGCCGTTTTAAGGCATAAGCACGCGAGGTACGTGCCAAGGACCCCGCGCAGCAGGGGGTCCTACGGCAGCCAAAAAAATAAAATTTCGGTGTCGGTTGTGTTAGCAGTGTAGTACTATAATAATAAATTTAAAACAATGACACACATGCACATGGAGACGAAATGCAATACTCTATGTCTGAGACTGAGAGACTGAGACGTAATTATGGTTGCTATTAAGAATAGAGTTTGTACCTACTACCCAACCTTCTTAAAACGGCTCTGTATAATAGTGTTCACATGAAGCTGTAATTTGTAATAGCCTTGGTTCTCAAGCAGCTGTAGAATGTAATAGCACAGGTTCTCAAGCAGCTGTAATTTGTAATAGTCTGTGTTCTGAAGCAATGCAGCGTGGTTTATATCATATGAATATACTACATATTGATAAATATATCACCTCTCTCTTTGATCTAACACAGGTGCTACACATAGGTAAGCAACATCACCTCTCTCTCTTTGATATAAAACAGGTGCTACACATAGGTAAGTATACATATCAACTGAGGTGAGATATAGGTTTATGAGTGCCGCCAAGTATACATCTAAATCTATCATTATCACGCAGTAGTATCATCAGGTTTACAGGGTCTGGAGCCACCTGGGATGAAAACTTTCACGCCCCTCACGTACTGCACAGACATTATCAGCATCTTGTGGGGCTCTTAATAACAACATATTGCTCGGATAAGATTATTCTAATGGGATGATGAGTAACAAGAACTTGGATATCTTGAATAAAAAATCTATAACAAAAACTAACAGATATAAATACATAAATTCGATTTAGGGACTTCGAAGTAATTTTGCACTTAATTTAACAAAATTATAAAATAAACCTGACCCAAAATCATTTAGTTTTTTTCTTCCAATATGTGACTCTTTCTTGTTCTTTTTGAAGGAAAAAGTTTTTGTGGAATGTCGTGAGTGCTCGAAACTATGAATGTATAGATCTATATTCATGGATTTAAGAGACAAATATAATACCAATATGTTACTTGTGGTGGGGCGGGGGGGACTACGAATACTTTTGTTAATCCAACGTATCTTGTAAGATATTAAGACAGGATGCTAGGCAAATCGCACTTGATAAGCATTTTTCTGATAGACAAAGGAATGCCAATCGTCAGCCAAAGTAAATATTTCTAAACTTTTACAATACGAATGCTGTGCAACTCTTTTTATCCATTTTCCATAAATCCACTTTTCCAGTTACCTAAACCGAAAATTCTAGAAACAGGTTTCAATATTTTGTATCTTGAGGTTATTCGTTGTTTAAGGTTCCACGTCAATTTGTCCAAGCATGGGTGGGAACAAAGGTATCTGAATCAAATGAGTTTCACTGTAAGAAAACTGAATTTTCTGGCATGGATCGAATACCTCAGGGTTTATGTGATCGTGCTGCACCTTTGTAATCTCAAGTTCGATTGCAATTTCCATAAAGCGAAGTAAAGTGGTTTTGTATACATTGATCGTGGCTTTCTCTTCTGCTCTAGTTCAATCCGCCTCATCGATGACTGAAGCCGTCGGGAATAAACTGTATAGATTGTTAACATCTACTTTCAGATCTGACGTCGAAAATGTAGTTGCACCCATTCTATACAATAAAGGCTAACGGAGATTTACTGCAAACAAACAATCCATAATAAAGTCATAATATTGAAAAACGAAGAAGTGACTCACAACAATCCTCCAGGTTTTACAAACGCTTTACTGTGTTTAAAAAATGTACTCGTGATTGACTCCCGATGCGTAAAAGGCGACGTGCAGTTTTAGGAAAATGAAAATGTTGCTACTAGAATAACATCTTATGGTTTCTAATTTATCACAGAAGCATAAATGGACTCATTTAGGGGTGCAGCGAGTAGCCACAGTCGATCATATTTATTTCTTTGCTTCACGTTGATGATAGAGAGCCAGTACTGAACGGCATTTTCGAACCATTATGAGAATTTATTGGTTACAATCGTCGTTTATAAATGATTATGTCAGACTTGTTAAATAACAACGGATTATTCGTGAGGATTCTTTTAAAGGAACTCTACCAGGCTTATTAAGAAACAAACAACATAATTGGTTGTAAATGTTTATTACCTTAGACTCCTGAGTGCCGATAAAGAGTGTCAGTTGTTTATTTAAAACATGTCATATCGAGGAGCTGACGATAGTTGTTGCTTAAAACGGACTATATAGTGACGATTGTTTCAAACAGACTATATCCGGATGATTGTTTAAAACGGACTATATAGTGACGATTGTTTCAAACAGACTATATCCGGATGATTGTTTAAAACGGACTATATAGTGACGATTGTTTCAAACAGACTATATCCGGATGATTGTCTAAAACGGACTATATAGTGACGATTGTTTCAAACAGACTATATTCGGATGATTGTTTAAAACGGACTATATAAAAACAATTGTTTCAAACAGACTATATCCGGATGATTGTTTAAAACGGACTATATCAGGACAATTGCTTAAAACAGACTATATCGAGAGGATTGATTGAAAAATGGACTACATCTGGTTTATGAAAGATTGGTTGTCGTTCAATATCCAGGTTCGAGGATTTTGGATTGCCTAATCAGGGTTCGTACAAAAGTCTCATCGAGGTATTTGGATTACCTAATCAGGGTTCATACAAAATTCTCATCGAGGTCTTTGGATTGCCTAATCAGGGTTCATACAAAAGTCTCAATGATAAATTCAAAAGACTTTCCCCAAACTTTTAAAGACCACAAACATAGATTTTCAAGACTTAGTTTCGCTAACAGTTTGTATACAAGTTATGTTATATGAGAAAACTACGAATTCAAAATACTACAATATTGTTTAATGATGAAATGAAACTGAACGGGTCATCAAAAGAAAGAAACCAGGAAAACTCGACTATATCCGAATCTAACAACCTTTGGTAATTTTATTCGTGATTATGGAAAGAACTAAAAATGTTGAGTTTATTTCAATTTTCAAAGACTTTTAAAGACCTCAGGGTAATCTGCTAAATTTTCCGAAACTTTCAAGGCCTTGAAAATGCTACTTCATTTTACCCAAACTGTCAAAGACCTTTAAAGACCGATTTCACATTGTTAATACATTGGTTGTTAAATCCTTGTCTGCGGTATACGAATGAATGTGGCATTTTAAAATTGTATTTTCTCTCAAACATTGGTAACACGAAGTTAACAACATATTGCCTAGACAAAGAGGTCATAATCTAAGCGATTTCCTACATATAAAGTGTAACTTGGACGCAGAAATAAAAATGAACTGTTTTAGTCTAAATGGACAATAACTATTACGTCCAAAGTTAAATCTGTGGTCTCCGCCAGTAGTGCGTACGTATTGCTTAAAGCAAGGCAGCATAGGTACAATTAAATTTCTTACCTCTGAAATGTAACTCGGTGCAGAAATCATATTTGTCAAATAGTTATGAATCCTTGCGATGTCGATTTGAGAAATATTATTTTCTGAACTTAGATAATGGAATTATTTTTCCAAAACTGTAGAACTCCTTTTTGACAGCGTATAAACAAGTGTGACTTTTTCTTTGTTTCATGTGTAAATTACGTGAGTCCTTGACAAGCAAGATATAATGCCTTACCATCTTAAATTCCTTCTACAAGAATGCATAGCCATGCTATCCACCATAAATTAATTCAAGAAGTTCATGCACTTAAAACTTATAGTCTCATAGTCTCACTTCTTTTCAGACTTGGACCGCTGACAAAATCTTAGATAATTAAACAACATATCAATTACATCAACATACAAGACATGGATCAGAACACAAACTGTTCAGCAAAGAAACCAGTCTACAATGCACCCGGCGGTTCACGGGGTTAAAAGTGATGGGGGCACAGTCAGGCAAATTGAACCATCAGGAACGTGCTATGCACATGTCTTTGATCAAGAGTCGAATTTCTTAAGCAATTGTAGACGCGAGGTACATTCCAGGTCAGAAAAAAAAAACCTTCACAGCACGAGGCAATGTTTAAGAATTAGTATAGATAAAACCCTCCACGTGCTGACATTTTTATTTATATAAAATCATCTACAATTAAAAACCAAAAATGGCCTTGTAACGTTCTTCTTTGGAACTTGTTTTATTTTTTTATTGCAATATATAACATAATTAATTATATAATATGCAGCAAATTTAAAAATAGCGGAAAATTCTAGTCAAACAACAACAATTTAAACAGCAACAACAATAGAACTTTCCTATCAGAGATCAGAGAGAAACAACGGATATTAAAATCAGACAATCGAGATTAAAAACAATAAAACAAAATGTTTTAATTTCTGTTTTAAACTGCTGAAGCACTTAAATGGCAAAGAATATCTGACAAAATGATACGAAACACAATGAATGTCTGCCAATATGACACAAAAACAATAAATATCTGACACAATGACACGAAAAAACAAAGAATATCAGACAAAATGACACGAAAACAATGAATATCTGACAACATGACTGGAAAAACTATATACTGTTACTGCATGATCATTCTAATGCACACCATCTCCTTGATGGCCGAACTATAAGAAAGCGAGATAAATTCTACTAATTTTCACAACCATTGCAGGACATGCGCTCTCCCTCTCTCCCCATACCCTTCTCCCCAAGATGATTGATCATCATTGTTTCTCATGAGTTATTACATTCGCTATTTGTAGCACTGGAGTTACTTTATAATGTATCTTATAATTCTATATTCCACTATATGCAACTGTTATATGTAAATGTTTGCAAACCTATGAACAACTATAGATGTAGAAACGATCAACTGTTTGTTTCTAGGTTCTCGGTTTAATGTACACCTCTGATATCCTTTTCTGATGTACGGTTCAGCTTCAGTCATCCCTATCAATGGAGGAAATGGAAGGGAGGTGGAGGAGCTAAAACTGGGATTATACGAAATTAGATGTTTTAAAGTCCTGGTTCAATTACGGGACAAGCGGGGTACCGCGTGCCGAATCAATCGGAATAGTTTGCCCAGAGAAACAAGACAATAGCCTGCACAGATTGGTCCGATGGCAGGATTCAAACCCGGAACTGTTCTGTAATAGTTTAACACACAAACCCTTCAGGCATTAAGACAATTAAATGCATTTGTTGGCAAGGAGCACGTTTTGACCATGTTACCTATATATTTACCTTTAAGGTTTACAGTCTAACATGTTTGAACATTTACTGTTTTTTTAAATTGTTGAATCACCCTAGATTTGTGGACAACTGATGTAGCAATGATTTAAAACGAACCAGTCTTGTAGGATCTTCATGTCAATCATGAAGCCACTGACAACGACTGCCAGATCTTTCCAAACTTCAGAAACATAAGAGTTGAAACTTATTTTAGAAACTGTAACAGCAAAAAGAAAGAAACTCCGCAGTAGTTGAGTTTATTTAAAATGGCGGATATAGACATTCATATATATATATATATATATATATATATATATATATATATATATATATATATATATATATATATATATAAATTCCATACTATGCATTTTTAGTTTATCTGCAACTCTACTTATCAGATGACTGTTTATCATCGGATCACATAGTTTCATTCCTCGTCTCATTTCTCGTCTCATGGCATTTATTATCAATCTCAGACACTATGGTGTTTTTCATTAACCGTCTTTTGTTTACGTGTAATAGAGAAGGAATTATATTCTTAATCTAGAGTCGACTATCGCAAAATCATATTGCTCTGCGTGTCTTATTTTTTTATTACAAAATAGATACACTATACACTAAGGTTAAACATGACAGATATTATGTATATGTGATCTGCACTCAGGACCATGTGGCTGAATGGGGTAGAATAGGGTGGGGCAGCCCTACCCACTCACTCCACCGTCCTCCATCCTGTTTTGTATGAATTTGCAAAACTGTATATAACTGGATTTGTTGTAGGTTTCTGCCTTTTTACAAAACATTTTATAATGTTTGTGAAAACGATATTTTATGATGTAATACGTATCCCTTTAAGTCATTTAGCCTGGACTTACGGTCGTATGTTTTACATCACCACAACAAATGGTATGCATTCAGCTTAACGCAAATTGTTTTGTTTTTTAAGGAAATAAATTGTCTGCAGTAATATCCATACTTCCAGATAAATAATCAATGCACGTTGGAGTCACTCTCTACCTTGAACCTCATGCAGATTCAGGGCCTAATAAAGGTAAATGACGGCCGGGTCGACGATGATGGCCCAAAAGGGTTTTGGCGCCCCAGGACCTCTGGTGCACCGGGTTTTTAAAACCCAAAATCACTTGCGCCCGTGGCATCCGCGCATCCTCTCCCCCGCTACAGTACATATTTTGAGTGCATATTTCACTTGTAATAATAGAGGAAATTTTGTTCGCAAATATTAACTTTTGCAGTTTAATTATTACATATATTATTGAGAAATGGTATGTTTGTTATCTTATAGCACAGCAACGTAAATATGAATGTTAGTATAGTCATTTGTGCAGGTCTTCTTGATTAAGTCACATCACGGTAATCAGGATAATTTGATAGAAGAACCCTATCGCTGCGCCATCTTGGCTCTTCTTTTAATCGTCTCTTACATTATTTAAGAGAATCGTAGTGCACATCAACACATGATACAATCCCCGCTGGGTAAATAATTTATTTTTTAAAAAAGTTCGGAAACAAAGGCGAATAAGTATATAGTTGTTTATGTTGTTGTTTTTGTAGTTGTAGGGTCTAACGTCACTTTTCAGCACAACGGTGGCGGAAGAACTCGGGGAAACCCCAGAAGGAACCGCCACTCAATGAGAGTAACTATGTAACTATCTAGTAGTAACTCGATGTAGTTTTTGTGCTCTCTCTCTCTCTCTCTCTCTCTCTCTCTCTCTCTCTCTCTCTCTCTCTCTCTCTCTCTCTCTCGTTATCATTCTATGGTACGGATACCTTTTTTAAACTTAGAATTAACAGTTGAACCAAACACCAGTTACCGCACATATTCGCCGATCAGGCAAATAACATAGATCCTAATCACTGACAGATCTGAGCCTAGTTTGTGTGTTCATCCGATTACTTATAACAAATAGCGTATACATATACCTGCTGGCACATTATCTGGATCTGTACAATTTCTAGCTGATCTCGTTTTATAAGCCAGTAAAATGAAATCTATTTATAATACAATGGATTGGTGGATATTTCAGTTATTAATTACTGATCATTTTACAACAACGCTTCGTGCATTTAAAAGTTACTGAACTGGAAATTAAGATCAAAAGGGCTACAACTTTATCTATAGAAATATATCCAAGACATCTTTTTATATAAATATCAAATATCTCTCTTCTAGAGCAACGGAATAGTCATTTATGCAATATAAAATAAAAGACATTCGACACTGCATTGCAACCGAATCAAAATAGCATCACTTTGTACTGGGAAAGGTGTTATGCATATTTATTCTATTTTGAGTGCATTGAGTTTTGCATATGATCGAGGATAGATTTTTGTATATACCTGCTTTTTGCAAAGTTTGTAAGTTATAAATGGCCTCTTTACTGATACCTGAGTTCGAAATCTAGGGTTTTTTTTAAATAGAATGTTTTATTATCTAAATTCTAAACAACATACGGGTCATTTCATTTTGTAGGATTTTAGATAAGTAACTTATCAAGAAACACGTATATTTTCCAATCTTAATATCAATATGTGGAATCGCTGGTGGTTGTGTTCATTTATAATTTGAGAAGAATTGTTCAGCTAAATTATTCATTACAAAAGTACTCATTTACTTTTGGATTAAACCACCGATGTCTGTGTGTGTGTGCGTGTGTGTGTGATTTAGATTGTTAACGTAGCTTTAACAATTTTTTGGTCATATCGCTACGATGTCTGCAGTGTGACAGTTTATAGTGATGTCTAGCACTGGGGCATCATGCCGCAGAGATGTGGCATGATGTCCGACCCAGTCACATTATCTTGACACCAGGCTGACCAGTCCTAACACTAGCGTATTAATGCTGAGCACCAAGGGAGGCAGCTGTTAGTACCATTTTTTAAAGTCTTTGGTATGATTCGGTCAGGGTTCAAACCCGCGACTTCCCGCATCCGAGGCTGACGCTCTAACCACAAGGCCACCGAATTGGTCACTGATTTGTGATTTCTGAGGACTCATTCATATACGTTCTGAATTATAACATTGTGATACATCAAGACTATACGTATATCAGCACTTTTAAGACCATTATGTATTGATTAAATCACTGTTATACATCAAAGACTATTGGTACATAAAATACAGCCAAGATGGATTACATGGATTATATCACTGTGATATATCAAAACTGTTGTTATATCAGTACATTCAAGACCATTATATGTGGAATTATATCACTGCGATACATCAATACAATTGGTATATCAGCACATTCAAGCCCATAATATATGGATTATATCACTGTGATACATCAAGACTAGTGGTACATAAAGTACAGTATGACGATAGTATATAGTTCGGGTAGGGTGCTCGCAATGTTTTATTTAAACTATTATAGAAGTTCCACCCAGGCTCTATTTTGGTGGAAGTTAAATCTAGTTAAAGATAAATGTAAAGCTCCGAGCCCCCAGTCAGGAATGCCGACGGTTACATGGTTAAATATACAAAAATCTGAGATTCGATGAGTAAAAATTTAATAACAATTCATTAACCAAATGACTCAAAATTCCAATTACATTTCTTCAGCTCGTCATTTAATAAGTCTATTAGTAGAGTAGGATTGTGAGATTGATTCCAACATATGTCCTTATCTGTTGTATCCTTTCTCTCTCGTATTTATCCCACTTCCTCCTAACCTTCCTCCTCGACTTTTCTCCAAACTTCTCCCCCTCCTTCTCCTTGACTTTCTGTTGACTCCTTCTCCACCTCGACTTTCTGTAGACTTCTTTTCCTCCTCGTCCACGACTACTCCTCTGTCGACTTTCGACTGTCTCGGCTACAGTTTACCGCCAAATTCCGAGTGGATTTTTTCGGAGTAAACAATATTGATCTGCAATCATTTCAGAGCAATACAAAATTTTCTCTTTCGTTTGCTGAAAGTATCATTCGGGTCTAAACTGTAATCACACCCTCTATCTCAATTCCGTTTAGATATTGCTCTAAACCGATCCAATCAAATTTAACGGACAATGTCCCTCTTGCTGTTTGTCCACGTGGGGATGGATAATAATACGCCACGTTCAACAGGTGGATTTCCTTTTGATCTTTGAAATAACCTTTAACACATATGTGTGATAGCTGCAAGCCCTTGTTTAAATCGTGCGATCTATCACTTTGCAGATTCAAGCTCTACGTCTGGTCATGAAACCTTGCGTAAGAGGTCAACACTTTCCCCGCGGCAATCTTTAGATATCAAACACGTGGCTGCGGTAATATTCCCCAGACAGGTAGATTATAGGTTATGCATGACTTCATATCTGGTGCTTAGCAAGCGCGACGTATAATCCAGACCATTATATATGGATTGCATCACTATGATACATTAAGATTATTAGTACCAGAACAAGCAATTAACTAAAATCGAAAAAGTTGATACACGGAAAGATACATACAAATACCCTACTGTGCTAGACTAATGATGATGCATAGTTCCATGACGGATACACTTACTTTCAACGAAGGACAACAGAATCTCCAAAGAATTGCTGAATGAAACGCCACACATGGCCGAAAACAGGAGACAGACCGCCTGGGACGAAGCTATTGCGAGCGATCTGGACCTTATCTCTCTGAAGCTGCATGGTGCAGTCGAGAACACTTGTTCAGTTGGTACGTTTACAAGTGGACTACTTTATAGAGTGATTGAGTGTAATTGGTAAAACAATCGAAAGGTGCCCTTGGAGTCTGGATTCCCACACTGCATCCAGCTTATATGTGCAAAAGGTGCCTAAGTGCCTAAGTGCTCTAGTCAAAATCAGTTTGGGTTATGGTTACGACTGCAACAGCAAATCACAATGGCTCTTATTTCACCGCCATCCCTTATCCTAAAACCCCAACACCACCCCTTTCTCACTCATGTGTCGTAACCACAAATGATTTGTATATATTATATTTCGTTCACATGCAAAAGAAAAAATATATATGTAAAGAAAAAAAGTAAATTATGTTGTTGTATAATTGATAATTGATGCCCTTTATCATCACGGAGACTGAAGTTCATTCATACGCATCTGGCAAGGGTCACCACTTCCATTACATGTGTACCAAACAGCGGTTAAGGGGAAATGTTCTTGCGGATGCGTGGATCGACAGACTCCTATACTGATGGTATCGAAATATTCCATTGATAATCTTGGGAATAATTACTCAAATACGAACTCTATTCGTCCACCGATTCTTCTTACAATAGTCGACATCGTTTCACGCTAAACATAAGATGCAACTTTACATAACCTCTCTAATCATAAAACAGCATGTACATGCATAATCTTCATAGCGTGTACACGTCACGTGATATTAGCTGACCCGAGATATAGCAGCAGCTATTCAACATTTCTATTAAACATTTTCTAATTTGAATCAATTGTTTTTTTATTTTTTTTCTTAATAAATACTGCTAAATTAGCAGTCAATTAATAAATTACCTTTGGTATTTGTAATGCAATAAATCAATAGGCAAGTGTCTAGGATTAACTACAATAAGGGAGACAACTCCCAAAGGCTTGCTTAAATTAAGGTCAAAAACAAAAATTGTTTCCATAAGTTATTCTTCTTTTCATTACTGAAAAAGCATAAGTTTAGATTAAAGGACTTTCCTGAAGGATATTCTTTTCTAAATGTAAACAAAACCAATTTTCAATCAAAATATCTTGTGTCTGAATGAACATTTATATCGCACTGGTTCGCACTTAACAAAATAATACTCTATCCACTAATGTATTTTTCATCAGATGATTGCCCCAGCTAGCTCAAAATGAATTTATCGCTTGAAATTCCCTTTGATGTATTTGTTCGTAAGCTATATAAAAAAGTATATTTGACAAAATTTATGATTAAATATATATTTTAACAGCAAACTACAGCAGTTATATGTGCGGCTAAATGTTGTAATTTGACACAATCCATCCTATTTTAGCGGTGACAACAGCATTTTAACGGCATATTAAGAAAGGAATGACAAGAATTATCGGTAGCCGTGTTTCTTTACAAATTAACAGCAGCTGTGTGAAGTAAGAGATGAAACAGATGTCTCTTTGCAAAATAGACGATAAGAAACAGATGACCATGTTGAGTCTGCATCTATTTCAATACACAAACATATCTATTTTACCGTATATTATATTATATTATATTATAATGATGAATATAGCAATGTTAATGGGTTTTTTTTTCGTTAAATGCCTATTATTGCTATAAAAAGAAGAAATTAAGCATAATTCTTTCCCCATAAAAGTAAGTTAATACGTGTTTTAGCAAAGCTTAATTTTTATCAATGCTTAATGGAGCATTTCCGTTGACAAATCTTCATTTTCGGAAGAGCATTGTTTTGCATGTTGTAAAGCTCTTGAATATAAGAGATAAGTTACTCTTGCTTGAAATTCGTAAGTCCACAATTCCTCAGTAGAAGTGATCGATTGAAAAAAGAAACAAACCAAAAAGGCCTGGAACATGACAAGTTTGATAGCTTACACAGCTGTAATCATCAACAGAGCTCGAACAATGGGGGAAAGTTGCATGTGTATATTTATGTCTGTGAGGAAAGTCTTGGCGTGCACGTGATATTCGGTGACTTCTGGATGGAGCTCCCTTTAAAATGTGTCTAACTTAATTAGATTACTAGTCGCTTGAAATTATTACAGACTTTTCGTAGTCATTTGAATGTTATAGGCTTGTTATAGTCACCTTGTGTTGTAACAGACTTGCTATATTCACCTTGAATTGTTTCTGATTTCTTTTATAGTTACTCTGAATTGTTACAGACGTTTTGTTGTTAGCTTGAAATGTTACAGACTTTTTTAGTTTCACGTTGAATCTTTTTTGATTCACGAATTTATGCTCTTATAACAAGTAACAGAAAAGAGTGAAAAGCAACGAATTTGTAAAATTAAACAAATAATTTATTTCCCTTGAGTGCAAAGTAAGAATGGAAAAAAATTAACCCCAAAAATCCTTTAATTATAAACACTAGTCCTAATAATAAAAGTTCTGAATACAATTTAAAAGAAATCCAAATTAAATCAAACACAGAGGGTGTTGATGTGCCTGTGGCGGCATGTATCTGGCTGTTATACAAACAGGCTTTTGTTGAAAATTAGTCTTTGAACTTACTATAAATTCCAGTTATTATATGTCTCTGTCTAAGAATATTATTTTTTTTTTAACATTCTGTATTTTCATAGAAAAATCACTTGAATGGAATAATAATAAGAAATATATTTAAACCCAAACAATTTACTGGACACAACAATAATACAAATTGATTCTGCTGGATCTTACAGCACTTATGAATAATCTTTACTGTGACAATAATATATCGTCCTCTACTTGACCTCAGGTCCCAATTAGCATTTTCTATAAACAAAACTATTACCTGATGGAAAACAACCTTCAAACACTGCATAATGTTTACCCCCAAGAAATACTTAGTTAAAATTAGAAGGACTGGTACTAAAATTATCATATATAACCTGGACTATGTCAAGAACGCTAGGTAAATTGCAGTGGAATTCCAATAACCTAGACCCAGACCAAAATAAACATGTTTACTTCTGTCAATAATGATCCTGATATTAAACCCATACACAGATAATATTTTAGCTATGTAGTGGTTGTTTAAAGTATGAAAAGTCAATAAAGCAGGTAAAGTGGAAATTAAACTTGATTTTGGACAAGGTTACGTCCAACATGCAATTCCATACAATGAAATAAAAAACCTAATTAACAAACAATGCAAATGAAACATACATAATAACATTCACTTTTAATTTTTACGTACTGTTTATATTCAATTTAAATTATCACAGACTATTGACCGTTCAATCTCCCGTCAATAGTCAAACAACATTCATAATCTCAGTGCTATCATTCATTTTGGTTATCACACTGATTTTTCTTTCCTATGGTATGCGCACATTTTTGTAAGGGTAGATCAAATGTAAGAGGCGATTGTTTGGTGATAACTACAATGACGATGAAGATGACAACGGCCATGTTAATAATAATAATAATAATAATAATAATAATAATAATAATAATAATAATAATAATAATAATAATAATAATAATAATAATAGTCTGAAATCGAGAAATGACACGCTCTTGTAATGACTTTGCTCATCGACTATTTTTCTGTTTCTAGCTACAATGTACATTTCAGCCTTTTATAGAAAATGTATACTTTTTCATACGCCTGTTGGATGTCGAATGTACAAGTTTTGTTTGACACTGCCAGCAAATATGTGATCGGTAAAATGAATATTTGTTTTCTTCACGGAACTAGTCCCCGAATAATTGTTTTAAAAGGTGTGTGTGTGTGTGTGTGTGTGTGTGTGTGTGTGTGTGTGTGTGTGTGTGTGTGATAACACATAACGCCCACACACAGTTTTCTGTATTTAAACATTTCCCCAGACACTAAGGATAGAATATAAATCATCAGGCTCTCGGCAGACTTTGTGCATGATCCCCAACATTGAAACAGTCATATTTCTCCATAATGAATTGCTCAAAAATTCTAAGCACATTAACATACATTATTGACATCCTCCCCATCTTTCCCCTCATTTCATAAGATGTAATATAATACCTGAATATTTCACATTTTTGCATGGATTATTTGTCAGGATTTCGTTACTCCTAGGCAACATCTGGGAAGGTTTAATGCGGGTTAAATATGTGCCCATCGTTGGGTACAGAGACAGCTGATAAGGAAGCAAGGTTATCTCAATACACAAGGGACACATTGCATGCGTATCAACAGCCTGAGAGATTGTCTATTTCAGTCGAATGTATTTAAAGGACATATTTCAATATATACATACACAAGATTGCATGCTAAAAATGACAAGAATGCAGTAAGAAAATAATCGTTAATGTCCATAACTACATTTGTGTATGCAACATGTGTCTACATTCTGATTAAAAGCTAAATCTTCGACTTAACGGACATCTGACCTACACTGATACAGTCAATTTTTGCAGACCTGTTGATTCACCAATCAAATGACAGCTGTCACATTTTAGGAACGCGAATAACGTTATTTGAAACATAACTCACCTAACTCATGCGACGAAATGTAACCCATTCTCTAATTGGTTTACTAAAGGTCGGTGGACCCGGTAATCCAAAAGTCTTAAGAACATGAAATCTTATTAACCGCATTGTTACAATAACTACATGGACTTCACCGCCTATGATTTCTTTAAATAAATTTAAAAAACGGTGAGTACAAAGTATTGCTGTGTTTTGAATTATTTAAGCAATAATTTTATACTGAACTTGAAACCGACTGTACAAATGTATTAAAAATTGACCCCGAATGTGTTTGACTTAATGAGTGTGCTTCAGCACTTGGTACAAATTCAGTTTCCATAGCAAACTTATGCAAACACCATGATATAAAAAACGCAATGACTTAAAATTTCTTAGTGTCCATGATAAAACCTATATTTATCAGTATAGATGAAGCCTGGATGTCAGTTTCTGTGTAGAGGAAATGATACATTTTTTTATACATAGAGGAAATGTCTGCATTTTTTTTTCAGTTACCACTAGGATAAGCTCTGTAAAGATTCTTTTTTCTTAAACATAACTTACAATATTAACCAATCCTGGCAAGCCAAACCCATATATACTCTATTAAATATACACTCATTTACAGGCTGGTTCCAATTTTTTCCTACCATTAGTACCACGTGTCCTACAACTATATCTTCCTACCACCGTTCTGACATCTCAATTACCATAGGATTATTTCCCACTCCTTTTTGCTCACAAACACGTATCTCATGCAATGCAGGAGATACCGAAATACGGGTTAGGAAGATAAAAAGGCAAACACCAAAACAAACTTTGAATGTGTTGATCGTGTGAAATGAGTCGGTTTTTTTTTCTTCTTGCTTCCCCCCATTCATGCATATCATATGTGTGACAGCTTTAAATATATAAGGTAAATCTTGCAGAAGGAGGGTACATGAATACAAATTTTGTCTAAAATTGTCAGGTGGTTCGGTATTAAAAAATTGCTTATTAAAGAAAAAATACCAACAGGTTTTCCAAAAATGTTTTTAAGAGTAAACGTTTGTTACAAATAAGATGTTTTTCTCAAAACTTAAATGATGGAATTATCTTGCTTTTATACCCGAAACAAAATAGTGACAATTTTTTATACTGAAATCAAAATAGGCCTTGTGGTCTAAATATTGTGATGCTATTAGTGTCACATTCAAAATTGGGATAATAAATTTCCATTGTGAGCCATGACCTCTATTCGAAGACAATCTTTCAGGTCTGACCTTTAGCTGGGTCAATGATATGTGCGAAACTAGTTTATACTTTAATGAAAAAAAAAATGAAGCCAGCAATTTGCAAATTTAAATATGATAAGGTAACGCAGCCTCAAAAGATTAAACCTGTCTCGGTAGAACAGTTCCTTTTTACCTTCTTCAAAATAAATAAATAAACAAATAAATACATAAATGGATAAAAGCCGATCCATCTGAAGTGACAGCTGTGTGCAAATTTGTTTAATCTCCTTTAATATATTCGAATATTCGATGTGACTCTGGCGAGGTTGAATGTGGTATTTGATGTAATCCAAGTAGGTGATCCGCGCAAAGAGATAACGGTATTGACGCAAGAACGGGATAAAAGGCCCGTATACTTGAGATAGATAAAGGATACCATAACATCAAGATAGGTAATGAAGCATTAAACATGTCTTTGTCTTCTACAGTGTCAGTGTCATCCATTTGTCTCGGACTGGAATCAATTTCAAAAAGCGACATTGACTGATATAATTCTTTCAGTCAATTGTTCGCATCCGCGCAGATCTGGCAAGAGTAACAACGTGATTGCAATAAACCGATCAAATCAAAAACAGCAACATTTACTTTAGAAAAGTAACAGAGAAGACGCGAGTGAAAATACACAACAAAGAGTTGTTACTGTTTTTTTTCCAGCCATGAGGTCAATTTAAATTTAAAAACCTAAAACAATCCTCTCCTTTCACGCTTATAGAACTGGAATGTCTGTGCTACAAAAGAATGTTACGTTGCATTACTAGCACATAACCAGATTTTAGAACAGTAACTTTAAATAGTTTTAAGTGAAGGCAAGAACAAACACAATTCTTGTACAGTCACTTTAAACAGCAATACAAATAAGCAAGTACAATCACAATATTAGCATAATCAATTTAAGTAGTAATAAATGTAGGCAAATACAATTGCAATTCTAGCATATTCACTGGAAAAAGTAAGAAATGCAAGCAAGAACAGTCACAATTCTAGCATAGCCACTGTAAAAAAAAGTAAGAAATGCAAGCAAGAACAGTCACAATTCTAGCATAGCCACTGGAAAAAGTAAGAAATGCAAGCAAGAACAGTCAAAATTCAAGCATAGCCACTTTAAATAGCAAGAAATTTAGGCAAGTACAATCCCAATGATTTTTGTGCTTGTTAATATAAATAATACCCTTCAATGCGCACAGGCTTAATGAACTAACATGCAATAGTGACTATAGAAATAAACAAAATATCAAAATATGTAAATAAAACTGAAAATAATTAGTGGAGCACCATAAGTATACACATATCAGTTTTACATAGACGTACCTGTGTGATTTCAAAAGAGAACTGTCCTATCACATTTCGTGACTGCATATTTAAGGTCCAAGGTCCAAGTTTAATGAAGGAATGAAAAAGAAGAAATGACTTTTAACAGCTTTAACACAGAACTTAAACGATGAATCAAGCTTGCATTTATTCAGGCAAAACAAGTAAGACAGAAACTTGAAGAATATCAGTATACCAACTTTGGCCTAATAGCAACCTCGTCCTGTACTTTTAGTGGAATACATCTACTGACTTAAAAGATATGTCACTTTAAAGAAAACTGTAAGTGCAATAAACCTTGATAGTGCAATCTATCATGGCATACACTTTTGACCTAAAGTCACATGATCACAGTTCCATTTTAATGCAGCAGACACGTGAATTTCGAAAGCTTTATCGCAATAATTTGCTATTTTTTTTTTACACCTTCACCGAGGACCTTACATAGCTGAGGTACTTACATAAAGGAGATAATAAGAAGACAAATACAACATAAAACCCGTCACCTTCCTTCCAAGAGTTTGTACTCTCTATTATACAGACTTTTCATAGAAAAGTTACAATCAATCAGCATCATATTTTATCTTAACTGATCTACTTACGTTCCAACAGAACAAGACACCACAATATCCGTCTATTTATACAAACCTCATTTTGAAAAGAAAAACATTGACACTGTCTCTTAGAAGACATAGTCATTGACCTTTAGGATGGTAACATCAATGTTATCGATTTTCAAGGCCACTTATGCAATAACCTGAGACAGACGGCTATACTCACGGTGAACTAGTCAAGATGCTAACCAAGAATTAAGCATCGATGCTTCCTATAAGGCCACTAGCAGACAACCTTCTACCCATTTTTTATCTGGATGATGGGCAACCTGAGTCTCTCCTATATGCGACCCAAACATTTGTCATTTTAAACAAGGCACGCAGGGAAATCAACTTATAAATGATAAATCTACATAGCAACAGAAAACGTGGTTTGCGTTCTGTTTACGTGTGTATCTTCTGTAACAGGATCTTAGAATTCCATGAATTAATTTCAACTTCCAAACACCATATAAAATCAACAGTAAGATGCCAGCTTACCACAAATATCAAATATGGCAGCTATTGGGGTCTATCTATTATATACCAGACCTTCACAAGTATTCCACAATGTAATGACACAATGTATATCATACTTTTTCCTAGACTTTGTAGCTAAATAGCTTACACTTAGTGCGCGCGCAAGTGCGTGTCATTTAGATTTGTAAAGTAATTTTAACCATAACTCAATCATATTGCTTCGATGTCAGAAATGTGGCAATATATAGTGATGCCGTAGACATGTAGCTTCAAGTCCCACCTAGTCACATTATCCTGACACCAGTCCGACCAGTCCTAACACTAACATATTAATGATGAGCGTCTAGCGAGGCAGCTGTTAGTACCATTTTTATTAGTCTTAAGTTTGACTCGGCTGGGGTTCGAACCCACGAACTGCCGCACCCGAGCCGGACGGTTTAACTACTAGGCCATCGGAGCGGTCTACGCCAAGGGATTCCACATACGAGAATATGAATCAGTCGTTTCTAGAAATTGCGGGCTTTTGTCACTAATACATCCAAATGGCTTACAATAGCAGGGGAACCTCCTATAGCCTCGGTTTACTGATGTTGAAGATTTTAAATAACGTGCATTTTGTGCCTATCTTAGGTATACATCAAAATGATCCACACTAAATCATAAATAATAATAAATGAAATAAAACAAAAATCAGCCCAAAGTGGCTCGTTTAATATTTTTATTAAAATCAGTGGAATCTACCTCTTGATCCAAACTTTTATTGCATTTGTATTGGTTGTTGAACATTCGTAAAAATGCAGCACAGCAGTGCAAACAGGCATACAACGAATTTAGGTTATTAATGGAAAAAGTACGTTTATTTTCATGCACGCATTTAACAAATATGTTAAATCAATGCAGCAATAGACCAAAATTGTATTCAGACTTTCTGAACATTTTTAAAGATATGTTCAATTAATTAGAAACATTTGCATCCATGGTCTGGACAAGGAAATTTTACGCGATGGATACATTTGTGACGTAAGTCGCATCCTCTCTATCGCCGTTACATTTACATCGATGGTCTGGACAAGGTAATTTGACGCGATGGATACATTTGTGACGTAAGTCGCATCCTCTCTATCGCCGTTACATTTGCATCGATGGTCTGGACAAGGTAATTTGACGCGATGGATACATTTGTGACGTAAGTCGCATCCTCTCTATCGCCGTTACATTTGCATCGATGGTCTGGACAAGAAAATTTGACGCGATGGATATATTTGTGACTTAAGTCTATCGCCGTTACATTTGCTAAGCGATTCTCTGCGGCAATAGCGTTCTTCTTCGAACTGTCACACATTATGCAGACGATACAAGCGAAACGTGATTATGGAGTCACAGGTTGAGAGCAGTTTATAATAATCTCTGTGGAGATACAAGGTTAAACAGGTTATAACGCTCTCTGGGAAGACACAAGAAGAACCAAATTATAAAGTTATTTGTGGCGATACAGGAAGTACCAATTTGTAATGCTAAATGAAAGCAGCTATATTGTCAAGGATATAGTTTTAAAAAATGGTACAAAATTTACTAATTTCATTCGTTAAGATATAACAATACTGTTAGCAAGTGATCATTAACACCGTCTTCTTCTTTGTGTTTCGGACAAAAAATAAATTTTCAATACAACGAGGAGCTTGCCCACTGCCATTTTTTCGAATGCTGATATTTACTGATGATGAGGACGCAAGACCTACACAGACATAGAATGCAAACGCTTTGTCGTCTGCATCCATTTTATACAATGTCCGAGTCTAGCATTTACCAAACAAAAATAGTTGAAAAGAAGGGTTGGGATACGCCTTTTACATCTCAATGCTAAGGAAAATTACCAAATTATCGGGATCTTAGGGAACAATATAAACTGCATCACACCTGATGTCTGATCAACACATAATCCTACGCAGATATGAATATCCCATTAGTGTATACGTCTGGTTAGGGTTGAAATGCAATAGCTATGGGGGTTAGGGACTAATTAGTGGAAATGGAGTTAGCAGTTATGAATCAGTGAATAGCATGAATAAAGTTTGCGCATTTTTATAACCTTAATGCTTGTTGCTTTTAAAATTGGTAGAGGTGTACACTCCACAGGGGTGTAGGCTGAAACTACATCAAGTTCTCATTTTCCCTGGTACACTAGTAACTCGAAACATTTGTCTCCGAATTAGTCGTATAGCTAAATGCATTGAAGGCAGCATTCACAGCATAAAACGAAACAAGTGGGCGCGGTGCATCGTCGACGAAATAGAGTATATTCGTTACATTTACTAAACTGGAGTTTTCATATCATTCTACGGTCTCACTGGCACCAGAAGTATACTACTTTTAAAGCTGGAGAACTTAGAAATATGCTGTTTTTGTTTTGGGTTTGACGCCATTTTTCAGCCTTGATGGGCTATACATGGCGGCTAGTATAATTAGTGGAGGAAGAAGCCGAGACAATCTCGGTAAGAACTACCGACACACGGGAAGCCACATCCTCCAGGGGCCCTAGAAGCTTACTAATATAACGAGATGTTTTCGTCGGGAATGTCATCGATTTCGGAATAGAAACAAAAATTATCCCTTAGAAAAGTGCTGAAAAGGAAACCTTAAGTAAAACAAAATACCGAATACTTTATACATTTTACATTAAATAAAATCGGTTTGTTTAAATAGCTTGATTTTATTTGATACAATAATTCGAAAACTAGATGAAGCATAATACATGCATATTTATTTTGTTACGTTTGTGATGAATGTCCAAGCCAAATAATAATTACTTTACCGACTAGGAGAGGTACCATAAATAAAAACTATTCTTTAATTAAACTGTGAAGTTTCCAAGGTATAGGCCATAATATGTTTTGATCAGAAACGAACCATCCATGCAGGAATGAACATTTTATGTTCGTGAATGGCCATTAATACAGGCCATTTTCTTAAACAAAGCTTTCACTTTGGAGGAGATCTCGAATACTGACTGAAATGATAATATTTCTCAACTATTAAAAAGAGATAAAAATTTATTCAATGAGATAACAAATTTCGACAAAACTTGATTATGTGCAAATGATTAAATTAAATATTGTTATATACATAATAAACTGCATGTAAAGGACCCGGATGTTCTGCTGAAAGGCACACTAGAATGAAACTGAAAGCAAACCATCTGGGTTTTGTATCGTAGATTTAAATACATCTGCTTTTAATTATTGTTATAAATTTAAGTTTCTAATTTTGTACATGCTGCTAACAAAGTCATCCGGTTTCTTCCAGCGAATCCTGGGGTTCCGATTATCCATGGATGTAAATCTTTGTAATCCTTAATGATAACTGATACTAGGTCATATGGCAATGGTCTTAGTTCTGAAAAAGTAGGTGTGTTTTTTGAATGTTAAGTTATATTAAATCATTTATGCTGTACTAAACTGTCACCCCAAGCTATATTACTTCATGTTATGCTCTTTTATATTAGACTACGCTATGGTGTATTATTTTAAGCTATTTTATCATGTTAGGATGCATTAGTAACATTTCGGTATGTATGTATGTATGTATGTATGTATGTATGTATGTATGTATGTATGTATGTATGTATGTATGTATGTATGTATGTATGTATGTATGTATGTATGTATGTATGTATGTATGTATGTATGTATGTTGGATGGATGGAAGGATGGATGGATGTGCGTATCGATCGATGTATGTGTGAACGTCGTCTGAATCTCATTAATCTGTATAAAGCATGAAGAACGGAATTATCTAAGCACTCTCTTCGTATATTGCTATCGCATGTTCGATTGTCTAATTTGGCTTAGACAAGTGTGTCGTATTTGGTACCATATAATCGCTGGTTTCTAAGCTCACTCATTTTGTACAGTCTAGCTCCATCAAACTGTCTATAGGGAACAGTTTATGTAAAATTCTTAGAACTCGTAGCTTACTCTTCGTAAATAAATAAATAAATAAATAAATAAATAAATAAATAAATAAATAAATAAATAAATAAATAATATAAACCTGTTTCATGTCCCACTTCAAGTCTGGTTTAATTCTGGAAGGCCTTCAGGGAAAGTTACATCTACAACTACCTTCCAGACAATACCGATACATTGTGAGTTTGGATAGAATATTAACCATTTACGTTATTCTTTACTTTCCCACAGATTGGTTGGAACTGAAGTCACTGATAAGTACCTGCTGAACGTTCACCTTAAAAATATGTTGAAGTTAACAATACAATATTTCTCGTATTGTTGCATTTCTACAATCGTATCAGAAAACAAAATTTGTTCAGGATCGCGTAAATTGAAAAGGTCGACCATTTTTGGATTAATTATTACCTGATTTTGGATTATTTATTACCTGAGGTCATGCTGAAACGCCCAAAGAACCAAAGTCTTCTGAAGCACAATTATTTGAGGTGCGAATTGCGGGACTCGTTAGTATTGTGAATTACAGTTAGTGGACTGTTTTGCGATTGCTGTATCGGAACATGCTAATTATATCTACAGTTTCTGCCCCATAACTTACAACGCTCGTTCAGACTCGGGTATGAAGAATTGGTCCCATGCACTCTTCCGCGTGTTGTAAGAAAACAACTAATGGAGGCAAAATTCTTGCCGTGGATTGAGTTCCCTTGCTTGTGTAGAAGAAGGTTCTACTATTTAAGAAGAGGAGGGCCTGATCTGTTTTGTAATTCCGACGAAACTCATTACCTCGGCCTCACCTTCAAGCTAGATGATTGATGGTTGTGGTGAAGTGGGGGTTGAGGTTGGGTGAGTGGAAGGTCAATCAAGTTTTTGTTTAACTGTTTCTTCAAGTGAATAACCCTGCGATACACTGACACGAAAACGTAATGGATCCCTGTTAAACTGTGTTCCTCCTTGTGCCCTACTGAGGAAATTTGAGCAAAGTGCCTTGCACATGTGCAAACCGCGATAGGCTTCCCAGGTGCCACCGCAGCTAATGCAACCTTTTGCCACATCTTATGACAATCAGGATCGCATCTCGAGCCTATCCTACATCGCTGAGTCAGCATATTGTGCGTATTCTACATCCCTGGATGTTCAGCATAAACGATCGCCTAACTGTCATAAAATAGAACATGTTTAAATAAAGAACCTTCTGGGGTTGAGTAGGATCCACCCTTTCTGATAGCTATCTTCAGACCACGGGTGAACCTCACGGCAACATATTATTTTTCACCCTTTGCACCACTAATTAACAGCATAATGGAATGCGTTAATCTAGTAAACGACTACTCATTTTACATTGATGATGTCCTTTACGTGTTATATTTCAAAGCGTTTCCATTCTGTTGCACATCAACTACAAAGGTGCCTCAAAAGTGTTGAGCAAAATGGTTAGATGAAACTGGTGTTTTGGTTTTATGTTCTTAACAGAAAGAAGCGGAATCAACAAGTTTAATAAAATCATATATATTTATTTCTTAAAGTTAGAAAGTCAAAAAATTTGAGGAATTTGCAGTATTGTAAATTAAACTGACAACAATCCTAATTGTTCTATCACAAGTCCAGAATTAAAAAAAAGAATGTTCCGAATGAATTCCAATAATCTTAAATGTGCTGATGCACCAATAGTCTTAAACAGGTTGATGCACCAACAGTCATGAGTTATCACGCTGATATAAACCACAATATCTTTGAACGAATTCACAATAATCAGAACGAATTCACAATAATCACAAAGTAATGTTTTGTCCAAAACATAAATGAGCACTCATAAATTCAAATGAATAAATCTTAAATACACGATTCCAATCAAATTATATCTGAACACAGCAGGTTTGATTCCACAAACCGATCTTAAGATAGGAATAAAATAATGTTTTTATAAGACATGATAAAATGACGAGAATGTAGGTCTGTTCCAGAACATTCTACATTTGTAAACAATGCTAGACCTTGAAAAAAACATCCTTAAATAACTTAAATGTTGTTGTATCTTACAAACATGACAAAGATACGAGAATAGTCAGGTAGGCCAAATCACTATCGTCAGTTAAAAACAAAATTCAAGCTCACAATAAACAATTAAATATACATATCACCGGGTTCAAGTTTTCAAAGCATTTCTGCCGATAGCATATAACGTCCACGATGACCAAACACTTTTGGTGACATTTCTCTCATACATGCTGCGGACGAGATCAACGTTTAAGACTTATCTTAAGCGTAAAGCAAGTATCACAAATACAAACATACATTCAAACATACATATTCCTTATTATCCAACAATTTTTTCAATCTCACACCATCATTAGGGATGTATTACTGTATACATTGAAGATCTCCTGGCTATCAAATAGAACTGTCATTTCGTCTGAAAGTGGTCACAATATATCGAAAATGTTTTCATTGTGATTTTCTTGTCAGAGTCATGTCAATATGGGCATTTTGCAAATAAATAGTTTCTTTGAATTGAAAAGAAGAATTATAAGATTTTGGCAGAAGAGAACAATCTTAGAGGATAATGTGCCAAATCTGATGTTAATTTAAAAGAATTAAACTTCTATTTCCTTCCTATATATAAGCAACCACCAAACCTTTAAACACCCCCTCTCTCTCTCTCTCTCTCTCTCTCTCTCTCTCTCTCTCTCTTTCTCTCTCTCTCTCTCTCTCTCTCTCTCTCTCTCTCTCTCTCTTTCTCTCTCTCTCTCTCTCTTTCTCTCTCTCTCTCTCTCTCTCTCTCTCTCTCTCTCTCTCTCTCTCTCTTTCTCTCTCTCTCTCTCTCTCTCTCTCTCTCTCTCTCTCTCTCTCTCTCTCTCTTTCTCTCTCTCTCTCTCTCTCTCTCTCTTTCTCTCTCTCTCTCTCTCTCTCTCTCTCTCTCTCTCTTTCTCTCTCTCTCTTTCTCTCTCTCTCTCTTTCTCTCTCTCTCTCTCTCTCTCTCTCTTTCTCTCTCTCTCTTTCTCTCTCTCTCTCTTTCTCTCTCTCTCTCTCTCTCTCTCTCTCTTTCTCTCTCTCTCTCTTTCTCTCTCTCTCTCTCTCTCTCTCTCTCTCTCTCTCTCTCTCTCTCTCTCTCTCTCTCTTTCTCTCTCTCTCTCTCTCTCTTTCTCTCTCTCTCTCTTTCTCTCTCTCTCTCTCTCTCTCTCTCTCTCTCTCTCTCTCTCTCTCTCTCTCTCTCTCTCTCTCTCTCTCTCTCTCTCTCTCTCTCTCTCTCTCTCTCTCTCTCTCTCTCTCTCTCTCTCTCTCTCTGATATGCGACATTTGATGACATGGAACGTCAAAGGCACATAACGCAGGTGGTCATAACGATAATTAACCCTGCTGATAAAAGCATTCAATATTTATCTGTCTACTATCTGGATGGATTCTTACAAATATTCTGACAGGAAAATGAACTTCTTGGTATAATGCCAGTGATCTCTTTCCACCATTGGGGCATATTCTTCAAGGTGTAAATACATATATATTTCCACTTAACCTGATATAGTTCTTTCACCCAAATGAAGATAAGAAACGCAATTATGCTGTAAAAAATGAAGATAAGAAACACAATTAAGCTGGAAAAAAACTGTCAAAATCTAATAATCCAAACAAACATACATATTTTTGACACTCATTATATTTCTGGAAGATCTGCAGAAGATAGTACAAGCTATAGAAATGAAGTCATCCTTATTTGTAAACCTTCCAGCTGATTAATTAATTCTGCTTAGCCATGCAAATTTGTCATACGATCCAATACCTATTTTCAAATATCCCAGTAATGAAATCTTCCAAAAGCTTTTAAAAATATAAAAAGTTTCTAAATCAACGTCAATGTCATTTTAAGCAGTCACATAGTGAGATCGTTATTTCCCTCAAAATTTGATGATTCTGGATTCTAATATTTAACATATTCTTTGGCAAAAATAATTTCATAAAAATCTAAATCTGAAACCTATTTACAATGGAAACAAAACATAATCATGATGAAAACTATTCACACCCCCAATCCGTAGGGTCCACGTCCGCCAACTCGTAGAGTCATTTCTACGTCCCCAAAATATACAAGGCAGGAGGAAGACACTGACTGAGATAGAGTGAGAAGAACGAATGGATTTTCTTTCTTCTGGTGTACTTTTTCATATCAGATAACCTCATTGTAGCCCATTCCTACGCTTGTATGATTATTTATTTTGTTTATTACCGAACAAAGATAAAGATTATTTTTTCCATTCAAGAACAATCATGGGGATTATATCTATCTTTTTGTCATGTGCCTGTTATCATTCATCAGGTGACTACAGTCTTTCGTCATGTGACAGCATATCATGAGACTGCTGTTTTTCATCGTGGAATATTCTAATGAGAACATAACATTAAAAGCTACATAAATTCAACCATCATTTGAACACTGATCACACTAATCAGGACTCAACATACCGCAATACATTTACATCTAAAAAAAAATGGGCAACGGTTGAAGTTAGCAGCATTCAACAAACGAGACAATGTTGTCGTGATCGATCTAGCTACAAGAACTGATTATTGTATCCGGTTTCCGGTTGAAAAGCCGTTATTTTTATTGCTGTTTTAAAATTCGTTTTCTCATTGTTATTTATTAATGAAAATCAGCTCTAGATCAAAGTTGAATTATTATTATATTTTTGTGTGTTTCTCTTAATGTTATGAATAAAACAACTTTATTGTTTGACCTGTTCACAATTTTTTTTATTTCATTGAACATCCTCTCCTTCAGTATGTGTGGACATTGTTAACCATTACTCGCTGAATGCCGATATGTGTTTAACATCATTTAAATTAAAATGTACACACGCATTTTCAGTGCAACTCTGTTTGGCTATTTTAAAAATGCAGCATTATTTATAATAAGCTATTGTGACTTTTTTTCCTATTTTCCCGCTTAAATATATGAGAAAAATAATCTATCATTATGTATCGGTGATCGATAGGAAAATTTCAGCGTGGAAGTGAGAAGTTTTCAGCAAAGCCTCACATCTGGCACAGTATTCTGACCGTAAGGTCGAAATCTACCGTACACAAATATTTTGACTCTAGGCTAAAATGATGTATCCACACCGATATTTTTGACTCATGGTCGAAAATTCTTATCAACATCGATTCATATGAAAGATTATATTAATAATTTTGAACTACAAGCATGTCTGCAGTAGGTAGGAGTGTCTCAATATTCAACAATCAAAATGTGGAGTCACTATTATATTAAACATAAAAATGGTTCCAATTTACAACTTAGGAATTATCAAAATCTTGAAAAGAAGACAGAAAAACAGTAATTTTAAAATGACCTTAAATATTCGAGAGGTGCAAGAAATCTTTTTTTTTTAACAATTCAGGAAGAATCGAAATGAATTATCCCCTAACAGTTATAATTACGAGGCAAATGCATAAATTCAGACCGTCTTGCCCCTATAATTGGAAGAAACCTATTCAATAATTTGTCTGTCCCTGGTAATTTAGATGCAAAATATTCAGAGGCATAAAAGGGCACGGTTACATCTTTCTCTTTTGTAACAGCAATCTTTTATTTTGCTACGGACGACAATGGAAAATGGGCCATTTATTTGAAGGTAGTTAGCTACAGTGATAAGTAGGCAATTTTGAGAAAATAAATACCCTCGGGTTATGCTCTCACCTACAAGCTGATAATTTTCTGTAACTTGATAAGGACGTCAATCTCAACCACTGAATTAGCGCACTGAATGTAGGCATAAATTCAAACTCTGATTTGTGTGGCAGTAAATTAAATTGTCCATGCTTTAATTTTATGTATGTGGATCTGGGAAAGTTGTATTTACCGTCGATTCACAGACGTGATCAAAATGAAAATTTAAACCTCTTTATAAAAGTGTTAAAAATCAAAGTCTTTGATATTAGCGATTATACATATTAAGTCATTCGCTACTTGAATGTGTTTTCTTCTGTTGAGATTGCAGTTTGCAAAGTAATTAAACGATTTTCTATTAATGTATGTATGTATGTATGTATGTATGTATGTATGTATGTATGTATGTATGTATGTATGTATGTATGTATGTATGTATGTATGTATGTATGTATGTATGTATGTATGTATGTATGTATGTATGTATGTATGTATGTATGTATGTATGTATGTATGTATGTATGTATGTATGTATGTATGTATGTATGTATGTATGTATGTATGTATGTATGAGTAGAGGTATACACGCTTTGTGTTCTCTGAACTAAATACATACCTTTCAATGTGTGTGTATAGACAACGCTGTTTTATATATTTTCAAACATTAAGGATGATTTATCATAAATTGAACTGCAAAGTTATATCTAAAGCAAACAAAATCAGTATTTCCAATTGGCTTATTGTTCTGTTTTAACTAATCATATACAAGACGAGTTGAAAATATTCACATACTGGTTGAGAGAACTCTGTCAAAAACTTATCAAATTATGTTTTCTTTGCCTTTGTCTACCTTTCATCTTTTTGTATTGCTGTTTCGGTTGTCTTTTTATTCACTTTTATTACCAATAGTTATCAATACATTGACATATGTAAAACTTTTATTACCAATAGTTATCAAATCATTGACATATATAAAACTTTTATTATCAATAGTTATCAATACATTGACATATATAAAACTTTTATTACCAATAGTTATCAATACATTGACATATGTAAAATTTTTATTACCAATAGTTATCATACATTGACATATGTAAAACTTTTATTACTAATAGTTATCAATACATTGACATATGTAAAATTTTTATTACCAATAGTTATCAATACATTGACATATGTAAAATTTTTATTACCAATAGTTATCAATACATTGACATATATAAAACTTTTATTATCAATAGTTATCATACATTGACATATATAAAACTTTTATTATCAATAGTTATCATACATTGACATATGTAAAACTTTTATTACTAATAGTTATCAATACATTGACATATGTAAAATTTTTATTACCAATAGTTATCAATACATTGACATATATAAAACTTTTATTATCAATAGTTATCATACATTGACATATATAAAACTTTTATTATCAATAGTTATCATACATTGACATATGTAAAACTTTTATTACTAATAGTTATCAATACATTGACATATGTAAAATTTTTATTACCAATAGTTATCAATACATTGACATATGTAAAATTTTTATTACCAATAGTTATCAATACATTGACATATGTAAAAATTTTATTACCAATAGTTATCAATACATTGACATATGTAAAAATTTTATTACCAATAGTTATCAATACATTGACATATGTAAAACTTTGAAGCATATGATTTGTAAAGGATTCACAAATAATTTTATTACTGTTAGATACAAGTTATTATATGCATTTCTCTCATTTTCTAAGATCTTTTGAATGCTATGCTCTTATAATCAATATACCGGGCTATATTATTATCATTATTACACACATCAATGCTATTATTGTCATAGAGCTATGCTGTTATTAATATACAGAGCTCAGTTATTATTACTATAATTACACAGTGCTATGTTATTATATTTATTATTATTATTATTATTATTATTATTATTATTATTATTATTATTATTATTATTATTATTATTATTATTATTATTATTATTATTACAAATAAATGTTTTTATTATTACACAGAGCTCTGTTATTAATACATAAAGATATGTTACCATTATTATTATATTTATTAATATATAGAGCTATGTTATATTACAGATTTCTATTATTATTATTATTATTATTATTATTATTATTATTATTATTATTATTATTATTATTATTATTATTATTATTAATTTTATTGTTATTATTATTATCATTATTATTATTATTATTATTATTATTATTATTATTATTATTATTATTATTATTATTATTATTATTTTTATTATTATTATTATTATTATTATTATTATTATTATTATTATTATTATTATTATTATTACAAATAAATGTTTTTATTATTACACAGAGCTCTGTTATTAATACATAAAGATATGTTACCATTATTATTATATTTATTAATATATAGAGCTATGTTATATTACAGATTTCTATTATTATTATTATTATTATTATTATTATTATTATTATTATTAATTTTATTGTTATTATTATTATCATTATTATTACACATAAATGCTTTTATTATTACACAGAGCTCTGTTATTATTACATAAGGATATGTTATCATTATTATTATATTTATTAATATATAGAGCTATGTTATATTACAGATTTCTATTATTATTATTATTATTATTATTATTATTATTATTATTATTATTATTATTATTATTATTAATTTTATTGTTATTATTATTATTATTATCATTATTATTACACAGAAATGTTTTTATTATTACACAGAGCTGTTATTATTACATAAGGATATGTTATCATTATTATTATATTTATTAATATATAGAGCTATGTTACATTACAGATTTATATTATTATTTCTATTATTATCATTATTTTATTATCATATTATTATTATTATTATTATTATTATTATTATTATTATTATTATTATTATTATTATTATTATTATTATTATTATTATTATTATTAAACGGATCTATGTTATTCTTATTATTACACAGAACTATGTGACCTATTGCACCGTTATAATATCTTTTTATATTATCTAAATAACTAGACCTTGGTGTTATATTGGTTTTCATTTCATGTTCTTTCCATCTGCTTACATTTTATTGGTGAAGAAAGGAAATGGAGGCAAAGTATACATACATACATACATACATACATACATACATACATACATACATACATACATACATACATACATACATACATACATACATACATACATACATACATACATACATACATACATACATACATACATACATACATACATACATACATACATACATACATACATACATACATACATACATACACGTGTGAGTGTGCATGCTCTATACGAAACATTTTAGTCTTCTATCTTTACTTCAAAGCTTGCACAGTGGTAGGTGGTTAAGAATGAAATGAACAATATTTGTATGTCTTGATCATAACCATGTATATCTTGCAGTCATGCCTCCAGTTCAGTCTTTTTGCAGTACCATCAATATTTTGAGATACTGTGCAATCATGTTGCCTGTTCAATTTGTTTGCAATACCAATGGAAACGTCACACCAAATAAAATTGCTAAACTTATATAATGCATATTTTCCTAAGAGAACTGGGTACACTAGTCATTTTTAGTCTTTTTTAGCATTTGTTTAATATTTTGACATGTATTTCTATATTTCTTTCTAGCTCGCATCAACACTCAAGCACTAAAATCAAATGTCCCCCAACCCTGCACCACGACACATTTGGGTGTCGAACTCTAGTACATTTCTTTCAACTCTTCTAATCTATGGAAGAAAACTATTGGTGACACTTTTAAAAAATGTTTAAAAATGCAACTCTACATTTGATATATTTTATTTATTGCCTAATTTCATACAATTAATGGACAAATGTAAATACATTCTTGCAAGCAGACTCAAAAAAGGTCGTGAAGTTCGATCCTCAGGAAAGGAGGATGGAACTCATTATCCAATCCTTCCCCTTTTGTCTGTCCACGTGACCTCTAATAATGTTTGAAAAGAATTCAATAACCTTAACAAGAAAAATGATCACGATGACTCGGTTATTGAAAACATCAATTTGGTACCTGCGTTAAAATATCGCTGCAATGTATCGTTAGTAAATGTTACTTACCTTAAGTTCTTTTGACGCTGCAGACGGTTGGTGGGTTCCCATAGTTTGCTTTGGAAGAGTCCCACTGTTTATCCGGGTTGAGGAAATCCCTAAATTAGGGCGCCGTGTTTTCTCAAACTTTAAGCTCATCTCTCACGGAGGTATATATCGACCTTTATACGACTCCCTGTGTTTTGTAGCAATTTCCAAGGGACTCTTAGAGTCCCAGGTACTCTCTATTCATCTCATCGGAAGACTTCACAACAATGGTAGAAATATCCTAGGACCACACAAAAATATTTCTAAGATTATGCTTGTGATCAAGGGAGTGATAACCTTTGATGTCAGTGTACATTAGATGTATTACAACGGTAATAATGTATGTAACACAAGAGTGGATTGTATTTGACCTATTGGCTGAATAATGAATGTGTATTGTAGCCAAAGGACAGTTAGCTTTCTATAAGTACCTTATTCTGTTCAAATCAATGTTCTTATGTCCTCGAGAACGTGACCGTGGAAAAACTGTTACATCTCCAACATGTTACATAATTCCTTTCTTCACATGTCCATGCTTTGTCAAACATCACCCTGGAATTGAAGAAATATGAAATCCATTTATGGCTGATATCTTGTTCTATATTACTCTCGTATCTACAGAGGTATAATATACTACCGTGTTTAACAATAATGACGCAGAATGAGATCGACTTTTTGCATTCTTAATTTACAGTCACTCTAAAGACACTTGTTGACTCTATTGAAGTGGTGATATGAAGTGAGCTATATACAGTAGGAGACTAAAGAAGACACTGCATTCAGTAGGTCCCGTTAGGCCTGTTCCCATCTATATGTGAACTTGAAAGAACTTAATGTCACAGAACTGGATTAGGAAATCAACTCGGATATACCGTGTGATATAGCTATCGTTCAGACACGTTATAAGTCCGATCCGGTCATCGACTGTGAGACTAAAATATGATGAAGAGCGAGGTTTTCAATGATTACTGTAGAAATACGGACGAGGTTTTCAATGATCACTGTAGAAATACGGACGAGGTTTTCAATGATCACTGTAGAAATACGGACGAGGTTTTCAATGATTACTGTAGAAATACGGACGAGGCTTTCAATGAATACTGTAGAAATACGGACGATGTTTTCTGTGATCACTGTAGAAAGACAGAAGAGAAGTGTGTAACTCGGATAGGTCAGATGTTGAGTACCCATCAAAAGTTAGGAGGGTTCCTTGGTTAGATGAAACATTTGCCTCCCCCAGTTATACGTACAATGGAACGGGAAGTTATTTGGGTTTCCATAAAAGTCGCTTAAAGCTGATTCTAAAGTTAGATTGCTGACAAGGACACAACGCAAAATGATTTAAAATTCATATACAGTACCCAGATCATTAGACAAGGACACAACACAAAAAAATTATTTAAAACTCAAATACAATATCCAGATCATTAGACAAGGACACAACGCAAAATGATTTACAATGCAAATACAGTATCCAGATCATTAGACAAGGACACAACGCAAAATTATTTGAAACGCAAATACAGTATCAAAATCATTATACAAGGACACAACGCAAAATGAATTAAAACTCAAATACAGTATCCAGATAATTAGACAAGGACACAACGCAAAATGAATTAAAACGCAAATCCAGATCATTATACAAGGACACAACGTAAAATTATTTAAAACTCAAATACCGTATCCAGATCATTAGACAAGGACACAACGCAAAATTATTTAAAACGCAAATACAGTATCCAGATCATTAGACAAGGGCACAACGCAAAATGAATTAAAACTCAAATACAGTATACAGATCACCAGATACTCGTTATTTAATTTTCTAATTTTATGCAAGAAAGTTAAATTTATGCGCACAGTTTATACACATCGCTGTTTCATGTTTAGTTTTTATAGATTTTAACACATTATAGGCTTTATCCTGCAGGCGAGTTAAGTGCCATTCCCAAAGGACGCACCGAGGCAGCCAACTCGGGCTAATCCATAACCTTTGGAGTACGAGTCCGACGCTCTGCAAACTTAGCTACCGCGGTTCCCATATCCAATATATCTCACCGTCTCCTTCTCTCGAGGCCACGAGTGGTCTAAAGCGCTCACCGTTACGGACCACTGCCATCTCAATTCTGTCTGCGTAGGTTCGAGTCTCAAGTTCGGCCAATGTGGGTATGTGAGAAAGCTTGCCAGTAGCTTCTCGAGGTTTGGTTGTTCTTTCCGGGGTTTTCAGAGTTCTTCCTCCACCATTAATACAGGCGGCCATGTAAAGCCTATCTTGTGAGAAAGAAAGAAAGGAGTATAGTTTAACTAGAACTCCTTTTTAACCTTTAATTTCTGATACTACATTACTCTTGATAGCTATTATCTACCACACCGCTATTATTCATTTCAGATAAAAAATGTATTATTTTCCATACCAATTGACTTTGTTATAAAGCAAGATGTTCAATTAAGATCCTAGTAATTTCCATCGGCTTTAAACAAATTTTTAACAACTGTTATAGTCAACGTATTCCAGTCTTTTTACGACATGATGCTGCCAAATTATTTGTCCACGAATATTGATTGTAAAAGTCATTTGTAAACAACATATTGCTTAGCATACGTTTGTTTATTGCTGAGGATTAAATTTTTTATTATTTGTAGCTAAACATGTCTACATTGGTTGGAGTTCGTGACGGAATTTTTGTCATGCTCTTTATTAAAATGTTAAGTCAAAGGCATGGTCTTGCTTGCAACTTAAAATTTTCTATAAATGAACTTTTTATCAGCATCATGGCTTTTATTAAGGTTGTTTGAGTCAGATTCATTCATTCCTATCTTAACAGTAGTCTGATTTATTTGTTTAAAGTATTCATTGAAATTAAAAAGTGCTCTTTGACTTTAGGACATACTAGTTTTGAATTATCAAGAATTCATTAAGGAACAATCTGGAAATATGTAATGGTGATACATCAAGATTATTAGCACATTAGCAGATTAAAGACTATTCACACATATACACTCACACATATACACATTCAATATTGGAATTCATTAGGAACACTACACTTTTTGCATTTGTAAAAGAACTTTTAAAGCTGCTTGTGATTTAGTTCACACTATTGTTAGTTCTTTTTTAACTTCCACCTTGTATTTTTAGAGACATAAATTATTTGTTGAACTTTAATAAACTTATTGGTTCTCGTTATAATTATTTTTTTTATTTTTAGACATATATATATATATATATATATATATATATATATATATATATATATATATATATATATATATATATATATATATATATATATATATATATCCATCTGTCTATCTTTCTCTCTCTCTCTACACACACACACACACACACACATATATATATATATATATATATATATATATGTATGTATATATATATATATATATATATATATATATATATATATATATATATATATATATATATATATATATATATATATTCGTAGGCCATTCATTAAAATTAACACATATCACAAGAACTCTTTTCTACCTTGTTGACCCTAACGTCCTCTCCGTTTAACAAAAATAACATTTTTTTAGTAACATCAACTTCATAGTTGTCCCAGCAAGGTCGTAAGTGCACCTCGGGTCAAGTAGATAACTGAAGCCAATGTTAGTTCTAGAATCACGGGTCATGAACTGTTTCAGGGTGTTTAAGGTCTTTAAATTCCTTTGCTCTAATTACCGAAGGATTTCCTTGTTCAGAGTTTTTCATGTGCAGCGGGGTATCTCTCTCGTGAACACGTGCCATCCATGGGTATTCCAATAATTACCTTTTGACACTACCACGTGACAGTCTTCAATTACAGTAGAATATTTAGAGTTCAACCATACTCCAAAAGTGAGGGAAATAGTTAAAGCATATGATTTGATATAAACCGACTTTAAGGACTTTATATAGTCGCCTTTTAACACCACTGTTCTTGCAATTAGATGCATATAACCCTAATTTAAGACAATTTAGGATCACTACGTACAGTCTAACACGTTGATGGCTTTCATTTAGCAATCGCAGCCTTTTTTAATGGATATAATGATCAACACAACATTGCAATTGAACTGAAGATGAGCACGTATCCTTATTTTCGAATTAATATATCAGTGTCACATATTTAAGATTTTCCTTATAAAGACTGAACGCGTGTTGAAAATAGGAGAAAACCGATTATTCAAGCGTCGCGGGTTTGATACCCGCTCAAGCCATCCATGATTGGCTGCCCCGGTGTGTACTTTAGTTATAATTTCTTCAGCACGACATGGTCCATAATGTATTCGAGTGACGTAAAAATCCAACCAGCACCAACCAAGCAATTATCGGTAGTACTTCGTTATCTTAATTGGAACTGTGGCGTTCAGGATACTGAAACGTTAGGAACATATGATTTTTTTTTTCTAAACGAGATGAAGATGGTCGTGTCAATGAAACAGACTCGGACAAAAGTCGACCAATTATTTGCATCAGATCCACGTCAATATATTTGCATACGCTATATACTTGAAAATGGTTCAAACACTATCCTTGTCGTTTGGCAAATTCTAACAAAAATTGGATGATGTGTACTTGTATATTTTCAAGACACATCAGCACAAGCATAGCTATTAAGTATAGAAAATGGCTTGTATTATCTTCGCATTTCAAATTTAACGGTTCGGCTGAGACCATTCTGGGTCAGCCATCATCAAACTTAGTTGTCTTTTATGTATGTACTGAAGTAGCCTAAGTTACCAAAATCTTTAATGTATGTTTTCATTCTCTTCTTTAACATCATTTTCTAGAAGTGTTGTTCGAAGTCACAAAATGCCATAAGAAATGTACCAATAATTTAGCGCATGAATGCTGAAATTAGATTGAGTCGCTCCACGCTCGGTCATTTTTAACGAAGATATTTGTGGTTACCGAATATTGACATACAAGGTGCTCTCATACAGATCCGCTAACGTCGAATAAAGTGTATTATGAGGACTTTACGTCTACTATTTTGTGATATATTCCTTCGCTGGTCGTGAAAAAATGACGGAGAAAAAGCATTAAAGACATGGTTTTGTTTTTCTTTCAAAAATAACTGTATAATTCTTGACACACTGTCGTGGCAACCATGTCTAACCTGCAATGAAGCACAATTTCTTATTGGTTGTGTATTTTTTTTTTTTTACAAACAACACACGTAATTGAGTAAAGATAATTTGCACACAAAAACACTGTAACATGACACTTTAACCATGGTAATTTCGTTCTTCTAAACGCAGTAGATTGAAGATCTGTTTAGTATTCTATTGATTAGCAGCTTAATCTTTATATATTCGAATAAAGCATTATTCCAAATACATTTGCTCGAGAAATTAGAGAGTTTTGAGACAGGAGATAGTTATCTGTTGCTATATCGTTATTATTCAGCAGTTGCATACCCCTGAGTACCCATGGTAAGATAATTAATGAGTACCCACGGTAAGATAATTAATGAGTACCCACGGTAAGATAATTCATGAGTACCCACGGTAAGATAATTATTGAGTACCCACGGTAAGATAATTATTGAGTACCCCACAGTAAGATAATTCATGACTACCCCACGGTAAGATAATTCATGAGTACCCACGGTAAGATAATTCATGAGTACCCACGGTAAAATAAATATTGAGCACATCACGGTAAGATAATTCATGAGTACCCCACGGGAAGAAAAATCATGAGTACCCACAGCAAAATAATTCATGAATACCCCTCGGTAAGATAATTCATGAGTACCCAACGCTAAGATAATTCATGAGTACCCAAGGTAAGATAATTCATGAGTACCCACGGTAAGATAATTCATGAGTACCCCACGGTACGATAATTCATGAGTACCCATGGTAAGATAATTCATGCGTACCCCACGGTAAGATAACTCATAAAGCAAGATCACTATTGACTAGAATTAGACCCTATAAACTTTAATTTAAACTGACAACACTCAAGCCTTTTCAGTGTACTCCTGGCAAATTATTTACCAACACAAAATAAATAAGTGGAAAATCCCCTCGACATTCAAGTATGGGGCAACCGCCTTAAATATGTCATCTAGGACGGACAACATTCATTCTTAAAGATTCACTAGAATTGATAAATGAATTTGCCCCCTTGTTGGTCGATAGACAAAATGTGGATAGAATTTGTCACACAGTGATCATTTAGTTGATCTATAGAAGGTTATATGGACCAGGTAACTTTCATTGAAATCCTTTTCAGCGTGCATTACAACGATTTATATTAAATATCTAATCCGTTTGCAATTCTGCTAGGTTATTCCCTTTAGTACCTTATTACTATGTTTCTATATTTTGTGTGATGATTTCTTTGCAATAAACATGGTTAAAAGTTTAATACTAGTTAACGGTATGGATCTTTTAAAAGGAACGTTTCTATACTGAAAGAAATAATAACTAAACTGAATTTCCAAGATTTTCATGAAGGTGTTCCAAATATATGACTAAAACCTAATGTCCTTGTGTTGAAATTCAGCATGCAGTGTAGAAGGACATGCAACAAAGTTCCCATGATTGTATTGTTCCCATGAGAACTGTCATATAAAAAAAGAACTATAATTATCATTTTGTCTTATAGTCTTCCTCAGGAGCTTTCATTTACTAATTCCATTCACCTAGAATCCAATGTGGCTAGTGGATCAACGTGGAACCGTTTCCGGAAATTGGCCATTTGATTCAAATTGGCTGCGGTAGTGTGTTCTTTGGCAAGACACCATTCTCTGCCTGCATAAGCACAATATAACCATCAAAATTTGGTTGTAGTGTAAGATACCAAAACAACCGAACAGAAGTTTTGTGTTCTATTTTTGCGTGGTATCATAAAAGTTTTTATTGTGTTTACCTTTGTGAGTGCAATCTGAACCCTGCTCTATGCACGTCACGGTGGTCTCTATTATAAGCTTTGTAACGTAAAAAGCGAGGACACTGCTTTCATATAAAACATTTTTATTCTATCAATTCTGTATTTTGTTAGCCCATTCTGTGGACTTAACAAATTTAAATTAGGAGAGATATATAAGGAATTAGAATGTAAAGTGAAAACATAATCTGCTACAAAACCGTCACCTTTCACGTATTGATTATTCACCAAGAAATAGAGAAAATATGGGTGAATTACGGGACCTTCCCCAGCTATCGTACATCACGCTTAGTGTTTTAATTTACACAATAAGTTAGTTTCTGTGAAAAAAACTAATAAGACAATAAATAGTTCTTCTTAACATCTGTTAGCTGTCATTTTTGCCTTGGTCATCCCAAAAGAAAGCTTCTAATAATATATCATTTTAATATTTTCCTTTATTATGATTTACGGAGACCAATTGCTAACATAGAATAAAGGAAATATGAGTAATTTATGGTCGAGTGGGTATCTACAATTAAAGTTTGTTACTTCACAAAACTACACAATAGCCTTGCTTAATTCGAACGCCATGTTTCCTGTTCAAACCAATGCTCTACCCTTTAAATGATAGACTGGAACACCTTTATTAACAAGCATCATGTGTAATTGTTGGAGACCTATTAAGTTCTATAGTTTCCGTCTCTGTCCCTGTGGCTATACTGTGGGTTGAAGGTAGCAG
This sequence comes from Potamilus streckersoni, assembly GCA_016746295.1. NCBI lineage: Eukaryota > Metazoa > Mollusca > Bivalvia > Unionida > Unionidae > Potamilus > Potamilus streckersoni. The sequence continues at coordinate 732,240 of JAEAOA010002171.1, forward strand.
TCATTTGATCCATTCTATATCCACTTAATTGGCTTTTGTATGGTTTCGGCTCAACTTGCATAGCATGACTGTTTGACAGTTCTTAACAAACGCATCTTTCAATCTTTTTTGCACGCGCATGAGAACAAGAGTGTGGAGAATTATAGAAATTCAAACCATCTCCTAGGACCTATGCGAAAGTGCAGGTATCATTGTTTTTGGGGCTTATACATGACTGTTGTTATAACACTACTGTTTAAAGATAAATAAATGGACTAGCTTTACTGTTTATTAAAAGATATATAGTTACATACTTTTTTACCGTTGATCTTTCATTTTAAAGCACAGCGGAAAACATTGCTAATAATATAAAATCGGCAGATTGAAGATGCTTGGAATGTTTGACTATATGAAAATCTCAGTGTCTGGGACCTTGTTCTGTTCCCTTATTCTCATCAGTTTCCACTAGAGGTGGGTGGTGGGTGGCCGAGTAGTAAAAGGGTGCTAGCCTTGACAGATTACCTGCAAATGTTACCTCAATTCGTGTTGGAGTCTCATTTCGACGAATGCAGGTATGTGAGAAAACCTGTCAATAGCTTCACGTGGGTCGGTGGTTCTTCATGGTATCTTTCCTGATTGCTTCTCAAGCAAAATAAAATTGACCACCATTTGCTGAAAAACTGGAGTCAAACCTCATACAACCAAGCCAAGCAATTTAACAAAGTGACAATGGTTGAGGTTTTTTAACATGGCTTCTGTTCATCCAGATTCTGCGTGCATCCTGTGTCGGCAATACAGTGACTTTGTGGACCTTTAGTGTAGTGTACAGACTGATGTACTAAGTGATAGTAAAGAAAACTGTACTTTTAAGGTCATTAATGTTTTATGGCATTGTTATATCGTGCCTAGGCATGTAAAACGCCTTGCCCACGGACACACCAGGACAGCCGAGTTGGGCTGATTTGAATCCGCACCCTTAGATCGGATTAACCCTGACAAAGTACCGCTGTGAAAGTATACGGGATTTACCATTAATCTGTGGTACATAAAACTCAATCAAAACACTAACGTAAGCCGTTTTTATGGCTGTTGTTTGGATTTTATTGGCACTTTTGAGAAATTAACAATACTGTGTCGAAGACAAGAAATGCCTTTCCTACGGGCACAACCTGGAGTTAGCAAGCTGGTATTGAACACCTGATTAATTTATGTAGACAAACCATTTGACATATATTTCATAAAATATCAGAAACACCGTGATGAAGTTGGGTGAGTGGGTGAGTGTGTTGGGTGTGATGGAGTGGTTGTGGGTGAGTGTTAAAAATACGCTGGAATGGTTGCTACACACCTAATACCCTGCATATTTTGTGTTACTAGCATGTCAACCGAAATCCACCGGTCTATGTACTTTCAGGAATGAAGTTCCTGTCAAATAATGTGCTCAGATGTGTAACCAACCCAATGATTCGTAGACAGGTTATACGCTGTATATGTTCATTTCGTCATTCATATGATTCTGACGGATGAGGGACCTGGGCAGTATAGATAGCTTATCTCAACCGCCATCGACATAAATCAGTCAGCGCTCTAATTAATCAACGCACTTTGGTATGTAAAATGCACTACATTTGCATACCTGGAAAGCTGATAACATAAAAAAATCCCTTACAAAAATTTGTGATTCTTTAAAAAAAATTCCAAGATACTGGATGAATGGAATAAACATTTCTTCAGTGTTGAATTTCACTTATGAGAAATACAGCACCAAGTTTGGATCACACACACACACACACACACACACACACACACACACACACACACACACACACTGCTCCGGTGACCTAGTGGTTAGAGCGTCAGCCTCGGATGTGGGAGGTCGTGGGTTCGATCGCCGGTCGCGTCATACCAAATACTTACAAAATGGTACTAACAGCTGCCTCGCTTGACGCTCAGCATTAAGAGGTTAGTGTTAGGACTGGTTGGCCTGGTGTCAGGATAATGTGACTGGGTTGGACATCATGCTACATGATGTCCCAGTGCTAGACATCACTATAAACTGCCACACTGCAGACATCGTAGCGATATGAATGAAAAATTGTTAAAACTATGTTAAAAATCATAATCACATCATATCACATCACACACACTCACACATACTCACACACATGTATGTATACACATACACACGTTAATTTTTCTTTGATGTTTATGCAGTCAAAAATCCATTCAATGCCTTTTCACAGTTATCGCATATACGATATTCAGTATGTACAATATGTATAAGAAAAGTGATATTTATGAATACTTATAAGTAATACCGACAGCTCTGATTATCTGGCTCCCTACCCTCCATAAGCTAAAAGGCAGTCGATATGTATTAAACATTGTCTTCTGTCATCATGTAATCATTAGGGGCTGGACATTTAGTTTTCGTTTGACTAGGGTGTGTCTGGGATGTTGGAGAATAATTCCTGGCTCTCAACTAGCTTTAAAAACATATTCCTGATCTGATTTTATGTACAAAGACAGCAAATAACAAACGACTAATACATCCATTATGTTAGTTTTAAGACAATTAATTAACTTGTGTAAAAGGAAAACAAATGTCACGGTTAGATAGAAAAATAAAGGATCGGTCGCTTAACACATATCACAAAACTAAGTAACAAACGGTATACGGTCTTATTTTCCCAAGATATTTAATATATGATCGAAATGTATCACGGTCGTTTTGGAGAGAGAGAGAGAGAGAGAGAGAGAGAGAGAGAGAGAGAGAGAGAGAGAGAGAGAGAGAGAGAGAGAGAGAGAGAGAGAGAGAGAGAGAGAGAGAGAGAGAGAGAGAGAGAGAGACAGACAGACAGACAGACAGACAGACAGACAGACAGAGAGGTTTTAGCAAGTTCAATTACCTTATTTTGGCTTAACCTCCTCCAATATAGTATACGAGTATACTGGTCTATTACTTATTACAGAATTTCATGCAATTTTATGGTTTTCCTCTTATTCTATCTGACGATAAAAATCGATCTGAATTTTCACATTTTTCACCTGTTGGTGCCAGATACACATAATATAACATGTGCTGGTGGGCACGGCCAGATGATGAGCACGGTTGTCAAGAACAAATGCACATGCTATGTAAAGTCACTGCATACGTACATTTTCTCCTCGAAGTCTTCTCAGGTACTTATTGACTACACGCCAATTCAAATAAGTGCGTGGTTTCACAATTGCACATATACCACAAGACAAAACACCTGTCCTTTGATGTGTGTAAACTAATGGATAATACCCACATTTTCATTTAAATCGATGGGTAAATACGCTAAATAAATAATAATTAATGAAATGCCAACGTTGCAACATTTAAGTCTCAGAAATGAATGATTTGTATCAAGTTTCTTGTAGTACAATAAAAACATTAAATCTGTTTTTAAACACTTTTCAAAACGCTTATTACCTGTGCGTTGATAGGGAACGTGTTTCAATGTACAGACAAGCAACAGCTGAACTCTCTGTAGTCCTTACGACTTGGTCAGACAAAACAGAATAAACTTGTCACTAGACAAACCTGAAGTCCTTTGTGAATAGCAAGGGCGAGATCCAAAACGGCTGATCATAATTACTATTATGAATGACCGTTCGAGCACTATGCTACGTATGAAGAACTTAAAATCTACATAGGTGAGATAATTATTGTCGAACTGCCCTGTGATAAAATGGTACTGGCCTGAATATTATACTTGGATATGAAAAAGGGATTATATCATTCTTGTAGCTAGGGAAGGCGGTTTATGGAAACTCAGCTGGTTTAGCAAATGATTTTTTGACATACGCTAGTATATATCTGATCGATATATTTTCTCAATCTTGAGTGGCGAGGACGTATAAACAATGACGTTATCAAAGGTTACATTTTGGAGAGAGAGAGAGAGAGAGAGAGAGAGAGAGAGAGAGAGAGAGAGAGAGAGAGAGAGAGAGAGAGAGAGAGAGAGAGAGAGAGAGAGAGAGAGAGAGAGTGTGCAAATGGCACATCAGCACAATCAACGTTCTATCGTACCAAGGCAAGAATATGTAACGCTTTATGTAACGCTTTAGGTGACTTATTCCTTCGTGTTAATATGGTCTAGAGAAAGTATAGTTCAGAAATAATGCGAATGTTTGAAAGATGCTTGTAAATCACAAACTGATAATACGAATGCATCGTATACTACTACTACTACTACTGCTGCTGCTGCTGCTGCTGCTACTACTACTACTAATAATAATAATAATAATAATGATGATGATGATGAAGATGTTTTATTTTGAAGGTCATGTGTATATAAAGCGACTGATTGCCCCGGGAAATAAAACAGACATCCTTTTCTCTGTTCTCTTGTCAACATGCCATTCACCGGAGTGCATTTTTCATTTGTACATATGATGTACATGTTTACAATAGTCGCGTGCAGATTTTCAAACTGGAATACGGCAGGGAAAACTTGTCATTAATTGTTAATGTACATATATAAGCTAAGTCTGAAAGTCAATTAATTACTCTTTCGAAAATGTCACTATACTTGTCAGTACTAACTTTTTTATTTATAAGGGGACAAAATGGATCCTCAATGCAATGGGCTATGACTTTTGACTCGCCCCTGATTCTTTCCCACTCTTTGTTTAATAATATAGAATACTCATTTTTATGCTAAACTTGTTTAGGTTGTCAATGCCTGTAAGTGTTTGAGGTTGTCAATGCCTGTAAGTGTTTGAGGTTGTCAATGCCTGTAAGTGTTTGATTGTCAATGCCTGTAAGTGTTTGATTGTCAATGCCTGTAAGTGTTTGAAGTTGTTAATGCCTGTAAGTGCTTATTTGAGGCTGTCAATGCCAGTAAGTGTTTGAAGTTGTTAATGCCTGTAAGTGTTTATTTGTGATTGTTAATGCCAGTAAGTGTTTATTGGAGGTTGTCAATGCCTGTACGTCCTTATATGAGGTTGTCAAGGCTTGTAGGTGTTTATTTGATGTTGTCAATGCCTGTGTTTGAGGTTGTTAATGCTTGTAAGTGTTTGTTTGAGGTTGTCAATGCATGTAAGTGCTTATTTGATGTTGTCAATGCCTGTAAGTGTTTATTTGAGGTTGTTAGTGTCTATAAGTGTTTGAGGTTGTCAATGCCTGCAAGTATTTAAGAGTTTTTATGACCTTATATCAGGGTCCAGTGAATATAAACTTGATTAATATTTTGTAGAAGTAACAAACATCAGTTGATGCAAAATAAAACACAGCAGTGAACTCAGGAAGAGAATTGGTTTTGCTTTGTTTTGTTGCTGTTTTTAAAAATCTTTTGGACCTTTTCTACGACATTTTCAATACACCACATATTTGGAAGAGCAACTCAAACCTGTAAATTTGCGTAACACTCTGCACATATAAGGAAACTGAAATAAATTTGCTTGAATATAAATACCTGTGATACATTTTATCTAACTGTACATGCCTGAATGTTCATTTTACAGAGGCGGTCGTGATAACCTTTGACCTGTACACGCTATCGTATGTTGAGTCATAGTGTTAGGTACAGATGGAAGGTGACATGGATTCCTGGTATAGATAATGCAGAATTGCACATTTGATTAATAAAGCTGCACCTAGTGCAAGTGAAATTTTAGCAGCATGCATGCACATAGTAATCGATTATGATGTAGCCAGTAGTCGATCCCCTATTAAAAGGGGTACAATTGCTCTCTCTCTCTCTCTCTCTCTCTCTCTCTCTCTCTCTCTCTCTCTCTCTCTCTCTCTCTCTCTCTCTCTCTCTCTCTCTCTCTCTCTCTCTCTCTCTCTCTCTTGTGCACACACATAGGCAAACTCACATACACGCACACGCACATGGCGTGTTTACGCACACATATAATAACCACATATTGAGATATAAAGATCGTCATAATATAGTTTAATCTACCATCGCTACGTAAATCCTAAACATCTTTTGTTTAACAAAATAGAATTTGACAACGTCCAATCTCTATGCATGCTAAAAAGGGATGATGTTTTTTTTCTTTAAATCGCAGTTTTATCCAGTGGCCTCACTAGGTTTGGTGTCACCCAGTGAAGTAACGCATGGTGTCACTCCCATGGACCTCCTTCCTGCACAAAAATTCAAGGGTATCACATCCATGGACTCCCTTCCTGCACACAAATAAATTCAAAAATTTTGTAGACAGTCATTTTGGTATCACCCACTCTGATGGTGTCACCCGGTGAGGTCCATACTCCCCGCCCCCTCTTAGTGACGCCACTGGTTTTGTCAGGTTTATTGAGAGCGATGCTGCCAAGAGTAGACTTGAATTTTTCTAGGGGTTCAGTGGTTAATAGACCCAATTAACAATATAAACACTCCAAGGCCATGTAATAATATTGATACATCAATTGACCTGTGGATCTGTTATTACATACCTCTAGCAAGAACAAAACATTAACGGATCGTATGATCTGTTAATAGATCACTGTAGCAATAAGAAAATATCATAGGATCAATCGATTAGATTCCTGTAGCAAGAGCAAAGCATCATGAGATCAGTGGATCTGATATTAGATCCTTGAAGCAAAAAGAAACTATCAATGGATCATAGGATCTGATATTAGATCCTTGAAGCAAAAAGAAACTATCAATGGATCATAGGATCTGATATTAGATCCCTCTAGAAATAACAAAGCATCACTGGATCATAGGATCTAATGTTAGATCATTGTAGCAATAACAAACCATCAGTGGATTAGTGTATCTGATATTAGATCCCTTTAGCAATAACAAACCATCAGTGGATTAGTGTATCTGATATTAGATCCCTTTAGCAATAACAAACCATCAGTGGATTAATGGATCTGATATTAGATCCCTTTAGCAAAAACAAACCATCAGTGGATTAGTGTATCTGATATCAGAGCCTTGTAGCAATAGCACACCATCAGTGGATTAGTGGATCTGATATTAGATTTCTGTAGCAATAACAAAGCATCAGTGGATCATTATATCTGATATTAGATCCCTGGAGCAATAACAAACCATCAGTGGATCATAGGCTTTGATATTAGATTCCTGTAGAAATAACAAACCATCAGTGGATCATAAGATTTGATATTAAGTAGCATTATCAAAACATCATGGGACAATGACATCGTTTAATACTAACATATATCATGGGTCTATGGAGTCTGTTAATAGGTCCCTGTGGTATTAACAAACATAATCGGACTATCAAGTCAATGTATAATAACGAAACATCTCAGTGTCATGGAGCATGTTAATAGTCCCGTGTGACCATAACATATCATGAAAACCTGAGATTCAAACAAAACATCATTGGATTCTGGAGAGTTAAAATGGGTCCAAGCCAAAAGCGTAACATCATGACACATGGTAATAGGCACATGTGACAATAACAAAAGAGCATGTTTCCTTGGGATCTGTTGATAGGCCGATGTGACAATAACAAGACATCATGGGACATTGGGATCTGTTGATAGGCCGATGTGTGAATAACAAGATATCATGGGACATTGGGATCTGTTGATAGGACGATGTGTGAATAGCAAGACATCATGGGACAATGGAATCTGTTGATAGGCCGATGTGTGAATAACAAGACAGCATGGGACATTGGGATCTGTTGATAGGACGATGTGTGAATAGCAAGACATCATTGGACTTTGGGATCTGTTGATAGGCCGATGTGTGAATAACAAGACATCATGGGACATTTGGATCTGTTGTAAGGTCGATGTGACAATAATAACTCACAGGAATATGTTACTAAGCTCCAGTGATAATATGAAAATATCATATCATGTGACAACCTGTGTCTCTTTATAATCCCATAAGACAATGAAAAATATAAACATTGAAACTTTAGCAATCCACTCCAGCGAATATATTTCTTATTTATGCCACTTCCCCCTTCTTCCTCATCAATTATGGGTCCGCTCCCTGTTTTCATTAAGTCTACTATTCGTCTATAAATTATGGGTCAGCTCTCTGTTTTCATTAGGTCTGCCATTCGTCTATAAATTATGGGTCTGCTCCCTGTTTTCATTAGGTCTGCCATTCGTCTATAAATTATGGGTCTGTTCCCTGTTTTCATTAAGTCCACGATTCGTCAATAAATTATGGGTCAGCCCCCTGTTTTCATTAAGTCTGTGATTCGTCTATAAATTATTGGTCCGCTCCCTGTTTTCATTAAGTCTGTGATTCGTCTACGATTCGTCTATAAATTATGGGTCCGCTCCCTGTTTTCATTAAGTCTACGATTCGTCCATAAATTATGGGTCCGCTTCTTGTTTTCATTAAGTCTACGATTCATCTATAAATTATGGGTCCGCTCCCTGTTTTCATTAAGTCTACAATTCGTCTATAAATTATGGGTCCGCTCCCTGTTTACATTAAGTCTACAATGCTTCTATAAATTATGGGTCCGCTCTCTGTTTTCATTATGTCTACGATTATTCTATAAATTATGTGACCGTTCCCTGTTTTCATTAAGTCTACGATTCGTCTATAAATTATGGGTCGGCTCCCCGTTTTCATTATGTCTACGATTAATCTATAAATTATGGGTCCGCTCTCTGTTTTCATAAATCTACGATTCGTCTATAAATTATGGGTCCGCTCCCTGTTTTCATTAAGTCTACAATTCATCTATAAATTATGGGTCCGCTCCCTGTTTTCATTAAGTCTACAATTCGTCTATAAATTATGGGTCCGCTCCCTGTTTACATTAAGTCTACGATTCGTCTATAAATTATGGGTCCGCTCCCTGTTTTCATTAAGTCTACAGTTCTTCTATAATTTATGGGTCCGCTCTCTGTTTTCATTATGTCTACGATTATTTTATAAATTATGTGACCGTTCCCTGTTTTCATTAAGTCTACGATTCGTCTATAAATTATGGGTCGGCTTCCTGTTTTCGTTATGTCTACGATTAATCTATAAATTATGGGTCCGCTACTTGTTTTCAATAAGTCTACAATTTGTCTATAAATTATGGGTCCGCTCCCTGTTTACATTAAGTCTACGATTCGTTTATAAATTATGGGTCCGCTCCCTGTTTTCATTAAGTCTACAATTCGTCTATAAATTATGGGTCCGCTCCTTGTTTTCATTAAGTCTACTATTCGTCTATAAGTTATGGGTCCGCTCGCTGTTTTCATTAAGTCTACGATTCGTCTATAAATTATGGGTTCTCTCTCTGTTTTCATTAAGTCTACGAGCCGTCTATAAATTATGGGTCCAGTCGATGTTTTTATTAAGTCTACGATTCGTCTATAAAGCTTGGATCCGTGCCCTTATTCAGATTCACATAAAAATCTCATTGGTTACTAATGATGTCAAAATCATTATCAGAACTAAAATGACTTTAAACCTCACCCACCCCACCCCAACCCCACGAAAACGTTCCATATGCGATTCCTGTTGGAAGGGAATGAAAGCTGTTGAGGCGATTTAAAGTCGCCTCTAACAGTGCATAAACTCAGACTATATGGTACGTTTGTTTTTAAACTGTACTGAATTAATTAATGTCTTTACTATTTTTAGTAGGATTTGAAGCAACTTTTTTTGTCAGCTATTCACAAGTTTGCTGGTTACCCGCCTTGAATTAAGCACTTTAAAATAGATAAGTTATTATGGACAAAATAAAATCACCACTTACAGACAACCTATATCAATGGCTTTCTCGCCGTTGACAAGACTGTTGCTAGAACCCTTTCAACGGAAACTACGTTACTGAAGTTTGGCCCAATTTTTTTTTCATCAGCCGTCAGAGCTACAGCGCTTAAAAAAACTGTTGTATGCCAGATTAATGCATGTGCACTGACACTTCTCTCTTTAACATAACCTTGGCACAGAGTCATAAATGTCTTTGACTGTTCTTCTTAAATAGAAATAGTATAAATTACGAAGATTACGTTACTATATGTAGATGCTTCTTGCTGGTGATCTTTTGGTATGAATCATCGCAACCCCAGCACTCTAACTCACCCACCTTCCATATCCGCCATTTCAATAGAAATGGGAATTTTGAAGGACAAAGGATTCTGTGCCATATCATCAGTTGTGGATCGTCCTTGGACATTGTTATTGCACCTTAGTTGCTTCGACACGTAACATTCTTTTAGATGTCACTCTTGTACCAGCTTGATACAGTCTAACCATTCCTGTAAGATTTAAGATGGTAAAAGGTTTTTTTTAAAATGTGTCCTTGTCATGCAGTGTATACGGCAGATAGGTAAGATAGAAAACGAAAACTGTACAGTTTGAGTTAGGTGAACTTTCATTGGAGAAACAAACTAAATTCCGTGTAACTCATTATTGTCGTTAAAAAACATCAAGTTTCTTATCTGAGTGAAAATTGGTGTATAATGCAGAGTTTAGATTTTCATCAACTATTTTTAAACTGGAACATGGCAAAACAGGCAAAGTTCTTCAATTGAAAATATCTAAAATTGATCATAGCTTTCGTTTTACTCATATATACTCAATTATCATCTTCTGAAAAGAAGTTCTCAGGGTTGCATTTACTTAACGAAAATAAGGGCCATGCCCTTTTGTTTATATCATCGATCATACATAGCGATATTTTGATAGGGGGATGGGAGAGTAGTTCCACATTTATTTAATCTCTTTTTCAATGCCTGAATAAATTGTGCAGATGTATATTATCTAAGAAGAATTGTCATATTTGTTTGATATAGAAACAAGTAACTTATAAAAACGTACATATTAAGTTTTATGGCAAAGGCGTGATATCAGACAAAACGTTTACATTGCATATAAAGTTACAGACAGGAACTGTAGCCGTGAACCACATTGTAATTCGTGAGCAGGCTGTCATATCTCTTCTTCAATAATTCATGTGTCTAAATATTGACATTTTAACCTAGGATCTACAGGTCAAGCCAACAAGCTCGTTAACTTAGACTGATTTGTTTGTTTAACAGTCAAATATCGGGGTATACACTTAGACGTAGCTTTATTCAGACGATCCCTGTATATAGATAGACTACTTCTCGAAAATTACTGTAGAATGTATATTTTATGTATTGTCTTTTAACCATAATATTTACTTTGACAAACAAACTCTGGTGAATAAGCATTGTCAAATACATGTAATGGTTGCCATCGGCACGAGAGAGAGAGAGAGAGAGAGAGAGAGAGAGAGAGAGAGAGAGAGAGAGAGAGAGAGAGAGAGAGAGAGAGAGAGAGAGAGAGAGAGAGAGAGAGAGAGAGAGAGAGAGAGAGAGATTGTTGCTGCGATAACATAAAACTTTCTACTTCTCGTCCATATTGTCCACAATGCAGTCATCTAGACCGTACCATTTCTATTTCAAGATATCAGACAGTCTGGTACACAAGGCCATAGACCGTACAATTTCTATTTCGAGATATCAGACAGTCTGGTACACAAGGCCATAGACCGTACAATTTCTATTTCGAGATATCAGACAGTCTGGTACAAAAGGCCATAAAGTGATTTCTGTAAGGAAAATAAAGAAGCATAGTAGAGACTTTACTCCAAGGAAAGAGACAAACAGTATAGTTAATTACTCTCATGGCATTTTACGCTGGTTAATTCCATTTCATTCCATATATGTACATTAATATTCAATCCAATTGTATTTTACTATATTCTTTCTCATTTGTACATCATGAGTGACCTTTCAGCGCTATGTGCCTCCCATTTACGAAGTTATGATATCACTGAGTACTTTTTCCTTATTATATTATTAAGACACGATGATATCATTGAACACTAATGGTTTCCCTTTTAAAAAGTCATGATGACATCATTGAACACTAAGGGTTTCCCTATTATAATGTCATGATGATAGTACTGAACACTAAGGGTTTCCCTATTATAAAGTCATGATGGAATCACTGAACACTAAGGGTTTCCCTATAATAAAGTCATGATGATATCACTGAACACTAAGGGTTTCCCTATTATAAAGTCATGATGATATCACTGAACACTAAGTGTTTCCCTATTATAAAGTCATGATGGTATCACTGAACACTAAGGGTTTCCCTATGATAAAGTCATGATGATATCACTGAACACTAAGGGTTTCCCTATTATAAAGTCATGATGATATCACTGAACACTAAGGGTTTCCCTATTATAAAGTCATGATGATATCACTGAACACTAAATGTTTCCCTATTATAAAGTCATGATGATATCACTGAACACTAAGGGTTTCCCTATTATAAAGACATGATGATATAACTGAACACTAAGGGTTTCCCTATTACAAAGTCATGATGATATCACTGAACACTAAGGGTTTCCCTATTATAAAGTCATGATGATATCACTGAACACTAAGGGTTTCCCTATTATAAAGTCATGATGATATCACTGAACACTAAGTGTTTCCCTATTATAAAGTCATGATGATATCACTGAACACTAAGGGTTTCCCTATTATAAAGTCATGATGATATCACTGAACACTAAGGGTTTCCCTATTACAAAGTCATGACGATATCACTGAACACTAAGGGTTTCCCTATTATAAAGTCATGATGATATCACTGAACACTAAGTGTTTCCCTATTATAAAGTCATGATGGTATCACTGAACACTAAGGGTTTCCCTATTATAAAGTCATGATGATATCACTGAACATTAAGGGTTTCCCTATTATAAAGTCATGATGATATCATTGAACACTAAGGGTTTCCCTATTGTAAAGTCATGATGGTATCACTGAACACTAAGGGTTTCCCTATTATAAAGTTATGATGATATCACTGAACACTAAAGGTTTCCCTATTATAAAGTCATGATGCTATCATTGAACACTAAGGGTTTCCCTATTATAATGTCATGATGATATCACTGAATACTAAGTGTTTCCCTATTATAAAGTCATGATGATATCACTGAATACTAAGGGTTTCCCTATTACAAAGTCATGATCTATAAAGTCAAGAAGATCTTTTGTTCCCATTTCACATGCATATGGCTAAAATAAATCGTCATTTCGAACGCACTATATTTTTTGTTATAATTTCACATGTGTTGTCCTTTTACCTTTTATTGCCTAATCTTTGTCAGAATTTCAACAGCTTTTTCTTGATCTTTATTCTTACTTTTATTTGAAAGCGTTCATATCAAGACTTTGTTGAATTTTTTATATTGTTTTTAACTTTACCTTTATTTTAAACATATAACTAATACTGTGCTTAGGTGTCGTAAAAGCTCCTATCTATACCTACCTACCTACTTACCACCTCAACATACATACATACATACATACATACATACATACATACATACATACATACATACATACATACATACATACATACATACATACATACATACACACACACACACACACACACACACACACACACATACATACATACATACATACATACATACATACATACATACATACATACATACATACATACATACATACATACATACATACATACATACATACATACATACATTCTAATGCTTCGCTGTGACAAACCATTGATATTCATTCGAATCTACTTGTTGAGGCAAAAACCTAATGTATATATCTCCATCTATTTTTCTTGGGTCTTGATGTTTTAATCAAGTTATTATGTAATAGGTGCAGTACCCTAGGTTCTTTTACCTGCGACCGGTATTCAGCAGGACATAATGTAGAAAGTACAGGTGGATAGCTTTATAGGGAAAGGTACGGTAAGAAAATGGCAGACAGAATTACGAGGCCAAAGAATTCATTGCTAGTTACCCTCTTAAGTCAATACAAGCCTTCGTGTTTGCCTTAGCTATCTTTATTTTGAAAATTGTTTTCCTTGGGCTTGGTTTTGCGACCTGATCAAAATATATACACACTTGCCACATTTAGATAAAATTGGACGTCTCGACTATTGTGCTGAGTAGCCATGCCTACCGTTTTATATTTTGCAGGTATTAAATCCGGTTTAGAAGAGTTCTATCCTAGGTAGTATTAAATCAGGTGTGCATCTGCGAGTTTATAATTTGCACTATTAAATCAGGCGTACAGCTCTTAGATTTTAATTTACAATATTACAACAGGAATGCAGCGTGAGTTTTATAATTATAATCAGCGTTATGAAGAGTCTGTAATTGAACGTAAAGTAGGACACAGTTGAAATCAGAATACGTATTTCATGTTCGAGTCGCTGTTAGCAGCATGGACGCGTCATTGACACGCCTATCGTCAGCGTTACCATTGTTGTAAATAATGGCAAATGTAAATAACATTTGTTATAATATAGGCTAAGGAAATGCGGGTGGGAGTCAGGTGGCGACAGAGGAGTAGCGAGGTATAATTTAGTTTGTACAAAAGAATCGTTTATTTCTAAGTATTGATTGTCAAATTTGTAACGACTACTGTATAGACTGACTGGAGCTTAAATAAAAAGATACTTTTACTAAGAACATGATGTATCTGATACTCTTTTTCACATCATCATCATCATCATCATCTTCTTCTTCTTCTTCTTCATCTTCATCATCATCATCATCATCATCATCATCATCATCATCATCATCATCATCATCATCATCATCATCAAAGTCTTCATTGACAGGGATATTTTAAAAGAGGACACCACGATAACTATTCAGTACATTTTAGTCTCTAGCACATCACCCTGAACCTTTTCTATGTAACTGTATAGAATACTGTAATATAGTGAAACCGACTTTTGCAATCGATCTTTCTTTCTTTCATTCATTATATATATATATATATATATATATATATATATATATATATATATATATATATACACACACTCTTTCCGTGTTGACAATCATTCTTTGTGTTAACCGGCATCATTAGTCTCTGTTATGGATTCGCAAGAGCGGCCAGTTTCTTTGACTTTCTGTACTACCGTACTTTGTCACGATTTGTTTGTTTTCTGTGTACATTTTCCTTAACTAAAGCAATATGGAACGGGGGGGGGGGGCAGAAGACAAATCGGTAAAGATATTTTATGACAGGTACAGATGTAATTCTTTTCTGAACATTAATATCTAGAAGGCAATGGCAGGAAATGACGGCCAGGAAATATACTGGTTCAGGTCATCGCCTGTAGTTTATTGCGCTTAAGATTGCGTACCTGTAGGGTGATTAACGCAAGGGAAAATAATACTGAATATTATTTGTCATCTTTTGACAAGCTTGAAGATATCTGGATGGGATTCCATTAAGCTGTGGCTATAGCATGTCATTGTAGTAAATCATCATTTTCCAGTGTCCATTTTAAGAAAGTGTCCCCCACTCTGACAGTTTTAAATTTGAGTAAAAGGTATAAAACCCAATGGAAACACAATATTCCACTGAAACTGAATTGCACTAAGGTCCTAGTATAATCGAACATTAGTTTTATAACTTTGGGGAAGAAAACTGACAGGAAAGAAAAATAATCTTCAATGTAACAAAGCTCTTTGCATAGTTAAGCAATAATGCTAGCTGTGTAATTTAGTGTAGATGTTTCAAAGTATCAAATCTCTCTGCATAGTTAAGCAATAATGTTAGCTGTGTAATTTGGTGTAGATGTTTCAAAGTATCAAAGTATCAAAGCTCTCTGCATAGTTAAGTAATACTGTTAGCTGTGTAATTTGGTGTAGATGTTTCAAAGTATCAAAGCTCTGCATAGTTAAGTAATACTGTTAGCTGTGTATTTTAGTGTAGATGTTTCAAAGTATCAAAGCTCTCTGCATAGTTAAGTAATAATGTTAGCTGTGTAATTTAGTGTAGATGTTTCAAAGCTCTGCATAATTAAGTAATACTGTTAGCTGTGTAATTTGGTGTAGATGTTTCATAGTATCAAAGCTCTCTGCATAGTTAAGTAATACTGTTAGCTGTGTAATTTGGTGTAGATGTTTCAAAGCTCTGCATAATTAAGTAATACTGTTAGCTGTGTAATTTGGTGTAGATGTTTCATAGTATCAAAGCTCTCTGCATAGTTAAGTAATTCTGTTAGCTGTGTAATTTGGTGTAGATGTTTCATAGTATCAAAGCTCTCTGCATAGTTAAGTAATACTGTTAGCTGTGCAATTTGGTGTAGATGTTTCAAAGCTCTGCATAATTAAGTAATATTGTTAGCTGTGTAATTTGGTGTAGATGTTTCAAAGTATCATAGCTCTCTGCATAATTAAGTAATACTGTTAGCTGTGCAATTTGGTGTAGATGTTTCAAAGCTCTGCATAGTTAAGTAATAATGTTAGCTGTGTAATTTAGTGTAGATGTTTCAAAGCTCTGCATAATTAAGTAATACTGTTAGCTGTGTATTTTAGTGTAGATGTTTCAAAGTATCAAAGCTCTCTGCATAGTTAAGTAATAATGTTAGCTGTGTAATTTAGTGTAGATGTTTCAAAGCTCTGCATAGTTAAGTAATAATGTTAGCTGTGTAATTTAGTGTAGATGTTTCAAAGCTCTGCATAGTTAAGTAATACTGTTAGCTGTGTAATTTGGTGTAGATGTTTCAAAGCTCTGCATAGTTAAGTAATACTGTTAGCTGTGTAATTTGGTGTAGATGTTTCAAAGCTCTGCATAATTAAGTAATACTGTTAGCTGTGTAATTTGGTGTAGATGTTTCAAAGCTCTGCATAATTAAGTAATACTGTTAGCTGTGTAATTGATTGTTTCATATATCCCATATTAAGGAACTGCCTTTCAAATAGTGATGCAGATCAAAGTGTCAAATCAGCAAGAAAACGAGGAAGAACCGAGTACCTTACTGAACTATCACTGCATGAATGAAATCATTCTTTTGGGTTTGGTTGTGTTTGTTATAATGTGTTTTTGCGTCCAAGATTTCTCCTTGAAATAACGGACATGTGTCTAAGCAATCTTTATCAAGTCGACTCTTGATCTAAGAGCAATTATCTTGATCCGCTACATCAGTATCTTCACCCAGCCAGTGCATGTCCCTCTCTTGCAGTAATCTCTTAAACTACAGATGATAAAACACTTGCATTTGCTAGATATGTTTGTTGGTTTATCGTTAGAGGCGTATTCCTGTATTTACGAACACCTGTCAAAAACATTTCTCGGGTTATATTAATAACCATTATCATTTAGTTATCTTTCAGCGGCGACAACCTTTGATACACCTATTGTCCCGAGTCCTCTGTCTTGGCACATTCCGAGCTCACATAATGTTTGTAGCTTGAGTTGCAGAATGTATTATAAACTCGAAATAACGTTGCAGAAATATATACTATGGCGAGATCGCAGAGAATAGCAGTCACAGAAAATAAATCGCTACGCACTAAACTCTCTCTCTCTCTCTCTCTCTCTCTCTCTCTCTCTCTCTCTCTCTCTCTCTCTCTCTCTCTCTCTCTCTCTCTCTCTCTCTCTCTCTCTCTCTCTCTCTCTCTCTCTCTCACATGTTGGACATAATCCACACGAGCTTTCTGGGAATTCGATCCTGACCTGTGTCCCGGGAGAATAGCTTAAGTGGACTTGTAGAACCATAAAGGAGCTGGTCTAACAGTGAGTTGTAAACATGAGACACAACGAATGAAATACAAAATATTATGAGATTTCCACAAGACACTAACGCACCATGTATTGACTAATTACAGAAGATATATTCAATTTTGTGGATGTGTCTTTAAGTTTAATCCTTTGAGCCTCATCATGATGTTTTGTAAATAGCTACACTCGCTATCATATTATTATGCCCACGAGGAACCTCTTTTGAAGAATTTCCCGAATTTGTTAAGGACAAGTACACAAACTTACAGTGGTGTAAGTGTAATAAAAAAGACGGTAGTTATGATTAGTTGAATGATGTGGAGTCTGTGTTGAATACTCCAATAGACGATAGTTAGGGTTAGTTGAATGATGTGCAGTCTGTGTTGAATACTCCAATAGACGATAGTTAGGGTTAGTTGAATGATGTGCAGTCTGTGTTGAATACTCCAATAGACGATAGTTAGGGTTAGTTGAATGATCTGCAGTCTGTGTTGAATACTCCAATAGACGATAGTTACGGTTAGTTGAATGATGTGCAGTCTGTGTTGAATACTCCAATAGACGATAGTTAGGGTTAGTTGAATGATGTGCAGTCTGTGTTGAATACTCCAATAGACGATAGTTAGGGTTAGTTGAATGATATGCAGTCTGTGTTGAATACTCCAATAGACGATAGTTAGGGTTAGTTGAATGATGTGCAGTCTGTGTTGAATACTCCAAAAGACGATAGTTAGGGTTAGTTGAATGATGTGCAGTCTGTGTTGAATACTCCAATAGACGATAGTTAGGGTTAGTTGAATGATATGCAGTCTGTGTTGAATACTCCAATAGACGATAGTTAGGGTTAGTTGAATGATATGCAGTCTGTGTTGAATACTCCAATAGACGATAGTTAGGGTTAGTTGAATGATGTGCACTCTGGGTTAAATACACCAAGCTGTCATACACAGATTCCGGTTATCCGTCTGTTATGTCCAGCAAAAGTCAATTTACGTCTTTGTGCAGGTCAAGCTGTTGTTCTTCTTTAGTTCTCAAGGAAATATGCAAGATTAGATAATTATAAGCTTGAATCGAAACAAGGGTGACTTGTAAGTGTGACTTACAAGCTGTATTTAAAAATAATGAAAGTAATTTTAAATTGGTCGTGAAAAAAGATACTTTATGTGTTGAGAAGTCACAAGCATGTGCACTGAATTTACAGAAGAGCAATACTGATAGATGCCATGAAATAAAAATATGGACAAGTCAAAATATAGATGACATGAAATAACATTATGGATAAGCCAAAATATAGTTTACATGAAATAAAAATATGGATAAGCCAAAATAGAGATGATTTGAAAAAGTATGGACACACCAAAATATTTATGACATGAAAATAAAATACCGATAAGCCAAAATATAGATGAGAGATAAGTCAAAATATAGATGACAAGAAAGAAAATATGGATAAGCAAAAATATAGATGACATGAAAAAATATATTTGAGCCAAAATATTAATGACAAGAAAGAAAATATGGATAAGCCAAAATGCATATGATATGAAAACAATATGGACAGCCAAAATATAGATAACATCAAAAAATACAGACAAGCCAAAATATCTATTACATGACACAAATATGGACAAGACAAAATACAGATGATATAAACAAGCATATATATATATATATATATATATATATATATATATATATATATATATATATATATATATATATATATATATCAATCATGGAAATATATGGACAAAGGTTACAAGAGTGCTCGAAATGACAGCAGACTAATAACTGAATTCAACCTACTTTTTATTCAAATGTCTGAATATTGTTTACTTAGCACCCGATGCAATCCCAATTGTGAATGATACAATTCCAGTCAAGTACATATTTTCGTTTGAAGTCCTATAGTTATCTTTCAGTTCAGTTCATTTTGCAAACTGTTAATTATCGAAAGAAAGAAATCTATTAGGTAAATCATGATACGTTGTGTATTATAACAAATGGGAATAAGTTGGATATTGAAGTAGTACTAGCACAGATAAAGATTCAAAACATTTTCATTTGTTTCCTGTACAATTTTACAGTTTTGTTTCAGGCCATTTTATCGGTTACCTCTTTGAATTATTAGTTTGCAAAATTCATCCTTTATTTCTATTTGTAATCTTCGTAATTTGGTAAAAATAAAGTGCTAATTCGTACATCGGTTTGACTTTTGTAAGTTTCTTCCCTATTTAAATGACTGAAAAATATTTGAGGTTGATGGTGCTGAATTTTTATTGTTCAGTTGAAGAGCTTTTATATGTAGTGGTGACACAAAATGTACTGCTGATTATTAAGTGAATATTCTCAAGTTTAGGTCATGCTCATATGCAACGAAAAATATCGGAAGGCCTTGGTATGAATGAGGAATGTAATGCAAATGGAAGAAAATACACAACTAGATATTCTGTCATATAAATCAGATGTTGAGACATTTCAAGTATCAAGCGTATGTGATATCAGAATAATATTAGTACACAGCACTATGGATATCCAGGCTCGAGCATTAGTGGTATCCAGACTGCAGCATTACGGACATCCATACTGCAGCATTACGGACATCCAGACTGCAGCATTACGGACATCCATACTGCAGCATTACGGACATCCAGACTGCAGCATTACGGACATCCAGACTGGAAATGAGCTTTGGGATTACAAGAGTCTGGGTACAGCAAGTCAATAAATAGGCGTTCAAGATGATGAAACTTGTATTCCTTCTTATTACGTATTGCGTATTGTCGTCCTGCTATGATGACTGATTCATTGCCACTACTAAATGCAATCGGTAATATAACATTATTTCTTAAGCATTCAGGGATATCCATTTTTATGCTTGAAGACAGAAAACCAACATATTATTATCTTGCATGTTAATTTGTATTTCAGGGAGCTTTGACTAAATTTGCTCTCCAGACCATAGTTGTAAAAAATGCAAGTATTTCTTGCTGCCGACACTGTTATTTCATTTTATATTTTGAAACATTTCTTTATGCAAGTTTCGATGTTTTTAAAATTTAATTTTTGTTGCTCTAATGCATTTCAATTTGGTCTTTTAAATTCTCTATCTATAAAGGAGTTGTACTAAATGCAGCAATGAAAAAAACCCAACCAAAATGCCCCAATTAAAAAAGCCCACAAAATTCCCCAAACAAAATACTCGAGAGCTATCTAGCAGCTGCACTATGCACTAGATCAATAGCCTTCAGTTTCTAAAACTGTAAAATTAAATTTCTTTACCTGTAAACTTTACTAGTCATTATTGACTTTTTGTGACCTTGCCTGGGTGCGCCAGTGACTTTTTATTGCTATTTAATTTTTTGTTGTACCCAAATATGCGAAGGTGATATATACAATATGTGCTATCTAGTAGTTAAATTTTGGGTTTTGAAAATATTCCAAGTCGTTTTGGACTGCTATACATAACGCGGAAAAAGTTCGTTTTGAATAATCTCTTATGAAAGATATAGATAAACTCTAACATGGTTGAACGTTCCTATTGTCGTATATTTATAACATTTATGGAAAATGTTATCATAGTACAGGAATGTATATGCAATTTCTGATTTTGGTTAAAATGTTTCTGTCATTTCGATCTCAATGTGCCTGAATTACAGTTATTATCTGATGAAAGCCGACGCGTAGGTTTATTGTGGTGTAGTTCACTACGTTATTATAAAAGGGCCATCCTTACGTTTGGCATGTCCATTATACCATCTCGTTATCTTCATCAGTTATCGACGTGACAGGTTTAGGTGTGAATCTGACCATTATTTTCCCATCCACTATCAAAGCAGTACATCCAGGTGTAAATAGAAACCCTGAATGGTGCTTTATATA
This sequence comes from Potamilus streckersoni, assembly GCA_016746295.1. Lineage (NCBI taxonomy): Eukaryota > Metazoa > Mollusca > Bivalvia > Unionida > Unionidae > Potamilus > Potamilus streckersoni. The sequence continues at coordinate 753,599 of JAEAOA010002171.1, forward strand.
TTGATTACCAGTGTCGCGCGTGTTGCTGTCAGATGTCAGGATCATTTGATAGATCAGACCACCCGGAATATGAGGTATTGTCCCAAGCTACAGGACTCAGTCAAGCACTGTCATTTAAAATAAACTTTCAGTTATTTTGAAGAAAAAATGGGATATTGACCATCTTCAATAAGATCCATGTTAACCAACGACAACTTTGAAGCTTACCGTTCACGTTAATAGTGGATGAGACATGACGGTTTGCATTTCCCTTGCAACAGATTACTGTAACCAGAATAGCATAAGGCCCATTCTCTCTCTCTCTCTCTCTCTCTCTCTCTCTCTCTCTCTCTCTCTCTCTCTCTCTCTCTCTCTCTCTCTCTCTCTCTCTCTCTCTCTCTCTCTCTCTCTCTCTCTCTCTCTCTCTCTCTCTCTCTCTCTTTAATGTTGTTCGTAACCGGCACAACTCTAGAACCGTTCAAAATAGTCTGATGCACCACGGAATAGACATTGCCTTTCAGAAATACTTGCGACGTTTCTGGCTTGGTTTCGTCTACTCATTTTGGACTGACTATGTATTTCTCCACTTGAACTCTTGAAATGTTCCTTCGTAAACAGGGTATCCTATGAACTATTCAAACTATTTTGATGAGAGTTAGTAAGAACATGGTTATTTAGACACAGATCCTCTTTTATGGGCTTTGTCTGCTCCAGTTTTGAAAGAGCTGTGGTAATTGTCAAGCAAGGTCTAATTCTTACATGCCATGCTGCTTGTAATTAGCATAGCCAATGAACCATGAAATCTATTCTTATGCAATTTGATCTTAAAGACGCTTCATATGCATATCTGTCTTGTCGACTTCGTATTATACAGTTATGACCCTTGTTTATCAGCCTAGTATCGTTATATGTTTATGGGTGTTACTTGTTTATCAGCCTAGTATCGTTATATGTTTATGGGTGTTACTTGTTTATCAGCCTAGTATCGCTATATGTTTATGGGTGTTACTTGTTTATCAGCCTAGTATCGCTATATGTTTATGGGTGTTACTTGTTTATCAGCCTAGTATCGCTATATGTTTATGGGTGTTACTTGTTTATCAGCCTAGTATCGTTATATGTTTATGGGTGTTACTTGTTTATCAGCCTAGTATCGCTATATGTTTATGGGTGTTACTTGTTTATCAGCCTAGTATCGTTATATGTTTATGGGTGTTACTTGTTTATCAGCCTAGTATCGCTATATGTTTATGGGTGTTACTTCTTTATCAACCTAGTATCGCTATACGTTTATGGGTGTTACTTGTTTATCAGCCTAGTATCGTTATATGTTTATGGGTGTTACTTGTTTATCAGCCTAGTATCGTTATATGTTTATGGGTGTTACTTGTTTATCAGCCTAGTATCGCTATATGTTTATGGGTGTTACTTGTTTATCAGCCTAGTATCGCTATATGTTTATGGGTGTTACTTGTTTATCAGCCTAGTATCGTTATATGTTTATGGGTGTTACTTGTATTAATAAGGTCATGAAGGATTTCAGGCATTCCACAACTTCATTCAGAGTGGGTTATGGTCCCTGAATGCCCATTTATATTTAATTTAGTATCCCAACTCACGTTCTTCTTTTGAAAGAGTAAACTGCAATGAGTTGCATCCTTTGAGATGTACCTTTAGCGAAAAGTTCATGTGTTTCTTCTTCTTTGCTTGGGTAAGACAGATAACGATGGTTGTTCCTGTAAAATGGATTAGGATGCCTGAGTCTTAATCAATCACATCTATCTGGCTGAAGAAATATGTCTGCGTAAAGGAAGTTTACAGCAGTTGAATTTGTTTTTAAACACAGACGTGACGTTTCGAAAGCAAGGTTGAGTGTACTTTAACATAAGAAACATACAAATATCCAGAAAAATATTGAAGGTGTGGAAGTTGTCAGAGTGGTGGATAGAATCCTTAAGTGTGAATTTGCAAGTTTTAATAAACCAGTGAAATTCACCTGGCTTAGGAGCGTTTGACTCCCGATTGATATCTGAATTTGGTACAGTGTCTAAATGTCAATCAAAAGCGACATACTTTCTGAGAAAGCTAATACTTTTTCGTGCATTGCAACAACGCCAATTGATGGCCTCCCGGTAGTCACGTGACACCGACAAAACTTCACTGATACGTGCTTGCTCTAGCATCACGAATATGGCTTTCTCTAGGTGGTGATGAATCCATACTTTTCAATGGCCGCTTGGCCTTGACCTCACACCACAACATAAATATTTAAAACTGGGTGAAACGGCTCAGGGGAGACACTGACGACGAAATCCCGTCACAATATAGTCAGTGTCAGTCACCAAATTAATCCCCACACAATGTACAGCTTTGCTTCAGAGTTCATTTCTGAGGCTATTAGCTAAGGTGTTTATATGCACATCATATACAATAAGGTTTAATTTTAGTGGCTTGGTTCAAACGAATGCTTTAAAACTAAGAAATGCTTATAAGCAGTTGCACATAATGACAATGACCTCTAGGGTCACTCACTTGTCCAGCATCCACTGCAAGATGTCCATTTTAACACACTAGTGAGAGAGAATTATTCCACATGAATATACGATTACACCATCTGAATCCATCAAGCAGGTAAGCCGAATCTTCTGCTGCCGTGCTTTTGATGTCAAAGTAGACGGGGATATGGGACTAAGGATGCATGAAAATAATAGAACGGCTTCTGTTGAGACATTTATCTTTCAAGGCTTAAACGTATATTATAGTTTATCGGTACACTTCTAGTGCACGGACAAATTTTACCGGTAAACGCCAACGTGTATCGGAGTAAAGGAATTTCTGCTACCGTAGTCGTTTAGCAATTTTCACAATAGTATTGTAATGGAATGGAAACTCATAACTGTTTTCTTTCTCCCTCTGCATAGGGTTTGAGTTTTAAAGAAAAAGAACGTCTCACTGGTTATCTTATTTAAAAGAATCCTTGTTAATCAGATGTATTATTAAAGGAAAATCAATTTCTTTCATTTTCATATAATATTGATGGATGTAATTTGGGGTGAAGCCTATGCAGCTTGACCTTACTTCAGATGCGTATCTATCAAAGGACTGCTAGCTCTGCTTGGTCCTTTTCGATTCCTGCACATTGGAGAAGAAAACAAAGCAGATAACTTTGTTTTGCTTCTAATGGATTTTATAATTCATTATTTTTATTTTACAAGCTAGTACTTGGTACTCTGGCAAAACTTAGGTTCCTCTTTTAACACTCGCCAAAGTTAGTTTACCATAGACTAGTCCAGGTTCATTTTATGAGCACATTGGAACATCTAAATTTGATCATCAGTCTGTTTTAGACAGTGGATGATATTCATAATTACCACTAGTAAAGAAATTTACAGCAAATAGGTATGCCAATATTCTCTCCAGTGTGTTTGCTGCAAAAGCAAACAGCTTCACTTTATATTCGTGTCTCTTTCAGAAATACGTAATAACTGTGGAGCGGAACCATAAAAGACCAGATTGGTGTTATCATTTTATAATTTAATTTTGATAGTACAGGTGAAACATTTAAGTCACAAGGATGTAAAAACGGGTCCTTTTGGATTATTATTATTATTATTATTATTATTATTATTATTATTATTATTATTATTATTATTATTATTATTATTATTATTATTATTATTATTATTATTATTATTTTATTAATTACATCCACAGAAGAGTATTCGTTAGTACCAAAAGTGTCACAAAAGTCCACTCCCCCTTCCACCTCCACGAGATACGGTACTAGTAAGTTATGATAAGTGATGCATTTGAAATATACACCTTGCAGTATTCTCAGTCCAGAAATCAATGCTGTGCTAGAAGACAGGAACATGAAACTTAACCCAATTATGTCTGAGATCCCACTCATAAAGTTTATAGTTTCAACTGGGATGGAACGGATCAGGTTCACAGAGGTCAAAGGGTGACCGATTTACTAAATGCATCAGCACCAGTATGTGGAACACTGCGACTCGGATTTGTAATATTAATTTTCCTTAATTGTTTTGTTATGTGAAACAACAAAAATATTCACTCTATTTATCTTCCATTTAATCTAACAGTTTAAATTTAACTTGATGCTTATATCAGCAATAGTAATGTACCATTTTATTGAAAACATAAATTGAAAATATAAATCATGTATAATGACATATTGAAATTCATTTGCGCAAATGTTCATAATTGTCTTTAGATTCAACTTTACATTTTCCCATAGATGTGGGTATTTTATCTATGTGAACACGATATTGTGTACCATATATATTGATAAAACTACCCTTCTTTTGGTGTATAATAGGTGGGTGTGTTTTGTAATACTAATGATGCAGTTTGGCCCAATGTCAGAAGTGCACTTAACAAGACTCTGTTTGGTCATTTTTACCTACTGGATAATTATTAAGAAAAAAAACATTTTATATTTTTTCATTATTGAAATTATCGTAGTTTCAGAAGATGTCGTCCTTTCCAGATCCGTCGAAATACATCTTCCCTATTTTAATAACTGCTAAAGTTATTGTACTTTTAACTAATTCTGGCTCATTTGTTGAGCACATGGGATTATCCGTTCTGGTGCGCTGTCTGCTTTCATACACGATTTCCATAATTATCAGATGTTATACAATTTCAGTCACATTGCATGAAGGTAGCATAGAGACATTCTCTTCTTTCTGCACGACGCAGATGCATTAACTTCATCATACTTATCACTCTTTGAGTACGTAATAAATGTGGACCGGAACCTAAGAAGGCCCAGATTACTAATCCAAAACAAGAGAAACAGCATTTGATAACCAGTATCATCATCCAATATCATCCACTGGTGTTGTGAGAGTCCTAATTATTGGAAATTTGAGAGATGAACCTTAAGATAACGCACAGGGCGCGATAATCAAATAAGAAAAATCCAAGCTTATACACATCGTCTGATACAGATTTTATCGGTAAAGATATGCGCACGATATGGCTGTATGCTGTATGGATACGATATGGCTGTATGGACACGATATGGCTGTATGGACTCGATATGGCTGTATGGATACGATATGGCTGTATGGATACGATATGGCTGTATGGATACGATATGGCTGCATGGATACGATTCCATTACTATTTGAATCAGCAGCTCCCTAAGCTTTAGTCACAAAAAATTGCAAGAAAATTAGAATTTTTCAATTTAATTTCTTACTTCACACTAATGATATTCTTTCATTCAACTTTGTCAAATACCTTTTCAGATATTTCAGTTCCTTTTAAATTCTGAAGGCACGGTAGCTCCCATGGAAGAGTGTCGGTTTCGTGCATAGCGGATTCGATACCCGCCCAGGACTTTCTTGGTCTGCTGTCGTATTGTGTCATTGAGAAATGCGGTTATCTTCCAAGTTGGCAGAATGATATAGCAAATACCGTGCTAAAATTGCCGTTACAATAAATAAAAAGAGATCTTTTGACGAAAGGTTAGCTGAAATGGACTCTGGGGGAGTATTTCTATAGTATATAAACTCTATTACGGATAGAATTGCATTCATTCATTGAGATTATGATGCCTTACTTTGTGTCAAATTAAAATGTAAATAGGTTCAAACTGATCGTGCTATGATATGCATTAACATACGGCTCTTGTCGTTAAGATGTTGTTGAATCAACAGTGTTTGATAGATTATGCGAATATGTAGTATTGGTTGATAATAATCCATGCATGTTTTAGCATGAGGAGAAGTTAACACTAGGAAGTGCATTACCTTAGATTATTTGACAGACGATAATAATTTTGTCAGTACAACACGTTACGACTGTTATACTCGAGATTATGTTATGCCGCTCATCAAATGATCCTGATGAGGTAAAATTAGTCTGGTCATCTGCTTAGTATGCTCCTCGCGTTGCACTCCGGAATGCAACGTAGGGAGCATACTAAACAGGGGACCAGACTAAGGTAAAAATGAGCACAGTAATGCTAATGCACTACTTGACCTTTGTGTCTCAACATCGACGGGCGGTTGGTTATGATATGGTTGGTTATGATAGGGCTTGCTTATGATACGGGAATGGGCAAATGCTTAATCAATCGAAGCAGAATTTGGATGGAAAATGTTTGTACAGCCATTTGTTCCGTCTTTAAAATTTGTATGTTTTCATGGTCTTCGTACAAGTGACTGTGCTTTCAGTTTGTGCAAGACTTGCCTACCTTTTGTATTGTGCAATTACTGATTCATAAATTATTAAGAGTAACAAATATTTGTTGTCAGATAAGGCATCAAATGTTCTTCCGACATGATAATGCCACCTTTGACACTTTTCATTCCGTTCGCCTGGCTTGAAGTAATAATTAGAGCAAGATATATGAGAAAAAGGGGATACAGACTCACCTGATGTCATGATTTTGAACTTTTTCAAAAAAGGTTTACAGCTGTACCTGAATATATGCTTAAGATTTTACATTTTCACAAAGACAACGAATCCGGATTCAGGTATCGCTATTCAATTGCTGTTCATAAAATTAACGCTTTTACTGAAATTTGAATAAAAATCGCTTAACTTACTTTTAAAATGAAACTATAATGTGTCTTAAATGGTTTTAGTAGTGCCTTTGAAAGTGTGTGAAGGATACATATGAAACTATAAGATAGCAACGTTAATTGGTACATCTTTAGAATAAGATACAGCATGTGTCATAAAGACAGATCTTATGTCGGTGTTATTTGGAAAAAGATCGTTTTCTTTCAATGCAGCAAGGTATGAAGCAAAGTGAAAGTCTTTTCCCGGTGTTATTCATCATGTATATGAATGACCTAGAAATGTATCGTTTAGATAACATACTCTATGGATAGGAAGTTTGGGAATTAGATAATATACCACCAGCTCGTCGAAAATTTGCATGCGAAGGTTTTAGAAACAGTTTTAACTGAGCAAAGGTACTATAGCCATATACTTTATTGAGAATTGGAAAGGAATGGAATGGACTTAATAATCGGATCCTGAATGATAGGGTTCTGGATCACTAATGTTAATGGTAAATTTGATATACTGTCCAGATATCTTTTATAAAATGTTTCATTTTCGAAACGAATGTTAACGCTGGCACCTATAAATTGATGAATAGAATGCTGTTTCTTCCTTCTACTTAAAAGTTGTCAATGACATCACTTACTGTTACAACTCTATGGTCTTAAACTAAGTTACATAAAGAAGCATATCCAACACGTTTAGTAAAATCTAGAAACACTTTGATTCTCTAAGTACTACAACAAAATTTTAAGATTAGCTTACAATATTGTGAACTAAATCCCAAACTACCCTAAAACGTTGGTCACAATTCCAAAGCATTGAATGTTCCGCGTGAATTCCAATAGTTCTGAATGTCCTGATGTGCCAGAATATCTTTGAGTTTACAGTAATCCAGAAATAATGTTAATCCAATGAGGATTTTAGTAATTCCAAAGAATGATTTAAATAACTCCATCAGAAATGTATTTGAATACAACCGTAATAAAAACCTACACAGACTGATTTTAGGATAGGAATGAATAATTGTTGTTTATACAAACAAATGTGAAGAATTATGATTCCCAAGAACATTTAAAGGCCAAAAGAATATTTCATCGTGCTTACAAATTACCGTCATCTTAATTACAATCTACAATAATGGACAAAAGTGAAGCACATATTATAGTTTTGATTTTTGTGAGTACGTTATCAAACCAGTTTGAGCTCTGAACTTATGCACAGGATACGCCGCATAGGTCTGATTCATTCATTGATGGCGTTGCTGCTGTTCTATGAATTTCTCTGCTCATGCTTCAGCACTTTTCCTCATTTAAAAGGCATGCTGATACAGTATAGACGACATTCCGCCAGATGGAGATATCCCGTGCCATTTCTTGTCAAGACTCGGGGTTAATGTTGAAATGTTTCAAAAATGACCCTTAGAGATCGATACAGAGTTTCTTCTGACGACCCAGAGATCACTTTCACTCTTTGTTGTTTGGTTGTTTTGGGGCTTATCGCCATTTTTCAGCACACGATAGGCTATACATGGCGGCCAGTATTAATGGTGGAGGAAGAAACCGGGAAATCCGCGGAAAGAACCACCGACCCATGAGAAGCTACTGGCAAGCTTTCTCACATATCAACATTCGCCGAATCTTAGACTCGAACTCACGCAGATAGAGGTGAGATGACAGTGATCCGTAACGGACAGCGCTTTAGACCACTCGGCCACTCGGGGCCCGTTCTCAGTGTTTGAACTCGCCGTATATGACCTTCTTTGGGAGTCATTAGCGCCTGTCAGTATGAGCACTCCGTTTTCTGGGATGCTTTGCTGCCATCTCATTCTCGTCTGTGTTCTCTTGCAGCGCACGTGAAAATGGTTCTGCTATTCGACATAGCTTCTGTACCGATCATGATTGGTAAACATATAATCGGACCGGTAAACAATTGTTTTGCAAATCTGGTTTTGTTTGCAGACTGATGTCGCTGTACTCCCTTTCCCTTATATTTTATTTACGCGTAGCCTGGCAAAGGCCACAGGTGCAATAGAATTTTAGCTTCGTTCTCATTATCAATGTAAACTGCACGTGACTGTCACGTGCACTTGGTCGAATTTAGTCTCTACATACCATTTTTCTGGTGCAGGCTAAAGCGTCACTTCTCTCTTCTTGATACTGATTGCGAAAACGAATGCTGTTTTATGGATCTAAATGTTCACAGTTTTTCTCCAAATTTTGGATAATTTTGCTTCGAATGTAAACGTTGACGAATGATGTCATGCGTTTCGCCATAGGCTTTAATGCCAAATTATAAAACTGCAGCAGTTTTGTGTAAACTTTTATTTTGTTTTGATATTCTCATTTGCCGTCTGAGTGTAGCCTGTGGTTTCCTTTCATTGATAAAAGCTTTGCTTTCCTTTGCTTTGATCCACCAATCTGCTGACGATGCAAAGGTATGCTTTTCACTTGTAAAGCAACGTCTGGCGGATGAATTATCTCAAAACTAGAAGCACCAGATAGAGGAATCCCAAAAATATAGACTATCTGTAAATTTATCATTGTTTTTTCTGCTACATAAAATATTTTATAATTGGTTAAAATAAAAACGTTTATAAAGCTGTTTTTTATAATTAAGTACTTTAGCGTAATTTGCATAGAAAATTAGGATTTGGAGCAGACTACACTGCCAGCTCAACATTGACTGTGTCCTTCTGTAATGTACTCAAGATAGACTGTGTCGTTTTTGTAATGTGCTCGAAGATAGACTTCCTTCGGTGATGTACTCAAAGATAGACTGTGTCTTTTTGTAATGTATGCAAGATAGATTGTGTCATTTTGTAAAGTACTCAGAGAAAAATATCACTTTATTACTAATTGTGATCGTTAGCCTCTGACTCAAATGAAATATATGGATATTGATTCTGAGCCATGACAGGTATGTATAATTAAGTGAATTATTAAATTGTCTGCATAGCCATGTTATCATAAATCTGTGTAATTTTGTTAGCTGTGTTTATTACAGCATGATCTAGTGAAATATGTGTAATTTTGTAGGCTGTGTTTATTACGATCTACTAAAAAATGTGTAATTTTATAGGCTGTGTTTTATTACAGCATAATCTAATGAAATATTTGTAATTTTGTAGGCTGTGTTTATTACGGCATGATCTACTGAAATATGTAAATTTTTGTAGGCTGTGTTGATTACAGCGTTATCTACTGAAATATGTGTAATTTTGTAGGCTGTATTTATTACAGTATGATCTACTGAAATATATGTAATTTTGTAGGCTGTTTATTACAGTATGATCTACTTAGAGAAATGTCAAGAGCAAAACGCCGACCTTTTCTTCATCTACATCGACTTGACAAAGGCCTTTGATACTGTTAGCAGAGAAGGATTATGGAAGATGATGGCCATGTTTGGATGTTCCAAAAGTTTATATCCATTGTACAGCACTTCCACGACGGCGTGCAGATGCGAGTCCAGGAAAATGGAGAGACATCTGAACCATTCCCAGTAACCAATAGCGTCAAGCAGGGTTGTGTTCTGGCACCAACACTGTTCAGTCTATTAATCTCCGCCATGTTGACTAATGTCTTCAGAGACGGAGAAGTTGGAGTCGGCATCAGGTACCGTACAGATGAAAAGCTTTTCGACCCCAGGAGGCTACAAGCGAAAACCAAGGTTATGACAGACACCATCAGGAAGTTCTTATTTGTCGATGATTGCTCCCTCAATGCTACCTCAAAAGCAGACCTGCAACGCAGCGTTGACAAGTTCTCGAGTTCCTGCATAAGCTTTGGTCTCACCATCAATACTAAAAAGACATAAGTACTGCATCAGACGGCCCCGAAAAAGCCCTATGTTGAGCACAATATCACCGTCAACGGACAAACACTCAATGAAGTGAACCAATTCACCTACCTTGGCAGCACATTTTCACAGAGTGTCACCATTGACTACGAGATGAACCTCCGAATTGCCAGAACCAGAGCAACCTTTGGGCAGATTGTATGTTAACGTCTGGAATAAAAGAGGCATCAGGATCACGAACAAACTAAAGTCTTACAGGGCAGTTTGCTCCCCACTTTACGCGTGCTAAACCTGGACGGTTTATCAACGTTATGCCAGGAGCAGAACCACTTTCACACCACAAGCCTCAGGAAAATAATCAACATCAAATGGCTGGACAGGTCCCAGACACCGAGGTACTCGCCCAAGCAAGTCTTCCCAGCATTCACACCATTTTGATGCAGTCTCAGCTACGCTGGGCAGGATATGTAGTACGCATGCCAGACCACCGGCTGCCTAAGAGACTCTTCTATGGCGAGCTACAGCAAGGAGAGCAATTCCACGGAGATCAGAAGAAACGCGTCAAAGATAATTTGAAAGCTGCATTGAAATCGTTCAACATAAATACTGACTCATGGGAGCAAACAGCCATCGATCGAGTCACTTGGCGTTCCTATCTGCACAAAGGCTCCTAGCTGTGCGAATCAAGTAGGAGAGCAGCTGCAGAGGTTAATATGGAAGTCAGAATAGCACGCGACAGCATCCCTCCTGGAGATATCTCACTCATCCCTTGTCCCTTCTGCAACCGAACCTTCCGTACAGGGATTGGCCTTATCAGCCGCCTGCGCACACACAAAACAGAACCCGCTCCTCCAACTCACGAATGACTAGAGTGGTCTTCGTCGCCTGACGGACGTGCAACAACAACAACAACAACAACAGATTTATTCAGGGTTTTATAGGCCACGTAACTGAATATGTTGCACATTATTCTTGGACATATATATATATATATATATATATATATATATATATATATATATATATATATATATATATATATATATATATATATATATATATATATATATATATATATGTATATATATATATATATATATATATATATATATATATATATATATATATATATATATATATATATATATATATATATATATATATATATATATGTATATATATATATATATATATATATATATATATATATATATATATATATATATATATATATATATATATATATATAGTTGAATGATGCAAGTTTATTTTAGCACCGTAAATAATGACAACGTTTGTGATGTACAATTAAAGTAAACATACAAGTTGCATTTATTGTTTTCTTCCTTTTCAATAATACATGTAGATTAATAATTTGTGACAATAATTTTACTCTTAAATTAGTTTCTTATTAACTCAGAAACTGTTTACAGGAAAGTATTATGCATTATTATAAATAGTATGCTAATTAGTGGATGGCGTGTGTAAATAACTATCTTAAATACTATTTGACATATATATATATATATATATATATATATATATATATATATATATATATATATATATATATATATATATATATATATATATATATATATATATGACTGATTATCTTAATCTTAATGATGTGGATCTAAAAGACGTGCATAGACCTTAATAACACCTACCATATCTTTTTTGCTTTCTTGGAACTTAATTTGGAAACAACGTTTTTTTAGTTTTTTTATTGACAATGTTGTTCTGGTATGAATTCACAGACAAAGGAAGGTCATCGTTACGAATGCATTAAAAAGTGATGTATAATCCGTCATAATTTCAATGCAATATGACATCTGATTTATCTATTAAATATTCTGTTTTTTCCCCTTCATGAAATCTCCCACCTACATCAAAGATGCTTAATGACCATCCCCACTCTGTTCTTATAGTGACGTATTTGACATTTGAGCGTCATCCACATATTCAATAAGGCATATAAAATTTCCCACACAAGAATTAAATCTGGGTCAGGATTCATCACGCTCTAATATTTGCATAACCTACTAGATGTCTCACACCTTGAATGAAGGCGCCTTAATGTCCTCTAAAATTCATAAAGTGGCTCACATCTTCTCAAAACATCGATCAAAAATATTTATAAGATAAGGATACATCTCTCATCGTTTGAAGCCGCGGATTTTTTTTTTGTTTTTGCATGATACAAGTCTCAATACTACACACACACACACACACACACACACACACACACACACACACACACACACACACACACATATATATATATATATATATATATATATATATATATATATATATATATATATATATATATATATATATATATATATATATATATATATATATATATATATATATATAAATGGCTGATGTAGCTGCTTATCGTCGGCAATCACAGTGTGTTACACTCGTTTTATCACCATTCGCATTAAACAATTTACAATCCGTTATATTCCATAGGATTGGATATATAACAATATCTGCGTAATTATAATTATATAAATGGGTGCGTAGATGACATGCTTTTCTTTACCAGTATCAAGTGTCACTCCTGTCTTAAAAAGGAATGTTAAGCGTAGGTTGGGAGTATTATAAGACTTTGAGAGATAAAGTAAAATTCAAAACAACATATTATATAACACTTTTAAATGGATGACCATACATTTTTATGTTGCTTGAAGTCTTCAGTAACTTCAACATTATCCAGTATATTATATTTCTGACTGATGGAATGCAGCAGTCAATAGAATCCCGATTTAACGTCGGTTGAGCATAAAACTGTCTGGACAGTGGTATAAAAGCTTCGCAAAAATGTTAAAAAATAAAACAATATGTACAATCTTTTAAATCAATTGAACATTTTTATTTAAAGCATTTAGGTTGTATTAAACGGAACAAAAGTAATTTTCCACAGGGTTAAATATTTATCTTTGTATTTTTTAGAGTTATAGTCTGAACGGCGTAAAACAAAGCATGAAAACAAAACGATTTTAAAGAAGATAATTTTCATATTTGTCTGAATGACCTTACCAGGAGAGAGAAAATACATACCAAAATATTATTGAAATCCAGTTAGCACAATTAAACTATGATCGACTAATGAAAAAACTTACGTCAATAGTCTTAGTTACGAAAGTCGCCATGACTGATGTCAGTTGTAACCATTGGCAACGTACGTATCATACCTCAAATGTATCCAGATACTTGCCATTAGGACTACCTTGATTATTTACGAATGTTACGTATAGGTTCGTTCAAAAGTAACAAAATAATAGAGTGGTGACAACAAGCTTTACACAAAAATGTAAAGAATTTCATGTTAAACCACAATTTGTAATGTACTGTTCCAATTTTAAATTAATGTCACTGAATGTCTTTGTCCTAAACTACTTGTGTAGTTCTCCAGGGAAACAAAATATTATTTAGAAAGTAGATGAACTCCAATAGCTTTCATCTATAACAAGACAAATCTCGAGCTCCAAAGATGTAAAGAAAAAAAAAAACTGTTTCCAGCATAAGAATAATAATTCCTTCGTCTTAAGGTATATGAACAGCTATTTCAAAGGGACATAAGTGTTTTTAAACCTAAGTAAGATGTAACTTCATGCACGCGCTCGACGAACACGTGGTTATTTCATTGTCTAAGACTCGCAGTACACGAAGTAATCATATATATTAAACCAGTCCTAGCGGAATCAAAATGAGTTCTGTTTCAGTTATTATTTAAAACGGTTATTACTTTAGACGATTTATTATTCTAAACAATTCGTTGGCATTATAAAGTGTTTCTTTATTTTTGACTAATCTACTATTATAAAATTATCGTTAATTCATACAAGAACATTTTGGATTACATCAATGTGATACTTCAAAACTGGGAATATTAGCAAATTCAAGACCACTAACACAATAACACTTTCAAGATTGGAATTAATTCGTCGCGTCACTGTAATTCAATTCAAATATTCTATACTTTAGGACTTGTGATATTGCTTTAAGGACTGTTTGGAATTTAATACACAGCATTTTAAGTTCTTTTAAACTTTCACTTTGTATTCAAGGGAAATAAATTATTATTGAAATTTACACAACTTGATGGATTTCACACTTTTCTGTGACTTAGTGTAATAACATAGACCAATAACAAGCTCAGAAATGTTTGGCAATATGGGTCCCGCATTTATTGTCAAATTTTGGGTAGAAAAAACCTAGCATAGACCACACATCCTCGGAGTAGTCGGACTGCCTGGGGAGTTTAAACGTATTTACTTTAGTAGCTAGTGACACTTTAACATTTCTATGCTTTGCAAATTGTGAGAACTACCCCATGACCCGTCAACGCATCGATGCCGGAGTTAACCATCTCTTCCATGATAACGAACGAATCCTGACAGACTTCCTAAAGGAGAACAGCATTTACACCTGGTTAGGTGCCCCAATTATCCTCATTCTAGCTCCAGGTAATTTTTGGCTTTAATCCTATTATCAGGGAACCGCTAAGGGGCAAGTGTTTTGAAGGCCGCCAAATCGGTTTTTAAGGTGCTGTTTTCAATTGTATGAACAACACCCACGAAAGTGAACACAAAGTGTTATTTTAATAAATGGATACTTTGGCAGAGAAAGTGTGTAAATAGTGATAGACGTAACAGACGTATTGTTTTATTAATGATATTGCAATGCAGTTCATGCCGGTTTAGAGTTATTTAGTTATTTATTTTGGGTGAATTGTTGTTAAGATGGTCTTCGTGTAACGTTTATTTGTGTAGCTTGAAGGTAACGTATTATTTTTTAATAATACCTAAATGTTTTCAAAAAATAAAATCTGATAAATTTTACAACCGTGATTCTATTATAATAGATCAACCAAAATTGTATATACTAATTTTGCTTTTGATTTCCGTTTCATGAACACTTTGATCTTTATTTTACAAGAAACAACATCGAACGTGGATATATACAATTAAAATTGCAGAACATCTATTCAATTCAACTATTTTTAAATTGGACGATTTGAAATATAAACAAAGAAATAACGGAGTTAAGGTTAGATCTATAACAAAAGGGCCATTATAAAGTAATTTGTACAATTATATAGTAATCTGTACAATTATATAATATTCAGTACAATTATATAGTCATCTGTACAATTATATAGTCATCTGTACAATAAAGATATCTGTTGAGACTTGTTTCGTTAAACGCACTTTTTTTTAATCAGTACAACATACATTTGTACAATATAAAGCCGTCTTGCTCAGATTATTGTAAAACAGTAATGTAAATATTTACTAAAGTTTCAGTGAGCAGATCTTTCTTGACATTATATATATATATATATATATATATATATATATATATATATATATATATATATATATATATATATATATATATATATATATATATATATATATA
The DNA here is from genome assembly GCA_016746295.1 of Potamilus streckersoni. Lineage (NCBI taxonomy): Eukaryota > Metazoa > Mollusca > Bivalvia > Unionida > Unionidae > Potamilus > Potamilus streckersoni. The sequence goes on from JAEAOA010002171.1 coordinate 769,358, forward strand.
TATATATATATATATCAACGTACGATACAACAGACTGTCTTCAATGTCAAGCAGGGCTGTAAAGACACTATGTAGTTTCAATCAGTGGTGAGGCACAATAGTGCTGTCAGTGTTCAGAGGTTACTTGGATGTATGCAACACAGAAAACACATTGCTACTCATGCACTTTGATAATTTTGTATAGTTTTATCGTGAACTTGGTGACAGCTTTAATTTTGTCATTCAACTTTAAACAAATTTTTCATGACTGGAAACTGTGGATTTTCAATGCTGATTCCAAGACCCAGTGTCAATGTTGAAGTTTTTCAAGGTTACCTTAAAGGTTTTGAAGCGTTTTCTCTAAGTATCCAAAGATCTCTTCCCTCATTCGGCTCGCTGAGGATGATCTTATTTTGTAATCGATGTTCTGAAATCCTGGTGACGTGGCCAGCACAACTGAAATGTGATTTCATCAGCAGAGCGTGGATGCTTGGAATGTCTGCCCATGTAAGCGCCTCCGTCTCTGGGACCCTGTCTTGCCATCTTATTACCATCAGTTTCCTCTGGTAAGCCATGTGAAGAAGGTATAGCTTCATGCAATGCAGTCTGTACCGTCTAGGTTTTGGAAACACACACCAATAGGCTAGAAAATGGCATTATAATCTTTAAATTTTGTTTGTAGACTGCAGCATCTCTTGTAGTCAGTCGAAGGTCACCCATATTTTTGCGATTATGGCGTTTCATCATCGATGTGGCCTGCACTGAACAGTGTGCTGCCAATATAGGCAAATGTATACATTGTCTGATCAATCGGCCATTGTCTGCGGTAGTAGGATCTACGTAAATCATTCCTGGTGCAGGATGGTGCATCACCTCTATCTTCTTGACCCTGAATGTGAGACTTAAGTTGCCACAAGCTGAGGAGAAATGGTCCATACTCCGTTGCATGTCAGCTTTGGCTTTTAGAGAACATTCGTCAGGAAATAGATTATGGTCACTTTCTGTAATTTCGTCTTCGCTTGAAATTGTCACAGACTGAAGGATTTTTTTTGTCAGGACGGCAGCTGATGTCGATCCCATGGTCATAATCACGAATACGTAATGATATCAGTTCAAGCTATGTCTGCTACGGAACTTAACTGTAGACTGTACTACCTGTGACTGAAGACACACAGTGACAGCTACACCTGGCTTTCTCTATGAAGTACATTTTTATGGATCAGACGACCGAGCAGATACACGTATTCGCTGTTGTGACATCAGATGACAAGAGAGGTGTGGATAGATCAGGGGACTCGCCTTGGTGTATCCATTAGAGCAGGACATATCTCCAGACGTATCGATATTGTTGTTCCCCTAGATTCACCAAGGCCCGGGCGAGAGAGCTTGAGCCCTATCTCTCATAACATTAATCCCCTCACCAGATATCTTCAACTCCTGTGGCAATGGGCTAGCAGAAAATCAGCAAGAGTGTTTACACAAAGACTTTTGAATGATAAACTTTGGCTACAAAATCATTGTTCAAGAAGGTAGCATTCAGAAACATCAAGAGGTCTGTCCAGTGCATACTCAGAGAGTTGCAAAAGAGTCATGGCTGGTCAATAAAGCAGACGAGTTTCAGTTCTACGCAGACAGAAACGTATATGATGCTTTGAAGACAATGTACAAACCGCAGTTATAGGAAGCATCTCAATTACAGAGTGCTAACAGCGCCATACTTCTCAATGACGATGTAAATATACTTTAAACATTAGCCGAACACTTCAACAACATCCACATTCAACAAACACATAGTGAGGAGGCAGCTGATCGAATTCCGAAGGGAAATTCAATGAGTTGTCGATCATTCATCGCTGACTGAAACTGAATGCAATTGACAAAATGTACAATGGCCAAGCACCTGGAACGGATGCAATACTATCAGAAGTGTACAAAACCGGAGGCTCATACAATTTACAGAAGATGACTGAATTTTTTCCAATCAATTAAGACTAAGGACACTATTCACCAGGATTAGAATAATATGTTCATCGTTCACGCGTACAGGTGAAAATACGTAAGAAAATTCTGCGATAACCATTTGGGGTACTCCTTGCTGTAGATAGCTTGTAAAATCTTCGCCAGAATTCTGCTGAATCGCATTATCTGTCAAAGAAATCAAGGGCTCTAGCGTAAGTCAATGTTACTTCAGGAATGGACTAGAGACTACAGCCCGTCAACTTCAAGAGAAATATCAAGGGAAGAGCTTATAAATGTATACGATGGGCATGAGTTGACAAATACCTTTGACGAAGTCAGTCGTGACACCTTCTGGAGTATCGGTGCTAGCCACGGTGCAAAATATTTTTCAAAGCTCTCGGGCTTATTATTTGGTAAACACACAAAGTTTGCAAGAAAGAGAGGATCGAAAGACAATTTGGTTTATTTTATTTTATTAAATTTTAATATCCTCTATAATGGATAAATTTAAAATTGGCGACATGACTAAGGATTCAGTTGTACTGTCATAGTTATTACCATAGTCAACGTCTCAGCGTAAGGATCATAGATGTGAAAAGTAGAATCCCGACACTAATTTTGATTCAGCAAATACAATTGTGCAAAATTGCATTGGTCAAAATCTCGATTAAGGATCTACTACAAACAGTTTAGAAAACTATAAAAGATATTATGTTGGTTCTGGAAAAAAAGTCAATGAGTATTTAAGGTAATTTAATTACTAGTCACCCCATCAAAGCTTTGATTTACGAGATTCAGATAATATAATTAAAGGCAATCCACTTGAAACGCCTCTAGCTTCGTCAACAGGGAACTCTATGAAGAGAGAGAGAGAGAGAGAGAGAGAGAGAGAGAGAGAGAGAGAGAGAGAGAGAGAGAGAGAGAGAGAGAGAGAGAGAGAGAGAGAGAGAGAAAGAGAGAGAGACCAACCCCTGTCACAGACCCTGGTGCCAACTTCGAAATTAATCCGAGACATAAGATATGCAACACAAGAACGACCGTCGAATCTGATCATGACTCGTTAACAAATACATAAATATAACTACACGTAAATGATGGTACACACCATTGAATCGGACTCGTGTAGAAGTTATTGTAGGTATGAGAGATTCTGTCTAAGAGTTTCTCATAAATATAACACAATGGTTTTCGACGTTTTGTTTGGAATCGTCTTAGGGCCACAGACGTAGTTCCCTCTATTTATTATCTGCCTCGCAAAGTATGATCTATTCAACACCATTATTAGCAACATGTATATTTTTTAACAGAAATTATAAAAAAGTATAGCGTTTTCTACAGTACAGTTTGTGAAAGAGCATATAAAAGCAAGGCAAAACGGATCCACAGTTGATAGTAAAGGACGACACTCCTTGCCTGTTCGAAGCGACATAACTCCTTAAAATCCAATCCTCTCTCTAGAGTAGTTAGCTCCCTTGGTAGAATCGCTTTACACGAGAATATTTGGCTGTCGATGTCAACAAAACGAGAAGAATATTATAGTGATTTGTTAAGTCATCAAACAGTTGGTAGACAAAGAAACAACTATTAAGAAGGACGAACAAGTGTAGTTGCACGATAATAGATTCTTTAGTATTCTTCAAGTTGTAAAAATACAACATAGATACAATAACTAATAACAGACTAAAGCAACAAATAGCCGTAAACCTTTTCCGTAAATATTATATTATCTATATTTGTTTGCCAATTTGTAGGCATTCATGGATTTTGCAACAAAAATGCAACACAATCTGGATATTGTCAAAAAGGAAAAAATGAAACTCTAGTAAAACAATTTAATAGATTAGAGGCAAATCGACACTATGTAAATTTTTGATATCCATGTAACTTATCGTTTAAAGTCTCCCTCAAATCGAAGATATCGGAAAAAAAAACTGACATGTAACTGTCAACGAAAATATGTTTCATCTTCTATCAGCTCGAATAAAGGAATGAAATCTCAACAATTGCCCCCTTATGAAAAATGGTTTAAATAATTCATAGCTTTATAGCTTTTCAAATGAGTCAAATTTAATACAATGATCATCGTGGAACATAAAGGATGCAAGAATAAATGTCTTAAAATAACAACAGTAATATTAACACAGCAAATTTTCAACTTTCCATACATTGCTTTACATTAAAACTTCAAACCAAAATAAAAAAAATAAAAACAAATCACAGTTGTCAAAATATACATAAAGATAAAATTGATATTTTGACTACAATGCATTAAAATATTCGTATATTTATTTTGAGATCATAGAAGATTTGAAATGATGATAATGCAAATTGAAATGAATAACTACAAAGTAATCGATATCACCCAGAAGCACAGTTTCGTTGAATTAACTGTGCCTTTCTGAGAGCTGCTGACAATGTCGTTATAAATGTGGTAGCAGCGTAATCTCTCTCTAAAATGGACACAGCTAAGAGGTAGCTGATCCAATCCTTCCCATAAAGAAAAAGGAATCATTAAATAACACTGGTTGCAGAATAAATCCACCAGGTTGAAGAGAGTGCTTGATTGGGCTCAACGTTCAGTGTTTCTCTTCTGTTAAACTGCACAGAGTCCGTATCTCCTTGACCTTGCGGACCAGAAAGACGAATCGTCTGTTCATTGTTATATTAAGGCTAATACGACTATGTAAAGAACCATGCAATATCAGCCGTAACACTTACACACAATATTGCCAAAAGCCATATCGACATACTAGCTGCTCCGAAGCTGATACATAGCAAGTGTTTTCACATGAAGCTATTCTCTGACATTGAGGTACATGCATTGATACGCAACGGCAAAATTAGAGATATTCCATTTTTCTGACAAGCAATATGCTAATATTGAACTTATCAACCGATGAGGCAATGATATTGTAAGTTAATCTGCATTGAGATGTAGCAATAAAACTTGTATGATCCTGTAGAATTGTTTCCTTCTTTTGAAGAGAATGGAGAGCTCTAATTCTGCTGAAGGCCATTCCTTAAAGAAAAAAGTAGACATTTACATGATTACGCAGAATTCCCTGTCTTGAAGAGAAATAAAATTTTTCCTTATTTAATATGTGAACAGACGACAACAATACGTTTAGCATATTACATGTGCCATCACTTTTTAGGAGATTTGATAGCAATTATGCCAGAAACTGATAGACGTGAGGTTGATACAGTAGAATTATAAGCGTTGATGAGTGAATTCAAGCTTTTAGAACTTGGAGAACAATATTATAAATAAAAACAATTAGACAGGGCTGGAAGAGTCCAATCTATATATAATGACAATTAGGCAGGGCTGGAAGAGTCCAATCTATATATATATAATGACAATTAGGCAGGGCTGGAAGAGTCCAATCTATATATAATGACAATTAGACAAGCTGGAAGAGTCCAATCTATATATAATGACAATTAAGCAGGGCTGGAAGAGTCCAATCTATATATAATGACAATTAGGCAGGGCTGGAAGAGTCCAATCTATATATAATGACAATTAGGCAGGGCTGGAAGAGTCCAATCTATATATAATGACAATTAGACAAGCTAGAAGAGTCCAATCTATATATAATGACAATTGGACAGGGCTGGAAGAGTCCAATCTATATATAATGACAATTAGACAAGCTGGAAGAGTCCAATCTCTATATAATGACAATTAGGCAGGGCTGGAAGCGTCCATTCTATATATAATGACAATTAGGCAGGGCTGGAAGCGTCCAATCTATACATAATGACAATTAGGCAGGGCTGGAAGAGTCCAATCTATATATAATGACAAATAGACAGGACTGGAAGAGTCCAATCTATATATAAGGACAATTAGGCAGGGCTGGAAGCGTCCAATCTATATATAATGACAATTAGGCAGGGCTGGAAGCGTCCATTCTGTATATAATGACAATGAGACAGGGCTGGAAGCGTCCAATCTATACATAATGACAATTAGGCAGGGCTGGAAGAGTCCAATCTATATATAATGACAAATAGACAGGACTGGAAGAGTCCAATCTATATATAAGGACAATTAGGCAGGGCTGGAAGCGTCCAATCTATATATAATGACAATTAGGCAGGGCTGGAAGAGTCCAATCTATATATAATGACAAATAGACAGGACTGGAAGAGTCCAATCTATATAAGGACAATTAGGCAGGGCTGGAAGCGTCCAATCTATATATAATGACAATTAGGCAGGGCTGGAAGCGTCCAATCTATATATAATGACAATTAGACAGGGCTGGAAGAGTCCAATCTATATATAATGACAATTGGACAGGGCTGGAAGCGTCCAATCTATATATAATGACAATTAGACAGGGCTGGAATAGTCCAATCTATATATAATGACAATTAGACATGGCTGGAAGAGTACAATCTATATATTTCATCAAACATGCTTTTCTCTACCTCGGTATACTGTATCGGTAAGTTCTTCTGATGGCCTTAACTAATAGCTTTATCACCTTTTGTTTCGGATTGTCTTTAATGAAATTTTGTCTTTGATTTTCATCTATCACAATTTCTATCTGATTTTGTTCTCTCACATTTACATATTGATTGTCTTCTGTGCCATTTTGGTGGTCTTCGATGCAATTTTGATAGTCTGCTGTGCCATTTTGGTGGTCTTCGATCCAATTTTGATAGTCTGCTGTGCCATTTTGGTGGTCTTCGATGCAATTTTGATAGTATGCTGTGCCATTTTGGTGGTCTTCGATGCAATTTTGATAGTCTTCTGTGCCATTTTGGTGGTCTTCGATGCAATTTTGATAGTCTGCTGTGCCATTTTGGTGGTCTTCGATGCAATTTTGATAGTCTGCTGTGCCATTTTGGTGGTCTTCGATGCAATTTTGATAGTCTGCTGTGCCATTTTGGTGGTCTTCGATGCAATTTTGATAGTCTGCTGTGCCATTTTGGTGGTCTTCGATGCAATTTTGATAGTCTGCTGTGCCATTTTGGTGGTCTTCGATGCAATTTTGATAGTCTGCTGTGCCATTTTGGTTGTTTTCCATGACATGTTCCGCATCTGCCACTTGAGGCTATTGTATGTATGCGTATTTCTTCATTACGTCTTTGATGATTTTTTGCGTCTTTTCATAGTTTATTTTCTGTTTGCAATTATCAATGCACAGTGGAATAATTTTCCGTTGCAGTTGTGCAATTTCTAATTCTCTACTACAATAGGGACTTTCCAAAAAATGTTCAGATATGATGCCAATCACACAGAAACTGTCCTTAATAAATGTTTGCATTTGATCCTCAATATTTTCTCCTGGTGTCATATCAAATCCAGTGATGAATGGCATAACATCATTTTCACAATTACAAGGCTTTTCTTTTGTCAATTCCTCTTCCAATGACGGTAACAACTTATTCATAACGAATGCATGTAAATCATCTGAAGCTGCGGAAATAAAAATAGGACGATTTTTATTATTCTTCCTCTGAACTTTGTAACACACGAGAAGCGCTATACAAGAAATGATGATGCAGATGGAAATCGGTAAGATGATTGCAAGCTTTAAATTATTATCATTGATTTTACATTTTTCAACCATAATTTCTCTGTATGTTGAGTATGACGTCAGTTCTCTTAAATCGTAATGTCCGCGGGTAATACCATCAGGGTACGGCTGTATTCTAGACTTATTACTGATACCTAGAAACCATTCAAAATATCTTTTAGAATCATTAGAACAGTCACAAACAATACTGTTATTCGTGACGTTGATGACGGTAAGGGTTTCATTGACCGTTATCTGCTTGTAATAAAAATCTGACAAATCCAACTTTTGTAATTTGTTGTACGATACGTCAATTGTTGTTAATGAAAAATTTGTTCTTAAATTTACTTTAGATGATTTCAATGAATTCTGCGACAGATTCAAGGTTTCAAGCATACAATTTTTAGTATGGTCCAAGGAAAACTGCCAAGTTTGTTTCTTGATAAATCTAATACGGTCAAATTTCCATTGAAAACGAGTAATGATACATCAATTTCATGCAGATTATTAAAGGACAAATCGAAGTATTTAAGAGATGGCATGTACCTGAATGAATATTTCGAGGGATTCTAGATAAACGCATTCCACTCAGGTCAAACGTTTCTAACAAACGAAGTCCTTGAAAAACGGCAAATGGTTTATAAGCTGGCCAGCGAGTTCCACGGAAACTTAGAAAATTTAAGACATTCCTTTGATTAAAGCACACAACAGGTTTCAACCATAAAAGTATGAACTCGACAAATGATATTTGCATGGACAATATTTCTAAACCTGGTGGTAAGTTGTAGCAATCACCGTCAAATACAAGTCCTGCATTCGAAGAGTTACACGATGGATAAATGCTTGATCGAGGTAACCGGATAACGTTCACTACAGTTGGCCAACTCTTGCACTCGACATGTAAATTCTTCAACAGAAGACCGCTACTCATGCACACACTATTACCTGTCAGAAATGTACCAGTTATGTTGATGACTTCAACCTTGGGGATGTAGAAAGACAAGGGAACAGTAAGAAGTGAAGCTCTTATCCAGCTTATGTCAAATATTTTTAAATTGGTTTCTCTAAATATATTCAAGATATCATGATGTACCACAATGAAAGGCGTATTTTCCCAGCTGTGAATCATGCTTATATTGAATATCTTCAAATTCTTTGCCGTAAAACCGCGAAAAGCTGATACAATATAATCTATTAGAAGGTGTCTATTTCTACTGACGTCCAACTCTTCTAAAAATAAAAGATTAGAGTTCCATTTTCAATTGCAGTAATGACCATGTCACGTAGCTGCAAAACGTTAAGTTTTCGAAAGCATGATATATATAGTCTCTCTTTCGAGTCCACTGTGGTATGTCTGGATAACCTTCTAAACGAAATTCGATCAAATTTGTTTCTGTTAGGTTTTCGCAGAAGGAAATACGTACTCGATTTATATCATGCGAAAATAAAATATTGAGTATTGAAATGTTAAATATTAACTTTGGCTCAAGAGTTTGCCCCGCTTCAACGTTATTGTTTGCTGAACACGTCAGTCGAATACCTACAGCCAATGAATTACACGTGCAGACGGAAGGGCATGTCATCTCAAAAGAACACGACCTCTGTAGGTAGAGCACGCTCAATGTTAGAAGGTATATAGTAGTGTCTTGTTGATTCCTGCAACAAAGAAGGAAACACGTAAATTACGCAACTTTGGCAAGGAATGAATTCCATATATCACATAGTTTTTCGCAACTACAACAGACACCTTAGAGGACGATAACAAAAAAAAACAATAAATAAGAATATACAAAATTATCAAAGAAAGAGCTTATATAAGCGCAGAGCACCATATAATCTGGTTAAAATATTAAAATATTTTTAGAAAGCGAATTTCTATGAAATTGTAGACAATTTCTCTGAACACAGTATTACGAGGGTCTGCTGCAACGAATCAAAACTGAATTTCTACGAATTGCATATAGGCAGATTTTCTCTTCGATCTTACAGGCATTGACAGACTTCAACCGACAGGGCCAAATATATAATTACTCAGCTCAAACCGCAGGTCTTTATCTATGAATACAAACGTTTTGAATGAGTTCACTGCAACTAAGATATATATTTTGCAAGCTGCTGAACATTTCGTTTTATTTAGCATTTGCGAGCTCATACACATAACAGTAAATAGGGTAGTTATTTCCCATAAGAAAGAGACCAAAGTCTGCTTGCAGGAGTTGAAGAATATGAGTCGGATTCTCATCCGCATATTTCCTTCCAGTAGTGCAAACGGATGCAAATGCGTGACGCAGCGACCAATTACTGACCTGGTCGAGCTGGGTTTACTCCTGCATAACTTGCGCAAGACCAGCTCGCTGTTGGTCATGACAAAGCAAAATGGAACATGGGAATCTCTTTACATCCATGAAAGCAGGGTAGAAGAGGATGCAGAGCAGATGGATATCAAGAACTGGAGCAACAGCGATCAGCTAGGATTAATTGTTCCAACGGAACAATAAACATTAATTCCAAAAGGGCTCTGCCGTATAACGGCAATCTTTTACAAAACACACATTCTGCTGCTATTCTTGACACTTTGTGCACGTATTGGAAGGTATGCTGAAGACTGATCTATCCAGATATATTGATATAAAGCATATTAATCGCTTCATTGGCATCCAAACATCTTACCAGTAAGAGACGGCCACATGTTAGAGGTGTGTCCTCGGGGTAGCTACCCCCTCCGTATTATACTGCTCAGAGAAGAATTATACGGTCGACATATCTATAAAGTCAAGACTTACGAATATTTCGGCTTCATTGAATGCGCGAGACTGAAATCTCCATGGCGCTAAAAGCTGAACTGCATCGTGCTCTTTACCAAAAACACCGGCGCGCAATAAACGTGGTGGATGATAGGACTTTCCAAGAGAACTAAAGTACAATGAAGGCCGCGGCATGGCCGAATCAATTCCAAACACAATCGCAAACCACATAGTTTGGCGATACGTTTAAAAATATAAATATGCGTCTCTTGTCATTAATTGCACTCCATGTACGCTTGTTAGCATAATTCATAGTGTTTAGCGATCCTAATCCTATTATATTTCACAATTGATGCATATATATATATATAATCCTAATCTTATTATATTTCACCATTGATGCATATACATACATACATATATATATATATATATATATATATATATATATATATATATATATATATATATATATATATATATATATATATATATATATATATATATATGCAGTAACATTATTGCTGATTAACTTGACCACGATATAACCATTGCGAAACACTGAGGTAGTGTCGTGTAATTTCCGTGACACTTGTGTTAATCAAGCGGCGTGTGACCCATACATATTAGGCCAGTGTTTAGATCGCATCATGTTTGTGGGGAACAATCATGGTCTTCTGTCAGTACTAACAGTGTGAAATAAAAATTATAGCAAAAAGCGGAAATACAGTGAAACCTGTTTGCAGGCCTCAAGAAAGGATATATTGGTCAGCCTAACCGCCTATATATTCCCTCCCATTTCATTACAATATGGATTGTTTATAAAAACAAAAGTAATGGATCAACCGAAAAACAAAAGTAATTGATTAACCGATCTGCATAAATGATTACAAGCAGAGCGAACAAAGAAAAAATGTAGCAGGGCTGAATCGACAGAGTTTACAGTTTACCAAATGCCAAAGAAAGAGCAATTGGTTCAAAAATGTATATGCGAGTAATCCAGGCAACAAAATATTAAATCGCAGGCAATAACGTAAGTATAGGCTTGCAAATGGATGCAATGCAGACGTCTGTGTGTTACGTATTTTTGAAAGAAAATTAAATTTTATGATTTTTATGTTTCAGAGGACTGGTTCTGCATCAGCTAATGTAAATGATATCAGTCTTGTGGCAGCCGTAATTTATTGATCAGCCTAAAAATTTTCTTTTCCTACTAGGAACATGATGTTCTACCACGGCCTTTACACGCTCTCCTTAAGATAACCATGCCTATCCCCTTTTTGTTCCCTCTTAGGCAAAGAGGAAAAAAAAATAAAAGGGTTTTACATGTCGTAGTCTGCTCCCCTACTTAGTATAGCGGAGTGCATCGCAGGGTGCATACTAAGCAGGGGACCAGACTATACATGTCGCGGCTCTATCACGCTCTCCCTCATAACTTGCTGCCCTAGACTGCTGCTAATAAAGATTCACTTTCTTTCTTGGATTTGTTACTAATTGTACTGATAATTCTTCACTGCAACTCGAAGTAACTGTTATATCTATAAACGGAATAGTGAGAAGTGGACAGATTCTGTTTAAGGAACAGTGTAAAAGTGGACAGATTCTGTTTTCGTAAAAGTGGACAGATTCTGTTTATGCAATAGTGTAAAAGTGGACAGATTCTGTTTACGCAATAGTGTAAAAGTGGACAGATTATGTTTACTCAATAGTGCAAAAGTGGACAGATTCTGTTTTCGCAATAGTGTAAAAGTAGACAGAATCTGTTTACGCAATAGTGTAAAAGTGGACAGATCCTGTTTACGCAATAGTGTCAAACTTGACAGATTCTGTTTACGCAATAGTGTAAAAGTGGACAGATTATGTTTACTCAATAGTGTAAAAGTGGATAGATTCTGTTTATGCAATAGTGTAAAAGTGGACAGATTCTGTTTACACAATAGCGATCCTCTAGAATGTTACATATAGTTTTGTGACAAAAGTTATTCGTTATCAGACGTAATTACCGTTACTATCACTAGCGCTAATAAGGACAAAAAACAAATAACGTTGAAATGAAATAAATCAGCAAAGGAGAAGGATGAATGTGCTAAATGTATGTATGTATGTATGTATGTATGTATGTATGTATGTATGTATGTATGTATGTATGTATGTATGTATGTATGTATGTATGTATGTATGTATGTATGTATGTATGTATGTATGTATGTATGTATGTATGTATGTATGTATGTATGTATGTATGTATGTATGTATGTATGTATGTATGTATGTATGTATGTATGTATGTATGGATGTATGTATGTATGTATGTATGTATGTATGTATGTATGTATGTATGTATGTATGTATGTATGTATGTATGTATGTATGTATGTATGTATGTGTGTGTGTGTGTGTGTGTGTGTGTGTGTATGTATGTATGTATGTATGTATGTATGTATGTATGTATGTATGTATGTATGTATGTATGTATGTATGTATGTATGTATGTATGTATGTATGTATGTATGTATGTATGTATGTATGTATGCATGCATGCATGCATGCGCATGCATGCATGCATGCATGCATGCATGTATGTATTTATGTATGTATGTATGTATGTATGTATGTATGTATGTATGTATGTATGTATGTATGTATGTATGTATGTATGTGCTGAATGTATGTATGTATGTATGTATGTATGTATGTATGTGCTGAATGTATGTATATATCTATGTATGTATCTATGTATGTATGTATGTATGTATGTATGTATGTATGTATGTATGTATGTATGTATGTATGTATGTATGTATGTATGTATGTATGTATGTATGTATGTATGTATGTATGTATGTATGTATGTATGTATGTATGTATGTGCTGAATGTATGTATGTATGTGCTGAATGTATGTATGTATGTATGTATGTATGTATGTATGTATGTATGTATGTATGTATGTATGTATGTATGTATGTATGTATGTATGTATGTGTGTGTGTGTGTGTGTATGTATGTATGTATGTATGTATGTATGTATGTATGTATGTATGTATGTATGTATGTATGTATGTATGTATGTATGTATGTATGTATGTATGTATGTATGTATGTATGTGCTGAATGTATGTATGTATGTGCTGAATGTATGTATGTATGTATGTATGTATGTATGTATGTATGTATGTATGTATGTATGTATGTATGTATGTATGTATGTATGTATGTATGCATGTATGCATGTATGCATGTATGTATGTATGTATGTATGTATGTATGTATGCATGTATGTATAGTAGTAAAGTGAAAAGAGGGTTTTGGCCCACCACCCCCTTCCCACACCTCCTCCCTCACCCCCGCCAAACCCCTCATTTCCCTTTACTACTACTATGTAGACAGATATTTTGTAACCAGACAAAACAACAGGTGTTGGAATGCCATAAGCTCTGTCAACAGAAGTGACGAATTTGTTAGAACAGTGTATGTGTGGAGTATGATTATTCTAAAGACGGCAAATAGATTTTACCACAAATTTTTTATCAGATAACAGGATGAAAATTATACTGTGCATTAGAACGTTTCAGTTAACAAGGCGGAAATTAAACTAGCATTAGAATGAAAATGATATTTTTTTAGTTATATTATAGTTTAGATAAAATTTTATGTTACTCAAATTTTTGTGATATTTTTTTCATACTTGCTAACCCTCATTGGTAGAATGTCTGTTAACATATTGTTAATAATACGAAATTCACGTAATAAATCATCCATATTATATTTAACTCCTCGTAGGTAAGACCGGATCTGATCAAGTAGTTTCTTGTAAGTTTTAATTGATGTTAAACAACCATGCTTCTTTATCAAAAGTCTTGGTTCTACTTTTTATACACGCCGCTGTAAGTGAAACACCAATAGCGGATATGATTAACAAAAAAGGATTTAATGATACCCCACATGAAATTATACCAGAACTGGTCATTAACAAGGGTAGATAAGATATTACTCGAAGGATCTTGTTGTAGTATTTGTAACATTTTTTCACGCACCAAAGTTTTTTTATGATAATATTTATAATATTGTATTAATGCGTGTACATCTTGTTTTGGAATATCTTTTGAAATATGATTGAAATCAACTATACTTCTTTTCATTATAATATTAGTTTACATAGTCCTATGTTTGGGTAATCAAAATAAAAGATTGTTGTTCAACTATAAATTCCAAACACCAGAGAAAATTCGCTAATTTTAAAGTTTTATCAACTGGTTCAAGTACAAATTCTTCTTCAGAATTTTGGTTTATTATTACAGATAATACTCCAGATGAGTCATCATTTAGAAGATGAGATGGATATTTGGTAGATATTCTAAACTTTACACTGCTAAGCACTGACAATCTATACACACCGGTAACTTCTGCAATATATTTAATAGAATTATTTTTTGGTGTCCACCTAGTAAAACCAGATGCAACAGTATACACAATATTTTTAATCTGTTTGTGAGGTATTTTAATCATATTTGTTTTCTCAACAATATTAGGAATTCCACTAATAATATCATTGAGTTTTGTGTTAATATCATTGAGATTTGTGTTAATATTAGCGAGTGTAATGTTAACATTTGATGGATTTCCAAAAAATTCATCTCTAATTTTGTTTATGTTTCTGCGAAAACTTAAATATGTGTTCACGTGACTGGTAAAATCAGTTTTGAGCGATGTGATTTCATTATTAATTAAAGCTTCCCAATCATTGACGTATTTTTTAGTGACAGCATCCCCGTCCTCAGTTGGGTTTCCAAGATCTGTAATCTTGTTTTGTTTCATAACAATATTCCCACTTGGATTTCGTACAACTATATCTGGCAGTTTTACATCACTCGTTTTTAATCGTCCTTCTTTATCCTGGAAAATGACAACTTCATCTGGATCTACGCTGGTAAGATTTAGTAAATTATTGATTTCATTTTTGAGCCGATCAAGAGTTGCATATTTGGATAAGTCACCTTGGTAACCTTTTGTTGATAAATCTGATAGTGTTCCAAATTTTGTATAGTAGCTCATTATTTACTGTCCTAGATAAAATTATCAACACTAGTTTAATATTATATAAAATGGCAAAATCGTCGATATTAAACTTTGATACAGAGAGACTAGTGAAGCATAAACATAACAATGAACTTCCTGATTGTCATTATCTTATTGTTGGGCGAACTGGATCGGGGAAAACAAATTTACTTATGAACTTGCTTTTTGGTGATAATTTTAACTACGATAGAGTTTATATTTACACAATCAATCCACAGCAAGATAAGTATGAGTTATTAAGTGAGTATAATGAAAAACTTCCTGATGATCTTAAAGCTGGCGGAGATTTTTTTATAATTAGGCAGCCAGAAGATCTTATTCCAGTCAATCAACTTGATGCAGATGAACATAAGATAGTAGTTTTTGATGATATTCCGCTAAATAACATGGAGATGAACAAAATAAGATCATATTTCTCACTGTCACGTAACAAACAGTGTAATTCTATTTATCTCGCTCAAGGATTTTATAATGTTGACAGGTTTATTAGGCGAAATACGGGTTGTTTTATTTTATTTCCAGGACTGGATAATGTTGACGTTAGAAATATTGCAAGCGAGCAATGCGGTGGCGTGACAAAAGATAAGTTTATTGAACTTTACCGTAATGCTACAAAAGATAAATTTAACTTTTTCTTATTTGATAAACTTACAAATGATCCAACTAAAATGTTTCGCTGTTGTATGGACACTTACTTACAGTAAAGCGTTTCAATTTTATAAAAGTTATAATTATAATAATGGACAAACGAACAAGATACAGACAACACATAGAAGACCTAAAAAAACTTGCTCAATCTTAGGCATCACTTAAGCAAAAAGTACAAGAAGCGCGACGTGGGCAAGTAACTGCTACAGAAACAACAGCTACAATTTTCAAGCCGGTTACTGAAGCATTATTAGGTAAACAACCTGAAACTAAACCACTGTCAGAAGAAGAACTTAAACAACTGCAAGAAAAAGGTTTGGTTGGAATTGTTAGAGAACAACAGGAAGCAGCTGCTGCAAAACTTGTTACTAGATCTGATGAAGAAAAAAGAAAACTGATTGAGGCACTTACAGCAAATATAGCTGATCCTGCGGTTAGACAAGCTGAAACAGATCAATTGATAAACAATCCACTGGAAATTGAGCGAAGATTAGCAGAGTTAACAACGCAAGGAATAACAAATATTATAACAAGTTTATCAGGAGATATAAAAGATATCAAAGAGGAGCAACAAAGAGTTGGTGAGCTTACTGTAAAGTTTATGGAAGTTGGAGATCAAAGACTTTATTTTATAAAAAAAGCAAATGATGAGATAAAAGGTAGTGAATATGATGATTTTTTTAAACAAAGAAAATATAAGTGATATTAATAATATAAGCAGGTGGATTGATGCAGAATATCAAGTATTAATCGATAGATTAGATGTAATATTTAAAGACGGAGCTGCTGCTAAAGATGAAATAAACACGGTTACAGAAATTGATGATATGCTTCCACTTTATAATAGAATGAGAAACGGTGTCATTGCTCTCACGTTTAAAAAAACAGCAGAAAATAGTAGAGCAAAACCTTTTGGTAGTGGTTGGAGTTTTAGAAGGAAATTTTTTACTTTTGATAAATCTCGTATACAAAAAAGTAGAGTAAGAACAGGAACTGGTGTAAAAGTATTTACTTCAACTACTGAAATGATAGGTAGATTAATGTTATTAATATCATCAAAGGAAGCTGGGAATGTTAGTGTTGAACTTAATAATGAAATCATTGACATACTTTATCATCTAAGATCGAGTGAATTATTAACATCTGATGAATATGAAACTTTACACCGCGACTTAATTTTGTAAAATGATATAATATTAAAGGAATGCAAACAACATTATTACTAAACTCTAGTGAGTCTGCGATAGATAACGCAAATTTTTCAGTAAATTATATTCCACCTATCCAACTAGATCCTACAAAACAATATGAAATTGGATTAATTTCTTGTACTTGCTGGAATGCTATACCTAACGTGAAAAATGATGTTAACGATGAAATGTATTTTACTATGATTACAACATCTCCAATATCTGCAACAAAAAAAATAAAAATTCCGCAAGGAGCTTATAATATTTAAGATCTAAACAAGACGATCAAAGAGCTCATAACAAAAGCTGACGGTGTGGCTGATAATTTTGAATTAGCAGCAAATTATAACACATTGCGAACTAGGATAACTTTGAAAAATATAGCAATCAATCTTGAACCAAGAGAAAGAAGTATTGCACAACTGTTAGGATTTACTGAAAAAACTTACACTGCACTTGATCAGCCTATTACATATGACAGTGAACTGCCAGCAAATATAACAGAAGTAAATACAATATTAGTAAATTGCTCTATTGCTTCTGGCTCTTATACATCAAAAGGTAGCAAAGGTCAAACGATTTACAGTTTCTCACCAGAAGTCCCGCCAGGTTCTCTCATGCAAATAACTCCACGACATATTATATATTATCCTTTAAACGTTGAAGATCAAATATCAAGTATAAGGATGCAGTTGACAGATCAATCAGGAAAACAGTTACATGTTAGTAATGAAGTTGTAACTTATTATTTACATCTACGCGAGCAAAAGTAAAAATTATGCAACATCAAATATAATGAAACAAAGAAAAAAAGTTTATCGAAGAAAAATAGTAGGAGGATTTTTTGGAAATATATTCACTAAAGTTATTGAAAATATTCCAGGACTAGCGCGTAAAGTTGCACCAATTGCTATTGACGCTGGTAAAGCTTTCACAACTGGGGCTGCATCTGCCGCTGGGACTGCGGTGGGACAAAAAATAGCTAATAAAATAAAAGGAGATCCACCGACTGCATCTGAAATAAAACAAGCTATCTCAGAAATCGCTCCAACAAAAGAAACTCAAAAAGCTATGATAACAACAACAAAAAAATTATTATCACCAAAGGGCGAGCAGATCATACAAAAATTAATATCTAAAGTAACAATGCCGCAATAAAATTTTATCTAATCTAATAAAATAAAATGTCTGTTAAAAATTATCTCGAGTTAACAGAAACTTATGACATCGACAATGACGCGACAGAATTCGAGTTTGTTGAGTATCTTGATGAAAATTCTAACGAACCAAATAAAGCTGGTATTAGAACCTTTAACACCAGAGACGAAGATGTATTTCTATTACCACATAAGGCTATGTTAGAAGTTCGTGGTCAGATTATGACAGTAGCCAATCCACCTGCTGCAATTGCAGTTGGAGCAGAAGTAGCTCTTATAAACAACGGCTGGAGTTTATTCAAAAGTGCTAGATATCAACTAGCCAATCAAACTATAGAAGATATTTCAGGTCATCTACAAGTTGCAAGTACAATTTTAAATATTATTTCGTTTTCCGACGATTACTCGAGATCAACTGCAACTAATATGATGTGGTTTAAAGATACTGGACGGGGTATAGCTGAATCAACAGAATTTCTAAAGAGAGGCGCTATAGTACACGGAGCTGATGCTGCTGCAAATGCTGGAATTGTGAGAGATTTTCTCATTGCTAATGCAGACGCGCTAGGTATTGACGCACCTGCTGCAGCTGCTAATGCAGACGCTACAAGAGTTTCTCTTATAGCAGCTTTTAATAATCTAAATATAACACCACCAGGAGCAGCTGCAGACGGTACTGCAATGTTAAATTTATTTCTTAACACACTTGACGTGAGAAATCCACGTTATAACGAAGGCTTTGCTAGGCGAAGAAAACTTGCAGCAGGATCACGTCAAATTACAATGATGCTTCCGCTAAGCACAATTTTCGGCTTTTGTCGCGATTATGATAAAGTATTTCGCGGAGTAAAACATACTCTTATTTTAGATCGAGCAGACCAAAACGATTGCTTGTTTAGATCTGGAGGGGTTGATGTACAGTTTATCATAAACAAACTCGCTTTGTGGATGCCACGTATAACACCATCAATCACTAAAATGTCAGAATTAAATAGTACGCTTGATAAACATACAAACAGAATTTACTTTAAGCAGCATAAGATATATCAGACAGCGGTTCTAAATACTATTGACTACACATGGAGGGTCACAACAACATCAAGCGAACAACTGCCGAGAAATATCTTTGTCGTATTTCAACAGCAAGCCCGACGAGGTAAACAACAACAAAATAATGCAATATTTGATCACTATAATGTCAAACGAATATACGCTAGATTAAATTCAAAGCAATATCCAGAACGAGCTATCGAGTGCAATTTTGCTGATGATGTTAATAAAAATATTTCTCGACCATACATGTACCTGCTTGACGCAATGCAAAAGTATCAAGATGTTGAAGATGGAACTCAAATATCAGCAGAGGAATTTCGTACACCTTTATCCTATATTTCATTTTGATGTTAGTAAACATAACGAGCGAGCTGTAGACAGCACAGCGGATATTGAAATTACCTGGACACTTGGGGTGGTTCCAGTAGCGCCGTTATACGTATACGCATTAGTGATTAGTGATAGATTTATCACAATAGATTCTTTTGGAGGTAAAATGACAGTTCAAGTTTAATCTACAGTTGTTATATAAAATGGCAAGGTATATTGTAAAAGAAGTGTATTTGACTGATGGCCAAGTTAAAAAATTAGTAGCTGCTATTGCAAAGCGAGAACAGGTATCATTAAAAATCAATCCTAATATTTCTGATGGTGTTTTAACAAAATTAATGCTAACAAAAAATCAAGTAAAGAAGTATGATCGTAAAAAAACTTTTGTTTTAAATTTGAGTGCTGCACAAATGACAGCGAATGCAAAAGAAGGTGGTTTTCTTGGTCCAGCATTATCAGTATTAGCTAGCACAATAATACCTAAACTTTTACCGGTGTTGGGAACATTAGGACTAGCAGCAGCGTCTGGAGCAATATCTGGCGCAACGAAGAAAGCAGTCGCAGGTAATGGTATCATTCGTGGAAGTGGAATAAAAAATTGTAAATTTTATGTGAATAATATATTATAATGCCACAAAAGAAAAAGAAATCACCAACAACAAAAAAAAAAAAGAGAAAACAACAAAAACAAAATCACCAACACCAAAATGCAAATGCATATGCAATCAACCAAAACAAGGAGGATTTATTCCGATCGTTCCACTTTTGGCGGGACTAGCGGGAGGTCTGCTGCCAAATTTTTTAGGAATCGGACGTGGTCTAACATTACCAGGAACTCGACCACCCCGTTGAGTAATTTTGATATCATTGATAAGTTAAAAGCTGTTCCTGGATTTCACGGGGTTTATTCTAAAGATGAACTCGCAGCAATAAAATCGCCGTCAGCTGTAAGTTCGTGTGTTATTAATATACAAGATTTCAATGACGGATCCGGCACACATTGGGTAGCAGTTTATAATAATAATTATTTCGACTCGTTTGGACTTCCTCCAAGCGATGTAATAAAAAAGTATATGAACAAAAAATTTAACAAGATATATTATTCATCAAATCAACTCCAACCTGTTGGAACGTCTGCTTGTGGATATTATTGTATAATGTTTATCCAACAGATGAGCAGAAATGTTAATTTTTTAAAATTTATTTTACAGTTTGACAAGCATCCTTCTCACGCTAATGATGAGATCGCAATAAATTTTATCTAAACTTAAAAAAAGAATAATGTCAACATACTGTCTCAAGTGTAGAACTAAAACAGAAAATATTAATGAAACAACAGAAAAAACAAAAAACAACAGGATAATATTAAAAAGTATTTGTGCAATCTGTGGAAAAAGAAAAAATACATTTTTAAAGAAAACGTCCCCAGCGATAGTATCTCCAGCGACATCCCCAGCGATAGTGTCTCCAGCGACGTCGCTAGGATCTGGTTATCCTAATATTATTTTAGTCGACGATTAAAAATATAGAATGATATGCAACTGTGATTCTGACAGAGATTTGTGTATTGAGCAAAATAAAATTGTCGCAAACTGTCAATGTTGTAACAACAGAGAAATAATAGGGTCAGGTATAGATATACATAAAATTATTGGAAAATTGCCAAAACCAAAAGGCGGTTGGACTTTGCCAGGTCATAGGTATACTGGTCCGTGGAATCCACTAGATCAACAACTAGATGAAAACGACAATCCGTTGCCAGGCCAAGAGCCTTATAATCAAGTGGATGCAATAGCAATGCGTCATGATATCTGTTATCGTGATCATGAAAACTCAAAATTAGATTGTGATAAAGTAATGTTAGACGAATTACGTGATATGAAGCCAACAAATCTACGAGAACGTTTTGATAGAAAATTTGTTCAGGGAATGATTGGAGTAAAATATAAACTCGGACTCGGAGAGTCTCGACTTGGAAAAAAAGTATACGATGATCTTGCAGTCGAGCTGCACAGACCTAAAAAAAAAAGTTTCCACGACGTAAAGTTGTCGCTAATGGTGTAGATGATATCTGGGCAATAGATTTGGTGGATGTATCTAATCTAGCTCAGTTTAATGTTGGCGCTGATGGCGCTCTAAAAAGGTATTTGTTTAATGTTATAGATGTTTCTAGCAAATATGCTTTCAGTGTACCTGTTTCGGATAAGACAGGAACTTCAATGACTGATGCGCTAAGACAAATAATAACGAGTGTAAAAAGAAAACCAAATCAAATCTGGACTGATCATGGATCTGAGTTTTTTAACAAAAAGTTTGAACAGTTTCTAGAACAAAATAATATAAAAAAATACGTTACAGGAAACGAGGGAAAAGCGTTGTTGTTGAGAGATTTAATCGCACGCTAAACGAAAAATTACACAAACATATGACAGCTAAAAACACCAACAGGTACATCGATGACCTTTCTCAAATCGTAGGTGAATATAATAACACGCAACATCGAACCATCAAAATGACACCTAAAAAAGCTGTTAAAAATCCGATATTAGCAAATGAAAACATGTACCGCAGACATAAATTTAAGGTTGGTGATAAAGTTAGAATTTCTTTGACAAAAAAGGTATATGCAAAAGGATTTACTCCAAACTGGAGCGAAGAAGTATTTGTAATTGATAAGGTACTTTTAACAGTACCTGTAACGTATGTTTTAAAAGATCTGGCAGTGGAACCGATCGTAGGTAGTTTTTATGAACAAGAACTACAGAAAACTGAGCAGGATGTTTTTGTTATCGAGAAAGTGATTAGAATAAAAGGGGATAAAAGTTTAGTCAAATGGCGTGGGTATAGCGATAAATTTAACAGTTAGATCCCAACCAAGCAGATTATGATATAATGCTATTATAAATTAACTCATACTTTTGTTTGACAGATTTACATTTTACTGGTTTACATAACGATATTAGATTCTGCTTACGATCGTTAGAGATCGTCATTAGATTAAAAATTTTAACGAATATGAAATCGAATTTGATATTTTTCTGTCGGCCTGGAATCTTGATATTTAAGAAAGGTTTGATTAGCTGCCAAAACAGTTGTTGTTCGGCAACGGTAAAATTAAATTTTATTATTTGTTTAGCAATGTGATACTTGACATTATACCGTTTAGTTATTGATCTGCTGTAATTTGATCTGTCAGCAACAGTGACTATTTCACCATCATCATCAGATTCATTGTTATACAAAATATCATCTTCACTATAACCAATAGATTTGTCTATAAAATCTTTGGAAAATGTGACCTTATCGCTGGTGACTTTGTCGCTAGTATCTTCTTCGTAGAGTTCAGCAAGTCGTTTCATCAAGTCCATTATTATAATATATTTTTATCTAATTTATTATTATAAGATGACTGATGAGATAAAATATCACCAAAAAGTTAATATAGTAAATTACAACGAACTAGCCGAAGCGGTAAGAAAATGTTTGTTTGGTTATAGTGTTGATGTTATTGTAATGCAAGGTGATTCTCATAAAATATTACTAACAGAAGCAGAAAAAAATAAAATTAATGAAAATGCAGTAACGACTCTAAAATTTAATCACGATGATATCATAGCATTTGCTCATCATTGCTTGACTAAAACCGAATTACAAAATATTATTGATCATCATATCTAAAACCAATCCTAGCATCGTATTCGCTTGAAAAAGTTGATTTCAATACTCCATCAGCTACAAATTTTACGACTGCGGGATTTATCTTATAATATTTCGCCGCAGCTGAAATCGATTTGAATTTAATCTCCACATCCGTTTCGAGGTTTTTTGAAATAACAGGTTTTATTGGACATCTAAAATTAATACCACCACCTCGTCCTTTTCTTACATTTTCCTGTTGGGTAACTAGTTCTAGATTTTCCAATCGATTATCAGTGTTTACGTTATTGATGTGATTAATAACAAGACCATTGGGTATAGATCCGTTGAACACCTCGTAAGCAAACCTATGACCATAATAATTAACTTGATTCGGCGATGTTCCTCTAACAGTTACTTTGATATATCCCATATTGTTCATAGTACCAAGAACTTTTTTAGTTTTTCTGTTTCTAATAATACCGCGATCGTTAGCCTCGTATAAATCAAAGACAGGATGTGGCTGAAACTCATCTTGTAAGGATAAGTTTTCAATGTTGTCATCAGTGACTTTACCGTTAAAATGATATACACGCTGTCCCTCTGGAATATCATCGCAGAACAACGTGTAAATAAAATCTTTTCTAAACATTGCAATCCTCTCAGCATTATCTCCCTTTACACTAATCGTAAAACCCGCTGACGTTAATTTGCCAACAGATATTCTAGTTTTGATGTTAGTAACCGAACCTAATACATTTCCAGCGTGTAAGTTATACTTTGGGTGAATTTGATATGCTTCTTGCTCACGTGCACTTGTCAGATTTACTGTCATTATATTATAGGTAATATTTTTTATCTTCAATTGATTTTTAGCGCATGCGCAGTGTGAGATAAAGTTATACTTTGGGTGAGTTTGATAAATCTCTTCCTCACGTGAGTTTGTCAGATTTACTGTCATTATATTATAGGCGATTTTTTATCTTCAATTGATTTTTAGCGCATGCGCAGTGTGAGATAAAGTTATACTTTGGGTGAACTTGATATGTTTCTTGCTCACATGTGTTTGTTAGATTTGCTGTCATTATATTATAGGAGATTTTTTATCTTCAATTGATTTTTAGCGCATGCGTAGTGTGAAAAAATTATTAATTAGATAATACATTATAATATAATCATGTTAAAATTATGTGATATAGCTAAGAAAAGCCTTAAGGGAGAACCTAATAAAATAGCGACTGCTTTTGCAGGTTTTGATAATAGTTATCAGTTTGATAATCAAATTGTTTTAGTAAATTTTACTGCAACAAATCTTTACTACCTACTACAGACAACTGTAAAACGTGAGCTTGAAAAACACAAAAGTATTAGATTATTTGTGCAATATCATCTTATATTTTCAAAGTTAGTTATAACGGAAGAATCAACTAACAAGGAAATTGCAGAACCTTATATGAACGCAAAATCAAGACGTGTTTTGCTTGGGACTGATCTGTTATCACTATCTGATGAAATACACCAATAAATCTTGAAAAAAATAGAGGAATTCACTCAATTAGGTTCGGGTTGGAAGTTTGAAATGATCAAAGAAATATTGTTTCACACGATGAAATATAACGCATTACGAGGTAGTTCATACATCGACCTGCCACCAAAAATAAAAAGTAAAAGATGTTGTATAAACATCAAAATCGTAGATAACAAATGTTTCCAATGGGCTGTTTTTTCTGCACTATTTCCAGCAGAAAAACACGCTGATCGCGTTGAAAAATATATCAGTCACGTGTCTAGATTAAATTTTAAAGATATTAACTTTCCTGTGGCAGAAAATCAAATACCAAAATTTGAAAAGCAAAATAATGTTTCAATTAACGTTTTCGGACTAGATGAAAAAGAGGATGTATACCCGAGATATATTTCAGAAAAAGCTTCACAATCGACTATAAATTTACTGTACTACAAAAATCATTACGTTTGGATTAAAAACTTTAACGGACTAGTTGGTAAACAGTACAATAAAAATAGGAACAAAAAGTTCTTTTGTTACCGCTGCTTGCATGGTTGTACTAACAATGAAACATTACAAAAGCATTTGCAGTACTGTAGTGATGTGCAAAGAATAACAATGCCATCTAAGGGAGATAGTGTGTCACAGTTTGTCCATCATAATCACAAACTAAAAATTCCTTTCGTTATATACGCTGATTTTGAGTGTTTACTTCAACCTGTACTTGGTGTAGAAAATAATCCTAATCAATCGAGTACAAGAAAAGTTCAAAATCATGTTCCGTGTGGAGTAGCGTACAAGGTAGTTTGTTGTACTGATTCTAGATTATCTAAACCGATCAAATTATATCGAGGTAAAAATCCAGCTGTTTGGCTTCTCAAGCAGTTGATTAACGAAGTTGATAATATTACTTATCGTTTGAAAAAAGTAACGCCAATGTTAAAATTAACACCTCAACAAGAATCCGCTCACGAGCAAGCAGAAATTTGTCATATTTGTGAAAAAGCTTTTGACGATGACAAAAAAGTACTTGACCATTGTCATTTGACTGGACAGTATCGTGGAGCGGCTCATAATCAGTGTAATTTAAAATTTCATGCTCCAGATTTTATTCCAGTTATTCTTCACAATTTTCGAGGATATGATAGCCATATTATAGTAGAAGCTTTTGGTGATCCTGATATAAAATCTCGTCTAAAACTCGATAACATCATCAAATGCATCCCAAATAATTTTGAAAAGTACATGTCAGTTACGCTAGGTAAATTGCGTTTTATTGACAGACTGCAGTTTATGGCAGCCTCGTTAGATGAGCTAGTAAAAGGTTGTAGTAAATTTGATAACCTAAGAGACTGTTTTGGAGATAAATTTAATCTACTAGCTAAAAAAGGAGTTTTTCCATACGAATACCTCGACGACTGGAGTAAATTTGATGAAACATCTTTACCTGACAAAGACAAATTTTACTCGCAACTTAAAAATGAAAATATAACTGATGATGAATACATGTATGCACAACATATCTGGAAAGAGTTTGATTGTGAGACTTTTGGTGATTATCATGATTTATACCTGAAAACTGACGTGTTATTATTAGCAGATGTTTTTGAAAGTTTTCGTGAAGTGAGTTATAATAATTATGGACTAGATCCTTGCTGGTATTATTCTGCCCCTGGGTTGTCATGGGATGCTTTGCTAAAGTTTAGTAAGGTAAGGTTAGAATTACTGACTGATGTTGATATGTTCAATTTTATCGAAAAAGGTATCCGAGGTGGTATTAGCGTGATAACAAAAAAATATGCTGAAGCAAACAACAAATACCTGAAACAGTATAACCCTGACCTTCCTTCGAAGTATATAATTTATCTAGATTGTAATAATCTTTACGGTGGTTCGATGGCAGAACCAATGCCTTTTAGCGGATTTCATTGGATCACGGTTGATCGATTTCTATCAGAGACAGAAAAAAGATACCCGACGATGTTTCCTATTTCGTTGAAGTTGATCTTGATTATCCAAATTCGCTACACAAATTACATAACGATTACCCTTTCTGTGCGGAATTGATCGTCATAGATTATAGTTTGTTATCAAAAGAACAACAAGCGTTAGCATCACCAAGGCAACATTCCATGGTCAAGAAACTAGTACCAAATTTACTTGATAAGAAAAATTACGTTTTGCATTACAAAGTTTTAAAACAAGCAGTCGATGCTGGTCTTGTGTTGAGAAAAGTTCATCGTGTACTAAAATTTAATCAGTCGCCGTGGATGAGAGGTTATATTAACTCAAACACTTCAAGAAGAGCTGCAGCGAAAACAGAGTTTGAGAAAAACTTTTTTAAACTGATGAACAATTCCGTTTTTGGTAAGACGATGGAGAATATTAGGAAACGTGTAAATATTGAAATAGTTAATGATGTCAATCGCAGAAACAAACTAGTGTCAGACGATGATTTTGTGAGCATGAAAATATTTAATGAAAATCTTGTTGCGATACAAAGAAGAAAAACAAATCTAAAACTAAACAAGCCGATCTATGTTGGAGCTGCTGTGTTAGATTTATCAAAGTGGCTGATGTACGATTTTCATTACACTTTTGTTAAAAATCAGTGGCTGGCTAGTAGATTATTGTTTACTGATACTGATTCGCTCGTATATGAAATCGAATGCGAGGACATCTATCAGGACATGTACAATAATCGACATCTGTTTGATCTTTCCGATTATCCACGCGACAGTAAATTTCATGACGACACAAATAAAAAGGTTATTGGTAAGTTTAAAGATGAAATGAACTCGAGCGCTATCAAATATTTTATCGGATTACGCAGCAAAATGTATGCCGTATTGTTAGACAATAATAAAATAACGAAAAAAGCTAAAGGTCTGCCTCGTAATTTTGTTAAAAAGTTTATGAAATTTGATGACTACAAGTACGCGCTTGATGGTGGTGTTAGTTTTATGAGAGCTATGGCAATTCGAACTAATCATCATAAACTCGAAACAGATGTCATTATCAAACGTGCATTGTACAATTTTGATGACAAACGCTATTGTAAAAATGGGGTAGATACATTTGCCTTTGGGTATTTTCATTGTGACTAAAATTTTATCTAAACTTATAAAATAATGTTTGAAAATTTGACAATGACAAATAGCTATAATAGTAACATCAAATATCTAATAATGGACGGTAAACAATTGACAGTTGAATTTAATAATGAAACATCAGGTATATGTTTTAATGGAACACGTGACAAGTTAAAACTTTCGCTCATCAGATCTGATAACAGCGAGTATTTCAATTATCTCGAACAATTGTATCAAAAGTTGCTAGCGGAATTTAAAAACTTTCACAGCCCCATTAGCTAACAAAACTATACTAAACTCACAATTGATCTCGATCGGTCAAGGGTATATTTTATCAACAAAAAATATCCTCTGAACAAACCAGAAATGAAATATTTGTTTGAGTCCCATCGCTGTGTGAGCGGTAAAGTAAAATTTAGTATCTATAGTCGTGATAGTGAAGTATTTTTAATATCAACAGTTGAAACATTAATCATTGGTAATGAGATATAAAATAATATCATTTTCATTCTAATGCTAGTTTAATTTCCGCCTTGTTAACTGAAACGTTCTAATGCACAGTTTAATTTTCATCCTATTATCTGATAAACAATTTGTGGTAAAATCTATTTGCCGTCTTTAGAATAATCATATTCCACACATACGCTGTTCTAACAAATTCGTCACTTCTGTTGACAGAGCTTATGGCATTCCAACACCTGTTGTTTTGTCTGGTTACAAAATATCTGTCTACATAGTAGTAGTAAAGGGAAATGAGGGGTTTGGCGGGGGTGGGGAGGAGGTGTGGGAGGGGGTGGTGGGCCAAAACCCTCATTTCACTTTACTACTTGTATGTATGTATGTATGTATGTATGTATGTATGTATGTATGTATGTATGTATGTATGTATGTATGTATGTATGTATGTATGTATGTATGTATGTATGTATGTATGTGTGTATGTGTGTGTGTGTATGTATGTATGTATGTATGTATGTATGTATGTATGTATGTATGTATGTATGTATGTATGTATGTATGTATGTATGTATGTATGTATGTATGTATGTATGTATGTATGTATGTATGTATGTATGTATGTATGTATGTATGTATGTGTGTGTGTGTGTGTGTGTGTGTGTATGTATGTATGTATGTATGTATGTATGTATGTATGTATGTATGTATGTATGTATGTATGTATGTATGTATGTATGTATATGTATGTATGTGCTAATGTATGTATGTATGTATGTATGTATGTATGTATGTATGTATGTATGTATGTATGTATGTATGTATGTATGTATGTATGTATGTATGTATGTATGTATGTATGTATGTATGTATGTATGTATGTATGTATGTATGTATGTATGTATGTATGTATGTATGTATGTATGCATGCATGCATGTATTTATATATGTATGTATGTACGTACGTATGATATATGTATGTACGTACGTGCGTACTAATGTACGTATGTTCCTTTTTCACTTTTTTATTCTTGTTTCTTATTTCACAAATTATTCTTTTTGATCCTTTCAGTCAGGAGAAGTCACTATTTGTATAGTGCCGCAATGCATTTCAAGGATTATTAAGTCTGTTCGTCGTTGATGTTCTGCTTACAATCCTGAATGTACAATAGAATTTTCCTCCTCTTGAGTAGGGTTGCATATTTTAATTCATGCTTAGCAAAAAATCACTTTTGAGAAAATTATAAGAAATGAAGACAATTTTACACAAGCTGGAAGAGACCAATCTCTCTATTACATATAACAATTATGCTATCTATCTATTACATATAACAATTATGCTATCTATCTATTACATATAACAATTATGCTATCTATCTATTACATATAACAATTATGCTATCTATCTATTACATATAACAATTATGCTATCTATCTATTACATATAACAATTATGCTATCTATCTATTACATATAACAATTATGCTATCTATCTATTACATATAACAATTATGCTATCTATCTATTACATATAACAATTATGCTATCTATCTATTACATATAACAATTATGCTATCTATCTATTACATATAACAATTATGCTTAACTACTTACATACACTCTCAATCAACGACTAATTTATAGTCGAAACTTTTCATTTCTTTTTATAATATGTTTAATCTCTTCTTCCACATTAGATAGTAAGTTATTCCTTACAAAGTATGTATCCTCAGAACGAGACCAAACTAAAGGCATGATGTTTAGGGATCCTCACATCAGGCATAAAATCACCATTAGGTTCATTAAATTATTGTTGAAAACCATAACTGCAACTTAATTAATTGTTGACTATGGTGCCTTTTCACCAACAGTATTTGCTTTTCTTTTCTTAATTTGGTTATCTTTGCACCTTTCTCTTTCTAATAGTTCTTCATTTTCTCGATAAATATCACTAATGGCTACAGCCAGTTCTTTTATCATATTTTCTTCTTTTTGTTCTTCAACAACACTTTCCATATCAACCTGGAAAGGCCACTGTTTGTATGTGTAGTGCCGCACTGCATTCTGCAAGAAACTTGAAGTTTCTTTGTCATTGATTTTCTGTTTACAATCCTGAATGTACAATATAATAATTCTCCTCTTGAGCAGCGATGCATGTTTGAATTCATATTCACAAAACTCACTTTTGAGAAAATTATCAGACATGATGACAATTAAACACAAGCTGGAGGAGACCAACCTATCTATTTCGTTCATTATATACTTCCCTACCTCAATATGATCTCCACTGGCGATTAACTCGCTGTCAGAATTTTCGCTTGCATTTATCAGAGATTTTAACTCTTGTTCCAATTTAGATAATAAGTGAATCCTAACAAATTCTGTATCATACGAACTTGCCGAAATAAAAACGATATATTTTGGATTCTCCACTACAGCGTAATCGCCGTTCGCGTATTTCGTCTTCCTCTTCCTTCGTAAAAAATTTCTGCAACATACTAAAGTAGCTAAATATCCTATGCATATACAGGCATATACTGGTATACTAATTGCTAGTATTATTTCTATGTGGTCGCTTTCGCACTTTTCAACCATAATTTGTCTATATGTAGCGTATGTTTTCAGAACTTTTGAATCGTAATTTCCACACACAATACTATCCGGAACCAGCTGAATTGGAGAATTATTTCTTCTACTTAGAAACCATTCCATAAACCTTGCAGAATCAGTGGAACAGTCACAAATAATACTGTTGTTCGTTATATTTATCACTAATACCGTTTCATTAACTGTATTATCCATGTACTCAGGAGAATAATATTCTGACAAATCTAACGTTTGTAATTTGTTGTAAGATAGGTCAATAGTTGTCCATGCCAAATTTGTACTTAAATTTAACGAAAATGATTTCAATGCATTTTGCGATAAATTCAATGTCTTAATCATATAATTATCACTGACCATTGTGAATGGAAAACTTTCTAGCCTGTTTCTTGATAAATCTAGAACTCTCAAGTTTCCATTAAGAGTAAACGATGTTATATCCATTTTATGAAGATTGTTGTTGGATAGATCCAAATATTTAAGAGACGGCATGTATCGGAATGTTTCTGTAGAGATTGTTTCTAAACCACTTGCGCTCAGGTCCAAGGTTTCTAACCGTATAAATCCTTTAATTACACTAAATGGCCGTTCGGATGACCACCCTAATCTTCGAAGACTTAGAAACTTTAAGACATTACTTGGATTAAAACACATATTCGATAAAAAGCTAAAATATACGTACTTCAAATTTATGTCTTCCAGGTACATTACTTCTAGTCCTGGCGGCAGGTTATAGCAGCCATCGTGCAAATAAACTCCAGCATAAGATGAGTTGCAAGATGGATCTACAACTGACCGAATGGAGCGCTTGCTTTTAACAAAATATGGCCAATTGTTGCATTCCATATGTCGTAACTTTTCCAACCGTAAACCGCTACTCATACAGACACTATTACCTACCAAAAACGTGCCAGTCATATTAATAACTTCTACCTTAGGAATATAATAAGATATTGGCACGAAAATTAGAGAAGTTCGTGTCCAGCTAATATCAAGTATTTTCAAATCGGTCTCCTTGAAGATGTTGAAAAATTCACGACCCATTATAATGTGGTTCATGTCTTCCCTGCTGTGAATCAGGCTAATATTGAATGTTCTCAACTTTGGTACCGTGGAATTTTGAAACGCAGCTATAACATGATCAATTACAAGATCTCTATTTCTACTAACGTCAAACTCTTCCAAATAGAACATGTCACTTAGAGTTCCTGTCTGAATAGAAGTCAGACTCATGTCACGTAACTGCAAAACATGAAGCTTTCGAAAACATGACAAACGTTCTTTTTCTAGCATCCATGGTGATATGTTTGCATGTCCTTCCAAATGCAATTCGATTAGACTAGTTTCTGTTACATTTGTGCAAAAGGAAACATGAACCTGAGTTACGTTAGGTAAAAATAATACATGGAGACTTGACGCGTTATATGGAAGCGACATCTGTAGAATTTGTCTCGCTTCCATGTCGCTTTTAGCCGAGCACATAATTATGATACCTTCAGAATCGCAATTGCAATATAATGGGCAGATCATAGCTGAGAACGAGTGCAGCATGCATAATATGTTTAATGTGAGAATAAAGACTACTTCAACTTTCATATACCTGTAACAGAAAAAAATAAAGATAAATAAACCGTTGCACAATATTAAACAGTGTGCTACGTTAACGCCTTTTTTTTTGCAAACACAGCGACAGATATACGGAGGTGTGCAACATATAAACAAACGGCTCTAAAAAGAATAATGTGTTTTAAACCGTTATATATATATATATATATATATATATATATATATATATATATATATATATATATATATATATATATATATATATATATATATATATATATATATATAACTATGAAGAATTACCAGAGTAATCGTGATGTAAATGTCAATCACTAAAAAACTCACTCTCTCTCTCACACACACACACACACACACACACACACACACACACACACACACACGTAACCAATAATAAAACAGAAACGTTGATAACACATGATGATCATGCAATTGAGGTATGACCTTGATACTGACCAACCGTTTTAACTCAGTATTTTACCAAATGTCTGAACTAAGGTCAGCTAAAAAAATGCTACAAACAGAAATTACTTGAAAAAATATCGAATCACATGAAAATAATCATTACTATAAATTGTAATGAAACAAAAATAAAATAAAATAATTTTAAAACTACCACAATTTAATTACATATACGTAATTCAAAACCATAACTAGAGTACGTGATATGAAATATGTGTTTATTGTTTCAAACTTCCAATTTTTATAGAAGACTGACTCTCATCCGGGAATCTGTTTTTCGTCTTAAACTAGTGTTTAAGTGTTGTCTTGATTGTTTAGTCGGGCTCCAAACAATTTACCCGTTATGTTGTAACCAGTTTGAGTTAAAATTTATTTGATCGAATATCGTCATTCTTTCCCATGGAAATATATGTGATCCTATAAAATTCTTGGACAAAGACATTCATTTAAATTTATACGGAATTCAAAACTGGAAGAATATTTTATGTGATTCAATTAACAACTGTTGACACAACATCACTTCGCAGACTACAAAAGACGTCATCGCCTTCTATTTTAGATTTCATCGGAATTCGATCTCTGTTTCAGTCAGGACCTTTTATTATTAGGACTTCTATTTTGATTCTTTTATCCTATTTTTACTTCGTATTCTAGAGAAATAAATTGCTTGTTTAATTTTACATAGCTTGTTGTCTTCACACGTTTCTTTTACTTTTTGTGATAGCCTAGACTAGGTTTTTAATCTCTTTGCATGCTATCTGTGTCTGGATGGACGTGGTCATTTCGATTCCTTAATGTTCATATTGAGTTTGGGTTTGAACTTTCTATCTTTGCTGCCAGAGGAATTTCTATTAGAAAGCCGGTGAGAAGAAATTCTACATTTTTCAATATTTCCCGTTCTATCCATAGTGCGTCAGTCAGTATTGCAGGTTCTTCTTTTATTTTTGTGTCCTTAATTATTAGCAGCTGGTCCTTCTTTAGGTGTATAAGATATATCCCTTCCCGTTGTGCGAGCGTGTTTGCATTTCCTCAATATCTACTACTTTTACCATTGCGAAGTTGTGTATTGATTCATATATTAGTCTCGTCCATAGCCAAACCTGACAGGTCAATCATGTGCGTTCCGACAAGCCGACATGCCACCAGGAATTTGTACTTTTTATGACTATCTTCAGTGTCAAAGAAATGATGTAATACTGGCATTCTTGTGTGAATGGACATGAGAAATTCTAATGTTAATTTTGTTTTCAGTAATTTCAAATGTCTAATGTTCCATGTTGATTTATACATAAAATAACCATGTAAATTCCACCATATATGCTTTGTTTTTAAAGAATCAATAATTGCCTATATTCAGACCTAATGCATTGCATTTCTTTAAATTATTTTAAGATCTTCAAAAATGGTGGAATAAAATAACTCCAAAATATCTATCAATCACTCAGTCTCTCTCATTGTTACAACTCTTTCATCTTTAAATAATTTTAAAAAAAGATCGAAAACCAACAAATTTTGTAAACTTTGCAACCTAGTTAACTTTTCCAAAAACTGCCAGTTTGAAAAAGGTAACATACAGCATAGTGAATGAAATCCTAAACAGTCCTAAATGTCCTACCAAGTCTAAAAGTATTGACTTATTCAAATGAGTACCAGTGGTATTCCGAGTGATGTTCACTTTTGTATTAATATACCAACATATTGACGAATCACAATGATATAGACCCAAAATGTCTTTAAATGAATTCACTGCTATTAAGAACAATTATAAATCCAAATAAACCGAGCATTTTAAAATTTTAATGAATGATTGAATTAAATGAATCCTTTCAATTAAACACAGAAAATATCTACCAAGACTGGTGTTACTAATAGTAGTACATAATTATATGTAATTCATCTCCCGAATTGATCATTAAGACGTAATAATCTTGTGTCCTGCAATTAAATTACACCGAAATGTCAGAAAGATTACAACACAGCATGGAAATTGTGAAAAAAGATACGCCCGATGAATGATTTCGTCTTTAAAGTACAAGCTCATTAATAAAGAAAATTAATATTTAAAACGTTCTTACTTAAAAACTCTTTCAAACTATAACTGCGACAATAATACACATAATACACACATACACGCAAACACGAGTGAAAATTTGATTCTTTAAAAATATATTTACAAATTCCTTACAAGTAATTTATCAGAGATTGATTTTTTTGCTAACTGATTTTTTGGCTGACTTGATTTTTTTATACTAACTACAAGATTGACGATCTAAGCTAGAATCTTTGCTAGGCTTATGGATTTGTTGTATTGAAATGATGCTAAGAGAATGTGCTTTCTAAAACTTTCAATATTGAATGATACTTAGCAACTGAATGCCAAGTTATTTTCAAGGTCTGGTTGATGATACTTGCAAAAGAACTCTGATGTGATTTGTCTATTCCATGAAGTAACTGTTATTTGTATGTTTCTTTCAGTAACACCTATATTCTATTGAAAAGTGTTGATTATTAGGCACTCTCTCGTTTTTATAGTACTTCTGATCTGTTCTCCACGATGACCTATTTATAGTCTTAGCATTTATGTTAATCAAAATTTAGAACCTGGACATGAACAGAAAGTATATCATCATCATCATCATCATCATCATCATCATCATCATCATCATCATCATCATCATCATCATCATCATCATCATTATCATTATCATTATTATTATTATTATTATTATTATTATTATTATTATTATTATTATTATTATTATTATTATTATTATTATTATTATTATTATTTCGGCATATGCCAGCTGTTTTGTTTAGTTCATTTCGACTAAGAAAAAGGTATAATGTATTAATGATTGTATCGCTTGTGGATGGGTTGAGATACACACTTTTTCTAAACATTTCATATGTCATACTTTTATATTTCCATCCATTTGTCTTTTTATCGATCAATCAAATTAATCTTTTCAGCTGATTCGTACCAAAGACTTATAAAAATGGTAATAGCAGCTGCCTCTCCAGCATGGTGTCAGGATAATGTGTGTGTGTGTGTGTGTGTGTGTGTGTGTGTGTGTGTGTGTGTGTGTGTGTAACACACACCAGGAAAAATCTCTTCCAGAAGATATCAGTCAGGCTAGATACGTACTTTCAATAGGCTCGACCATATTTGTACCTCAGTTTGTGGTCAATAAAGTTTGTTGCGTTTTGTAATGAGCGCCATATTGCAAAAGTGAGGAACGCCGTCAGTTTAAGTCATGCCTGAGCAAGCTTTTAAAAGGTGAATCATACTTATGTACGATTTCTTTAGAACTATAATTAGTGTGCGACTTGTTGCTTTATAATTTAACTCAAACCAAATATATTTAGGGGCCTCGAGTGACCGAGTGGTCTAAAGTGCTCTCCGTTACGGATCACTGCCATCTCACCTCTGTCCGTGTGGGTTCGAGTCTAGGATTCGGCGAATGTGGATATGTGAGAAAGCTTGCTCGTGGATCGGTGGTTCTTTCCGTGGACTTTTTTGGTTTCTTCCTCCACCTTTAATACTGGCCGCCAAGTATAGCCTATCGTGTGCTGAAAAATGGCGTTAAGCCCCAGAAGAACAACAACCAAATATATTATTGACCTTATAACCTTAAATCGGAAAAAACAACATATTGCTTCATGCTGCTTATAATTCGGTGGGCTCTTGAATCGAAAAGAGTTGTAAACCTAAGATTTTTCCTTTACGCAAACAAAGTTCTAAGGAGATTCACTGACCTAACATTTCGGCATCATTTCCATGGCATGGGTGTTAAAATAAAACAATGCACGACATCGTCACAAATAAAATAAAAAGTGTTTAATCACAATCTGTTGTTAAATGTTTATCACCCTGAGGGAAGAAATGCAGACATAAAACCACGATAATTCGATAACAGCTATCGACAGTGACAACATGCAGAATGTAAAATCGTTTTGTATTTGACCACTCTGAGAATTAAACGCGGCAAACATAAGAAACACAACAAAAAATGTGAAAATGGGTTTTCAAAAAGAGCAAAAATTATGAGGTTCCACAATGAGTGTGCTGAAATAGTATCAGCAATACAAAAAAAATAAACCATCCTTCAGGATGAGGAAGTGTGGGGTAGGGTGCAAATTCTTACGAGTCTATGCTTTGAAAATAAGTAACAGTAAAGAGTGAAAGACAACAAACTTTGTAAAATTTAACAAATATAATTATTTGCCTAGAACGACAAAGTGAAAATGAGAAAAAGAGGTATTTACGAATTAAATGCCAAAATAATCCAAGAATTACAGACACAAGTCCTAGTATGTTAAAGTCTTGAATAAAACTCAGTACAAATTCCTAAGAAATCCAAAACTCAAGGCGATGACACTTATAGAGTGCTAATGTGACAGCAGTCTTTTGTTGAATCACAGTAGTATAATTCCAGGTTTGATTTCAGTATAA
The DNA here is from genome assembly GCA_016746295.1 of Potamilus streckersoni. NCBI lineage: Eukaryota > Metazoa > Mollusca > Bivalvia > Unionida > Unionidae > Potamilus > Potamilus streckersoni. Next base: position 806,824 of record JAEAOA010002171.1, read on the forward strand.
ATTCCACTGAATGACTCTGTCCAAGAATTTTATCAGAGCACGTTTGTCTTTTCAGAGACAATAATTACTTGAATTCAATCATTTGAGAAAAATAAATTTCAGCCCAACAGGCCACAAGATAATACAACTTCAAAGTGCTTGATGTTAAAGCACGAATGGTAAAGTCCTCACAATCACAAGATTATAGAGTTCTCTACTTTACAATTGGCATTTTCTAAACAAAAACATTACATAATGGAAAATAGCCATCGAGAATAATCCTTAAGCTGACAAGATAATAACCTGGATTAGGTATAATTCATTTAGAAAATTCCAAAACTTGGACCCAAATAAACATATGTAGCTCTTCTATTAATAATGATCCTGATATTAAGCTCATACACAGAGATAATAATTCAGCTATGTATTAGTTGTTTACAATAAATAAAATAAAAAGTCAACTTGGGTCAAGAAGAAATTAACTCACTTTTGGACAAGGTCAAGTCCAACATACGATTTTTTTCATTTAAATAGCATGTACTAAAAAAGTTAAAATATAACAAAATTAAATTAAATATACATAACAAAATGTTCAAACAAGTTCCAGCAACACGGTTGGGGTCGGCAAGAAATTTCGTAGAATTATCGGCTCCTACTCGTTTCATTGAAAATTTTACATTCTAACCTGAACCCACTTCAAGTTTATGAACATTTGCACCACTGTGTCAGAGTACAAATTCTCAGGTATTGTACCAATCATCTAATTTCTTAAAATTTAATATTTGTGGAAATGGATAATTTTTCCAGGAAACTTTAGATTCCCACCCCACTAGTAGTTGCTGTGAATTAGTGTTGGTACTGCATCCTCATTTCTGCAATAATAATAATAATACATCACTCACTAAACACACACACACACGCACACACACACACACACACACACACACACACACACACAAATACCTTACCTTCACTTGCATGAGGGAGCAGTATTTCCTGGGCCATCTATCCACTACAAGCAACACTATACCAGGCTTCATTTATGTGAATCTGATTATTTGTAAGAATTTAATTATGATTGCATTGTATAATTTTAACTTTAGGACCTTAATAAATTCCATTTAAATACAAAATAACGCATATCTTCTGTGTCAACACAAGCTGTTTCAATAGGAATATGCACGATTTATAACTAACTGGTTATTTTTATTCCTTTGGCAAAATATCTAGATTTAATAGATTAAAAAGTTGTGTTACGCTTTTGATATCACAGCAAGTATTTATATGCTTACTGTCTGAGTGTGTGCGTGCGTGTGTGTATAATTTGGATTTAAAATAAATTTTAAACATGCCTCAGTCATCGCTACGACGTCTGCAGTATAGTTTACAATGATGTCTAGCACTGGGCATCATGACGCAGACATGTGACGTCATGTCCCACCCAGTCACATTACATTGACACCATGCCGATCAGTCCAAACCATCTCATCTAATTCTGAGGCAGCAGCTAGTACCATTATTATAAGTCTTTGATATAACTCAGTTGGGGCTCGATCGTGCCACCTCCCACACTCGAGGCGGACGGTCTAACCACATAGGTCACCGTAGCGGTAAATGTTTACTCACCAAGGAAATGTTAATAAATTATTAATTATGTGAGTGAAAGGACTTTAGTAAACTGTGCATCAATGCTAACTTAGCAAATGGCACTAGCAGCGATAAGCTAGAAACCGGAATAAAACAAATTACAAGAAGAAAAAAAATACATTAGAGACGAATTTATTAGAAATAGTATTTCAAAGAAGAGGCATATATTTGGAAGCAGCATCAAACTTTAGCTGTACTTTCCTAAAACAAATCAACAACAATAAAGCAAGCATTACGAAACTGTCCTAGTTTCATAAATTAGGACACTTCTACGAAAGCTCCAATCATCCTTAAAATTTGTACTAACCGGTAAATGATATACAAAAAAAATCGCAACAGTATTAGTTCATTCTGTAAATTACTCACATATTATCAGGTGACACACCTCCTCCTGGAAGTTTACACCGAGTTCAATCTAGCATACACTGGTTATAAAGCTATCGTTATTCAAGCAACTGACCGAAAACTCTATACTAGTCATATCCGGCTTGTTAAAATTTAGATTCAACTAATGCACCAACTTCCTTTAGTTACACAGTAGCTTAGTCAAGCGTGTAACAATTGAAATATATAATTCATCTTATACAGTCAGTAGTGACGTACATTCCTGAACTTTGTGAACCAAAGACTTTAAGAATGTCATGGATCCATACAAAGAGCATCAAAATTACTAAGAAAAGGACCATTTTCCCTGTTATATTTCCACTTGTGGCATAAATCAGAAAAGGGACTTCTACAAAAGTACGTGTGTTCGGGAGCAATCTTGTCCTGAACCATAGCCAAAGTTAGGAAATATAAATAGAAATGCACCCATTCACCTACAATAGTGTTTATCTCCAAGTCATATTGTTTGCAGAAAACAGCGCCATAGTGTAAACAATAGTGACGTTATATTTTATAATCTTTGTTTTTCAATATTCTGTGATAAAAATATTAGAAATAGAAGTGTTGATATGAGACTTGTGATGGTAATAATAACGGAACATGTCGTGTTGATATGGAATTTTCCTGGTGATCAATGTTTAATATGTGTTTGTGTGTGTAAGTGTGTATGTGAAATTTAGATTTTTAATGAAGCTTTAAATTTTTTTAAGCCTTATCGCCACGATTTCTGCAGTGTGGCAGTTTACAGTGATGTCCAGCACTGGGGCGTTATGACGTAGACATGTAGCACGATGCTACATTAAACTGACAACGGGACGACTAGTCCTAACACTAACCTCTTAATGCTGACCCCCTAGCGAGGATGCTGTTATTACCATTATTATAAGTCTTTGGTTCCACTCTGGCGGGGTTCGAAACCGCGACCTCCTGCATCGGAGGCGGTGCTCTAACCATAAACCCACAATGGTAGTCGTGATAATACTGGAATATGTAGTGTTGATATGGAACTTCTCATAGTGATCATAATATAATCTGTAGTGTTGATATGGGACTTTACATGGCTATAATAATGTATCATGGTGTTGATATGGGACTTTACATGGCTATAATAATGTATCATGGTGTTGATATGGGATTTTACCTGGCTATAATAATGTTAATCATGGTGTTGATATGGGACTTTACATGGCTATAATAATGTATCATGGTGTTGATATGGTACTTTACCTGGCTATAATAATGTAAATCATGGTGTTGATATGGGACTTTACCTGGCTATAATAATGTAAATCATGGTATTGATATGGGACTTTATATGGCTATAATAATGTAAATCATGGTGTTGATATGGGACTTTACATGGCTATAATAATGTAAATCATGTTGTTGATATGAGATTTTACATGGCTATAATAATGTAAATCATGGTGTTGATATGGGACTTTACCTGGCTATAATAATGTTAATCATGGTGTTGATATGGGACTTTACATGGCTATAATAATGTATCATGGTGTTGATATGGGACTTTACCTGGCTATAATAATGAAAATCATGGTGTTGATATGGGACTTTACCTGGCTATAATAATGTAAATCATGGTATTGATATGGGACTTTACATGGCTATAATAATGTAAATCATGGTGTTGATATGGGACTTTACATGGCTATAATAATGTAAATCATGGTGTTGATATGGGACTTTATATGGCTGTAATAATGTAAATCATGGACTTTATATGAGATTTGTCATGGTGATAATAAGGGAAATAATCGTGTTGATATGGGTCTTGTCGTACAATAATGGATATAGTCGTGTTGATATTGGTCTTGTCAAGGTCATAATGTAAATAGTCGTGTTGATATGGGACTTGTCGTGGTGATAATAATGGATATAGTCGTGTTGATATGGGTCTTGTCGTGGTGATAATAATGGATATAGTCGTGTTATAATGGGTCTTGTCGTTGTGATAATAATGGATATAGTCGTGTTGTAATGTGATTTGTCGTAGTGATAATAATGGATATAGTCGTGTTGCAATGAGATTTGCCGTTGTGATAATGAATATAGTCGTGTTGTAATGGGATTTGTCGTGATGATAATAATGGATATAGTCGTGTTGTAATGGGATTTGTCGTGGTGATAATAACGGATATAGTCGTGTTGTAATGGGATTTGTCGTGGTGATAATGGATATAGTCGTGTTGTAATGGGATTTGTCATTGTGGTAATGGATATAGTCGTGCTGTAATGGGTCTTGTGAAAATAATGGATATAGTCGTGTTGTAATGGGATTCGTCTTGGTGATAATGGATATAGTCGTGTTGTAATGGGATTTGTCGTGGTGATAATAACGGATATAGTCGTGTTGTAATGGGATTTGTCGTAGTCATAATATTGGATATAGTCATGTTGTAATGGGATTTGTCGTGGTGATAATAACGGATATAGTCGTGTTGTAATGGGATTTGTCGTGGTGATAACAATGGGTGTAGTCTTGTTGTAATGGGATTTGTCGTGGTCATAATAATGGATATAGTCGTCTTGTAATGGAATTTGTCGTGGTCATAATAATGGATATAGTCATGTTGTAATGGGATTTGTCGTGGTGATAATAACGGATATATTCGTGTTGTAATGAGATTTGTCGTGGTGATAATAATGGATATAGTCGTGTTGTAACGGGATTTGTCTTGGTCATAATAATGGATATAGTCGTGTTGTAATGGGAATTGTATTGGTGATAATAATGGATATAGTCGTGTTGTAATGGGATTTGTCGTGGTCATAATAATGGATATAGTCGTGTTTTAATAGGATTTGTCGTGGTCATAATAATGGATATAGTTGTGTGTCGTGTTGTAATGGGTCATGGACATAGTCGTGTTGATATGGGTCTTGTCATGGTGATAATGGATATAGTCGTAATTGTAATGGGATTTGTTGTGGTGAGAATAATGGTTATAGTCGTGTCGATATGGGATTTGTCGTAGTGATAATAATGGATATAGTCGTGTTTTAATAGGATTTGTCGTGGTCATAATAATGGATATAGTCATGTATCGTGTTGTAATGGGTCATGGACATAGTCGTGTTGATATGGGTCTTGTCATGGTGATAATGGATATAGTCGTAATTGTAATGGGATTTGTTGTGGTGAGAATAATGGTTATAGTCGTGTTTTAATAGGATTTGTCGTGGTCATAATAATGGATATAGTCATGTATCGTGTTGTAATGGGTCATGGACATAGTCGTGTTGATATGGGTCTTTGTCATGGTGATAATAGATATAGTAGTAATTGTAATGGGATTTGTCGTGGTGATAATAATGGATATAGTCGTGTTGTAATGGGATTTGTCGTAGTGATAATAATGAATATAGTCGTGTCGATATAGGATTCGTTGCGGTGATAATAATGTAATGATATAGTCGATAATCATGTATATAGTCGAGTTGATATGAGTCTTGTCGTGGTGAGAATAATGGATATAGTCGTGTCGATATGGGATTTGTGTCGGTGATAATAATGTAATGGATATAGTTGATAATTATGTATATAGTCGAGTTGATACGAGTCTTGTCGTGGTGAGAGTAATGGATATAGTCGTGTCGATATGGGATTTGTGTCGGTGATAATAATGTAATTAATATAGTCGATAAACATGGATATAGTCGAGTTGATACGAGTCTTGTCGTGGTAAGAATAACGGATATAGTCGTGTCGATATGGAATTTGTCGTAGTGATAATAATGGATATAGTCGTGTCGATATAGGATTTGTTGCGGTGATAAAAATGTAATGATATAGTCGATAATCATGGATATAGTCGAGTTGATACGAGTCTTGTCGTGGTGATAATGGATATAGTCGTGTCGATATGGGATTTGTATCGGTGATAATAATGTAATGGATATAGTCGTCGATAATCATGGATATAGTCGAGTTGATACGAATCTTGTCGTGGTGAGAATAATGGATATAGTAGTGTCGATAATTTATTAGTCTCACTAATTTCGGGTTGATACTCATTTCGTTGGCTGTTATATAATGTACACGTAATGTTAAATATTTTATCATAAAAAGAAACATGTTACTTGTTAATCATCCTTTATGAAACATTTTATATATAGCATCTCAAACCTTGGGAGTTTCATTTCGGTTTTGCATGTTTATAGCCTTTTTTTATGTGAACGACTGGCATCTCATATGGTCTCATCACAAGTATGTTTGCTTAATCGGACTGGACTTGCATAAAGCAAGTAACAAAATCGTCAGTGTTACATACTCTCATTTAGATATGGCTTGATATCATGGAAAATATATATCTTGGTTATTTCTGATCAAATGTTGCTTCCACAATACACTAGTATTGAACTTATGAGAATTTATTGTGATAATCATATTTCTTCTGGTCGACTTATTCTATTAATATGGCTTCTTGATTGAGAATTTTTTTTTGAAAGAAACTTGGGATTGACCACACACGAACAATGCAACCATATATATATATATATCTATCAAAGTAATGCTGATATATTTTCAAATGTGGAGTGCATCATAATCCTCAATTGGATTATTTATTGTGTAGAGTGATCGACTAAAGCATGAAACATATATACATGTTCTCTCTTGCGTGTAGGTTGGTCAGAGTCACATTTGAACCCCATCAACCATAGCATTAGCGCATCAGCACAACAAGGAGGATAAGTACCCTTGTAATGTTAGACGGCAACGTCCTCTACGGATTTGATACACATCTTGTTTAGCTATTATCCTAAAAAGGATTGTTATTGGTTCTTTGGCATTCTTTGTTTTCTCGGGTGTTTATATTTTGTTCGTAAAGCGATTAATCTTCTCTTCGTCTGTGCCTCTATCTTGCTTTTTCATTTGCCATATATAGACCGAAAATGAAGAAATTAACAAAACAACTGCACGAAATGCACTTTTAGGATAATTTACGACTGGTGTAAACATCTCCATATATGCTTTTAACGATAACGTCACATTTCTTTAGGCATGCAACTGACTCCTGGAAGCAACAACTGACATGCCGTCGAGGTAAACTACTTTTACATAATCTTCTTTTACATAATCTTTCAACAACTGCATTTATTTTTATTGTGACTGAAGCAATTTAGTACGAGAATCAAGGTAGGATTTTTTTTATTTTTTTTTATTTTATATTTTATTTTTTTAATCTTTCAACGTTGAAAGATTACTGGGAAATTGTTGAGTGAATAACGGTCTGATACTTTTAAACTGACAAAAAAGATAATGGCTTATTCATCTAAATGATCATGGCTTAGTTTCCTTTCCTTCAAAAGTTTCCAAAAGAGACTGTCTATTGTACGCATTGTTGCTTATCACGGTAGCGTGTCAGTGACATTTTCACTATAAATATAAATCTTTTTCATCTTACTCCTCATGAGGTTCAAGTTCTATTCTGCTAAACATAGAAGGGTTTTGGTGGACATACTCGTACTTCGTGCGCCGTAAATCGCACTATAAGTTCAACAACTGCATACGTTAGGTTCTTTAATACACTCGTTGCGAACTCGATGCACCGTACACAGTTAATGTACTTGAAAGGCGGCATATTTGCTAGCCATGGGTCGTCAATCGCTTTGTTCCATATGTGTACCTTACGCATTTGTTATTTGCTGCTGCTTCTCTGTCTGGTTTGACCAATTTGAAAGCTACCGTTCCAGTCAGGTTGCTAGTTTGTCAGTAAAATGTTGGAATAATCATATCAGCGATCTTACATAATGACACATATCGTATTCAAATTTCTTTATGTGAAACAATTTCTAGACGTTTTTGTTAATGCCATGTAATGCAGACATAAAGGAAGTTACCATTTTGTAAACATACTATATCATTTATTGAGCTCTCTGATTTGTCAATTGAATTTGCTAGCTACGAACCTTAACTCTTCATCCACATAAAGGCACTTGCTTAAAATATCGTTTTGGTTAGCTAAATATGCCAAGATTCGATGAGTAGTGTTGGCTAGCGGAGACGAAATGCCGGTTTCTCCTGAGCACTCAAGTGTAATTAGATAGTCTAACACATAGATTTACTGAGTCCCAGTAGTTGTGACTCCACTATCCAACTGACACTCAATCTGTAATAACAGATTCAGAAGTTGTTGATGACACTGATAGTGACAAAGACAGTAGTTCTGATACCATCCATGTTTCTGAATTCAGTTGACAGCGCTGATGGAACAGATGAGGATATTTACATAATTTAACTCAAAGTAGACAAATAGCTGCAGTTTCTCATAAATGAGTTATCAATTCATGCACAAAAAATGCACAGCCATACTGAAAAGAATAAAGTGTATGTGTGGATAGGCACTGGTTTGTGTTGGTGTCTCAACCAATTAAAAAGCAACAGCAATATGGTAACATGTCTGGTGAAATGAACAGCATGCTGGAGCACATCAGTGAATATTTTGTGCATGGAACAAGAGCCCATCAGAAGCTGTACAACTTTATAAGATAGAATAGGAAGAGCAAAGCTACAGAACCTGCATGTCTGGATCTTATTAAACAATCCCTCAGGAACAAAGAGTTCTCTTAAGTGTTGGAGAGAATCACCTGAGTGAGACAGCTCTCCACTTGAAGAGTATGATAAATGGAGAATTTTCACACAGTGGTGCAAGTGTGAATAAATTGCAGTGCTGAACAAATCAATACCTCAGACAGCTAACTTTTTACTTTGTGTGGCTCTTTAAAGAGAAAGATGTACTGCCAATCATGATAAATAAAAGGTTTCCATTCAATGGTGTCTGAATTTTGGCATTATTATTGAAGATATGATATCAAACAAGACCTATCTTGATCTGCGGTTAGTTTCAAGTTTATACATCTAAAGGACCTGTCTTTGTACCAAAATGGAATCTGTCATTAGTGCTAACTGGTAGGATAAGACACCATTTAAACATCTCTTGAGGGCTTCATTAGTCCACCATTCATAAAAGACTTGCTTCCTACTCAGAACAGCTATAGCAAGATGCCTGCTCTGCCAATTGACTAGAACTATTTCATTTTTGGCAAGATGGTCACTATTACTCAAGTCACAAGCACAAGCTCCCATTCATGGGGAATCAGACTTTAAATCTGCATGACCCAGTGTAAGTTCCGAAGTGGTACTTGAGAAGGACAGGGCTTATGTTTTGAGAGAGATCCCACCACTTCTTATCCGTCAGAGAGGGAAAGGATAATACTTCAGCACGGCACATTGATCTTGGATAAAATGTGTTATTCACCTTGTATATCAAGAAATAACTCCAAATCAAATGAATTTGCTATGCATTTTGGCTCATGAAGTTAGGACAGTCACCACAAGCATAGCATATCTCCAAAAAGATCCCTAATTAACATTAACCATGCTGTAGGATTGATGTTAGAGTGCATTATTTCTATATTTTATCATTGAAATATTTCATTCCAAAATGCTCATCTCAACTTGGTCAGACCTATAGCCATGCTGCAACAGGTCACCTTCCTGGTTCATTCAATGGATTTATTACATGACCTTTGCTGGAATTGCTGAAGAGAGAAATTTTCCCCTTGGAGCCTTCTCAGCAGATGAAGTCTCCAATCATGCTATTTAGAAGCTGTCTCACATACCTTATGGGAGAAAATAGGGCCTCTCCAAGGTAAAGGAAGTTAATTACAACTACTTCCTATTTTCCTTAGGTAGTGTGATCAAGCATTATAGCTGAAGAAGAAACCAATTTGTCTAGTAAAATGTTTCTATAGTAATACTTATCTGATGATATGACACATACAGCCGCCCTGTAGTTACATATGAAATGCATGCATTCAGTAGTAACTTAATTACCTATGGGACTAGACATTAGTCCCTATATCAAGTTAAGAGCACTTGAACTGCCACCCATGTAGATAGATTGTAACAGGATTGAAACTGAATGGATTTTATGGACTTAGCGATGACACAATGTGAGTGAATGGAAGTTTATGAAATGAAAAATAAATATTTGTGACAATACATACAAGTATGATACAAAAAAATAATAAGTATGGTTCACTCAGCCATATGATACAATGAAAAATATTTATGGCTCACAGAACCATATGACAGAAATGAAAATAAGATTGGTTCACACAACCGTATGTCCTTGTTACTATACCATAGCACATATACTGCCTTTTTCCGGGGTTTAGAATTCATATCACTATTCCTTGGCTTCTTCTAGAATCCAGATTTCCTATTCAACAATTCCTGTAACAGATACATTGTTGTTGGTTGAAAAGGCTTCACTGCCTCACTGCAGGTCATGGCCTCACCATTCTGGCTCTTCCAGCCCATCCATCCATCCTTCCATCCATCCAACCAGTTATAATTATACCAAGCTAGTCATAGTAATAAACTAAATGCAGTGTGGAAATCCATCAATACATGCTACCACATACTTTTTCATCAAAATAGACCTTTAATAAATTTTAACAAATCAACAATATTCCAGTGTTTTAAATCCAAAGAATGTGCATAAGACAGTATGTCTCATTTAAATATAAATAAATATCTCACCATGAGCAAACTATGGTGAGATGCATGTATTGCCCAGCCACACATAAAATTATGAACTGCCATAGGTAAAGCTGTATGCATCTAAGAAACCAATTACTCAAATTGTTCTAAGGCATTACCAAATTATTTTCTTACCTTATTCCATGACACAAATAATGTTTAGCTTTTGAGCTAAAATGTTTCAATCTGGGAGGTCTTGATTTGTGAGGTAGTAATAGTTCTCGTAAGGTGTAGCATTTGGGTAAATATTACTGAGGAACATATTTGACTAGAAAAAATTGGTTTCTTGGCCATTATATTCAGGTCAAACGAAACAGTACATTCAGTAGTTTTGTAGAGTGTTTGAAATCAAAGTTTTGTCTTGTATGAATCTGACATACACACTGCCAGTATTATTATTTTCTTTTTTTTATAAATTGAAAATATTTCTGAGATTATGAGAAAGATAAAAATCTCATATCAACTTCCACAATACATTGATATGACACATGTTGTTAAACCTACATTAAACATAAAAAACGCAGATTTTAGAATTCCCTGAAATGGCACCATATTGTATTTTGCAAAAGCAAGATTTCACTAACAGAATTCTTTAAAATTTAATTCAGTTTAGTATTAAACAAAATATGAATAGATGCATTGAAGATCAGGAAACATTGAAACTTTTGTCTTGAAAATATGCTGATTAATAATTTTTCATCAACATTTACAGCTGTCTGAATATAATGACTTGCATTATCTATACTTGGAATGTCAATATTTTCATGCATCACTGTTTGAAAATGACTTTCCCAGGCTAAGTAAGACTTTACCTTTCAAACCTTGTTCTATGTACTACCCAATAAACTTGGAGTATTGCCACGTCACATATAGCCATGCTCTGGTTTGTCCTAGATAAATATTTTGCAGCTCACACATCTAACATGGCTGCCACAATCTTATCACCACTTCTTCTGAATAGAAAGTCATATTGACAGAGGTTTTCACCAAAAGACTTCTTGTTATCACCACTTCTTATATCAACATGGGGTTTTCACTAATATACTTCTTATGGTATCTAGTTGGTCCAAAATGAAAATGGTGCAAGTTGTATACCCAATTACTTATGGTATCTTGTTTGTCCAAAATGAAAATGGTGCAAGTTGTATACCCAACTTCTTATGGTATCTAGTTGGTCCTAAATGAAAATGGTACATGTTATATACCCAATTTCCTATGGTATCTAGTTGGTCCTAAATGAAAATGGTGCACATTGTATACCCAATTTCCTATGGTATCTTGTTGGTCCTAAATAAAAATGGTGCATGCTGTATACCCAATTTCTTCTGGTATGTAGTTAGTCCTAAATGAAAATGGTGCATGCTGTATACCCAACTTCCTATGGTATCTAGTTGGTCCTAAATAAAAATGGTGCATGTTGTATACCCAATTTCTTATGGTATCTAGTTGGTCCTAAATGAAATGGTGCATGTTGTATACCCAATTTCTTATGGTATCTAGTTGGTCCTAAATGAAATGGTGCTTGTTATATACCCAATTTCTTATGGTATCTAGTTGGTCCTAAATGAAAATGGAACATGCTGTATACCCAATTTCTTCTGGTATGTAGTTAGTCCTAAATGAAAATGGTGCATGCTGTATACCCAATTTCCTATGGTATCTAGTTGGTCCTAAATAAAAATGGTGCATGTTGTATACCCAATGTCTTATGGTATCTAGTTAGTCCAAAATGAAAATGGTGTATGCTGTATACCCAATTTCCTATGGTATCTAGTTGGTCCTAAATAAAAATGGTGCATGTTGTATACCCAATTTCCTATGGTATCTAGTTGGTCCTAAATGAAAATAATGCATGTTGTATACCCAATTTCTTATGGTATCTAGTTGGTCCTAAATGAAATGGTGCCTGTTATATACCAATTTCTTATGGTATCTAGGTGGTCCTAAATGAAAATGGTGCATGCTGTATACCCAATTTCCTATGGTATCTAGTTGCTCCTAAATGAAAATGGTGCTTGTTATTTACCCAATTTCTTATGGTATCTAGTTGTTCCTAAATGAAAATGTTGCATGTTGTATACCCAATTTTTTATGGTATCTAGTTGGTCCTAAATCAAATGGTGCTTGTTATATACCCAATTTCTTATGGTATCTAGTTGGCCTAAATGAAAATGGAACATGTTGTATACCCAATTTCCTATGGTATCTAGTTGGTCCTAAATGAAAATGGAGCATGTTGTACACCCAATTTCTTCTGTATCTAGTTGGTCCTAAATGAAAATGGTGCAATTTGTATACCCAATTTCTTATGGTATCTAGTTGGTCCTAAATGAAAATAGAGCATGTTGTACACCCAATTTCTTCTGTATCTAGTTGGTCCTAAATGAAAATGGTGCAAGTTGTATACCCAATTTCTTATGGTATCTAGTTGGTCCTAAATGAAAATGGAGCATGTTGTACACCCAATTTCTTATGGTATCTAGTTAGTCCTAAATGAAAATGGTGCATGCTGTATACCCAATTTCCTATGGTATATAGTTGATCGTAAATGAAAATGATGCATGTTGTATACCCAATTTCCTATGGTATCTAGTTGGTCCTAAATGAAAATGGTGCATGTTGTATACCCAATTTCTTATGGTATCTAGTTGGTCCTAAATGAAAATGGTGCATGTTGTATACCCAATTTCTTATGGTATCTAGTTGGTCCTAAATGAAAATGGTGCATGTTGTATACCCAATTTCTTATGGTATCTAGTTGGTCCTAAATGAAAATGTTGCATGTTGTTTACACAATTTCTTATGGTTTCTAGTTGGTCCTAAATGAAAATGGTGCTAATTGTATACCTAATTTCTTATGGTATCTAGTTGGTCCAAAATGAAAATGATGCATGTTATATACCCAATTTCTTATGGTATCTAGTTGGTCCTAAATGAAAATGGAGCATGTTGTATACCCAATTTCCTATGGTATCTAGTTGGTCCTAAATGAAAATGGTGCAATTTGTATACCCAATTTCTTATGGTATCTAGTTGGTCTTAAATGAAAATGGAGCATGTTGTACACCCAATTTCTTCTGTATCTAGTTGGTCCTAAATGAAAATGGTGCAATTTGTATACCCAATTTCTTATGGTATCAAGTTGGTCCTAAATGAAAATGGAGCATGTTGTACACCCAATTTCTTCTGTATCTAGTTGGTCCTAAATGAAAATGGTGCAAATTGTATACCCAATTTCTTATGATATCTAGTTGGTCCTAAATGAAAATGGTGCATGTTGTATACCCAATTTCTTATGATATCTAGTTGGTCCTAAATGAAAATGGTGCAAATTGTATACCCAATTTCTTATGATATCTAGTTGGTCCTAAATGAAAATGGTGCATGTTGTATACCCAATTTCTTATGGTATCAAGTTGGTCCTAAATGAAAATTGTGCATGTTGTACACCAAATTTCTTCTGTATCTAGTTGGTCCTAAATGAAAATGGTGCATGTTGTACACCCAATTTCTTCTGTATCTAGTTGGTCCTAAATGAAAATGGTGCAATTTGTATACCCAATTTCTTATGGTATCTAGTTGGTTCTAAATGAAAATGGTGCAAGTTGTATACCCAATTTCTTCTGTATCTAGTTGGTCCTAAATGAAAATGGTGCAATTTGTATACCCAATTTCTTATGGTATCTATTTGGTCCTAAATAAAAATGGTGCAAGTTGTATACCCAATTTCTTCTGTATCTAGTTGGTCCTAAATGAAAATGGTGCATGTTGTATACCCAATTTCTTCTGTGTCTAGTTGGTCCTAAATGAAAATGGTGCATGTTGTATACCCAATTTCTTATGGTATCTAATTGGTCCTAAATGAAAATGGTGCATGTTGTATACCCAATTTCTTCTGTATCTAGTTGGTCCTAAATGAAAATGGTGCATGTTGTATATCCAATTTATTATGGCATCTAATTGGTCCTAAATGAAAATGGTGCATGTTGTATACCCATTTTCTTATGGTATCTTGTTGGTCCTAAATGAAAATGGTGCATGTTGTATACCCAATTTGGCTGCCATGATAGCCATTATGAAAAACCTTGCTACTTCTCTCACTGAATGGATGAGCATTATAAGTTTTGAACAAAAGAACTCTAATTATGTCTGGCTTATCTTAATGAAAATGGTTCTAATCTGACATCTAATTTGCCCAGGTATATTTAATTTGTATTATGATTTACCTTTGTCTATCCTTGAGGGAGGGAGTTGGACCTACCTGAATATGTTTATTGGTAGTATTTTGTAAACACCATTGTTCACAGCTAATTCTTATTTATGATTTTAGATTGTATCTAAAGATCATTATAGCTTAAAGGTAAATGTTTTTACTTGGATCTGCATTCAGGACATTGGTATTCCCCTGGGAGAAAACAGGTCTAATTGATTTTTTACATGTTCTTTACTAAACCTTTAGTAACATACTTGATATTGCTGACAACTTATAATGTTATAGAAATGAACTTTTGACCCTCATCCTGGTCCTCATATTGTGGAATCAGTCTTTTATTTGTGTTCAGTTTTAATTTGAAAAGATTTTTTAATTATTCACTGGAATTACAAAGTGTTTAATGATACTTTTGGACTAAATCATTATTTAGGAATTCTTTGAATTCATTTAGAGATGTTTTGTATTATATCATTGTGATACATCAAGACTGTTAGCACATAAGCAATATCCCAGGTTATTAGTTTATCAACACTTTCAAGAATACTATACTGTTGGTCTTCTGATGGAACTGTCTGGGATTTAATTTGCAATACTAAGTTTATTTTAAATGTTTAAGTTTTTATTTTTTTCACTCATTTTTGTTATTTAGTTTAAATTTAGAATCATAACACACCAAAGCAGTTAATCTGAAAATCTTATCAATGAAGAATATCAGAGAGGGTTTCAGCACTCAACAGTTTATGGTAAAAACTTTCCTATCTTGATTTCTTGGAAATTCTTTTCATCCAGTAGAGGATCAGTCCCTTCATGGGACTCTTGTCATAAAGGCATTGGCAATACTTCTTCAAGAACAATTTTCACAGTAGTTATTTTCATTTCAAACTATATATCAATAAATCTTGAACAGAGCGCACTAATGCATCAATACAAGTTATATTGACATACTTTTCTCAGGATTTTACTGTGTCATTAAATGTATTCTCAGTACATATTATTGGCATCTTTGAATTTCAATTTAGTAAAAAGAAAAAGAAATATTAAAGCAAAGATAGATCACTGTGACCCAAATGACTAATATTTATACCCTATGCTTCAATTCAAAGTAATACTGCTCTGGCACTCAGCATTAAGAGGTTAGTGTTAGAACTGGTCATCCTGGTGTCAAGATAATGTGTCTATGTGTGGCATCATGCCACAGGCATGTGACACTGGGGCATCATGCCAGTCACACTGTAGACATAGTGATATGACAGAACAGTTGTTGAAAGCTGCATTGAAAATCTAACATACAGACACACAAACACACACAATTCAAAATGTATGTGATAAATAATTATTCTTAAAAAAGCAGAGGTTAAATCTCTAATAGAAGAAATGATTTTATAACTGGACTAATCTGTTTAAACTGCATAACGTTTATGTATTTGCTTTGTTTTAAGGATATACATGAATTACAGTTCTTTATATAATATAACATATATGTATGCTTCTTAGTAGAAAGTTATTATGCAGCAAGAATAAGTGTATAGAATCACATAAGGCTTTATGTCTTGTCAATAAATTTGTAAAGTTTATAATGCTTCATGTTCCCTATATATTATGTATAATTACT
Source organism: Potamilus streckersoni (assembly GCA_016746295.1). Lineage (NCBI taxonomy): Eukaryota > Metazoa > Mollusca > Bivalvia > Unionida > Unionidae > Potamilus > Potamilus streckersoni. The sequence goes on from JAEAOA010002171.1 coordinate 823,228, forward strand.
GATTATTATTCTGTATATGTTATGTATAATTACTGATTATTATTCTGTATATATTATGTATAATTACTGATTATTATTCTGTATATATTATGTATAATTACTGATTATTATTCTGTATATATTATGTATAATTACTGATTATTATTCTGTATATATTATGTATAATTACTGATTATTATTCTGTATATATTATGTATAATTACTGATTATTATTCTGTATATGTTATGTATAATTACTGATTATTATTCTGTATATATTATGTATAATTACTGATTATTATTCTGTATATGTTATGTATGATTACTTATTATTATTTTGTATATATTATGTATAATTATTGATTATTATTCTGTATATATTATGTATAATTACTGATTATTATTCTGTATATGTTATGTATAATTACTGATTATTATTCTGTATATATTATGTATAATTACTGATTATTATTCTGTATATATTATGTATAATTACTGATTATTATTCTGTATATGTTATGTATAATTACTGATTATTATTCTGTATATATTATGTATAATTATTGATTATTATTCTGTATATGTTATGTATAATTACTGATTATTATTCTGCATATATTATGTATAATTACTGATTATTATTCTGTATATATTATGTATAATTGCTGATCATCATTTCAATTTATATCAACACTTGAAATTAACATGAATCAGTCTTTCAAATAGACATTCATTATGTATTCAGTGATACTGAAGATTTGATGGGCAGATCCAGGATATTTTCTTTTGGGTTTCAAGTTGGAAAATATGGGAGAATATGTTTTGTTGAAAATGGCCAACTATCTTCTTTTTCACTTATATATAATCTATTTGAACTAGAAAAAGATGGGGGGAGGGGGAACCTCATAATATTTCCCTTACCTGTGGATCTGCCAATGATTTCAAACATTTTTCATTCAGATTGCTTTGCATTTTGTTAAAATACGGCATTAGCAGTTTAATTGGAGTGTTATGTAGTATGTAAAGGCATTGAGGAATGAACATGTGCAGATTTGTAGTGAATTTCCCATCTGACCTCTCTAATGCAATTTTCCAGTGATTGTATCTATTCCTAATAAATATTCTCAAGCTCATTTGCTAGCCTATATTTTTTTTGTTAATGCTAGAATTATGGAAATATTTTTTTCGGGCTTTTCATCCTTAGTGTATTTACTGAGATATTTACATCATGGAATATCTCAGATAATTACATCATGGAATATCTGAGATAATTACTTCTTGGGATATCTGAGATAATTACTTCTTGGGATATCTGAGATAATTACTTCTTGGGATATCTGAGATAATTACTTCTTGGGATATCTTGACTTTTTATTGATTCTTATAATTATGATGATGATGAAAATCAGAATGATAGAATCGAGTCTTTTATAAAACAGGTATCCTGAGACTGATCACATTACCTGATGAGTCTATCCATAATTGGACCACCCATTCTTGATATTGGGATGAATACCAAAAATACAACTGAAAATACTGGGAAATTCTATTTAATAATATTGAAAACTTTTCTTGAGTTTCTTGTATCATGATATTTTTTATTAGTGATTATTTTCTTGACCGACATTTATAATATATATTCATTGTGAAATATTCTATTACATTACATGTGGGGTTTCTTTATATCCCAGAATTCAGTTTTCTTCCATTACATATGTTGCTTTTCATATCATAGAATGCAATTTTCCTCAACATATATAATTATTGTACTAAATTCCCTACCGTTATTGAGTTTTTCCTCTTACTGTATTTTAACAATGATATGATAAGCATGCATGTACTGTTTTGGGACACAGATACTAATTGTATGGAAAAATGGTCTGGAAATGGGTGAACATATAACAGAGTATAATATGAGTTTGGCTGACCAGGATTGGTTGATAATATAAGTTATTTTTAAGGAAAAAGAATCTTTTGAGAGCTTATCCTAGTTGTATGTGAAAAAATAGAGACATCATTTTATTTATGGAATTCCAGTCCTTTAACAGTCTTGAGTTTGGAACACTCATTACTGAAATTAGCACCTGATTCTGGTGCCGAATTGAAAGCATATGTTTCAAACATGTGTAGGTCCAGAAAATGCCATGGCTTGTATCTTTTTCTCTACACAGAAGCTGACATCCAGGTTTTATCTATGCTGATAAATATAGGTTTGATCATGAACATTCAGAAAGTTGAATTTTTAATATGATGTTTGAATAGGTTTACTATGGGAACTGAGCTAGTACCATCAGTCCTTTAACAACTGTTTTCAGAAACCCAGTTAAAAGCAAAATATTCCAAAATTAACATTTGGATGCAAAACTTGGTAGAACTAAAGTATGGCAAATATAAATATTGATAATAACATGTAATTTGTATTATTTTAATTGGGGTGGATATATTCCACTCAAGCTTATGTCACACTGTATACTCCCAGTCACTTAAAGTAAGTTAAATTATATATATATGTTTAATATAAACAATACTATCATACAGGTTAGAGAAATTAAATTTGTACTCTACTGAGTTTTGAACCAAGATCTGCAAGTAAATGGCACCCATTGCCTTGCCTGCATGCACCAACCCATATACCATCACGGCTAAGCACACATCACCAAACATTTTTTTGGAAATCTTTAGTACACATGGTGAGCTGCTTAATAATGATCTTTCTTGTCACAAGTCATGATTGAGTTGCTTGGCATTTTGTCACAAGTCATGATTGAGTTGCTTGGCATTTTGTCACAAGTCATGATTGAGTTGCTTGGCATTTTGTCACAAGTCATGATTGAGTTGCTTGGCATTTTGTCACAAGTCATGATTGAGTTGCTTGGCATTTTGTCACAAGTCATGATTGAGTTGCTTGGCATTTTGTCACAAGTCATGATTGAGTTGCTTGGCATTTTGTCACATGTCATGATTGAGTTGCTTGGCATTTTGTCACAAGTCATGATTGAGTTGCTTGGCATTTTTTGATATGTCCATAAAATGGGAGAAGAGTCTGCTTCTTTGTCATACAGAATATAGTAAAATATAGCCTGATTTCTCTCAGTCAGTTATGCATAAAATTTATCATTTCAATGTTAATTATTTTCTTTTGTTCATTATCAATTCATTAATTTTTTAGAACATCATTCCTTGTACTGCTTGGCAAGCTTTGAATATGCACATATTTTAGGATTTAGTTTAGGATTTATATAAGTACTTGTAATTAGAAAAACACTTATTTCCAATTATAAATAATATATATTAGATTTTCACAAAATGGAGAGAACTTCAAATACATTTTCAGATTAATATATATGGTAGATATAACATATGAATCTAGTTTATATGGCAGGTATCTGCTTGGACCTAGTTAGTATTATCACAACAGGTAGTGTATATGTATCCAAGAGGTATATGCATATTTCCAGATAATTTACATTAACAGGTAATTGTTAAAACATTTTGATGAGATTTCACATTTTAGATGGAAATCCTAATGGATTGCAATTTGTTTTTATTAAACCTTTATATGCCAGGTATTAAGATAATAACTAAATCTTATCAATATTATTTGTAGACAATTAGAATCAACAGGTAATTTATATTTATCAATCATTTAAAGAGAGATGTTACATACTGAATCAAGCAAAATTAGTTTGTCTTCAAATTTATAGCCACAGGGATCATCTACAGCTTTGCTATAAATACAGTTGTCTTATTGAGTACCAGGATATCCTGATTTGTGGTCTATCTCTTGGTCATCATCTAATTAAATATAATGATTGCTTATATGTAGCTTAGCTAATCAACTCAGGTGTTATACTGAGCATCATGATTTCTTGTGTATTGCTTGCTCTGTTAACACAAGGGTCATACTGAGCATCATTATTTCTTGTGTATTGCTTGCTCTGTCAACACAAGTGTCATACTGAGCATCATGATTTCTTGTGTATACTTTGCTCTGTCAACACAAGTGTCATACTGAGCATCATGATTTCTTGTGTATACTTTGCTCTGTCAACACAAGTGTCATACTGAGCATCATTATTTCTTGTGTATACTTTGCTCTGTCAACCCAAGTGTCATACTGAGCATCATGATTTCTTGTGTATAGCTTGATTTGTCAGCACAAGCATAATGATTACCCAGTTATAGCTTTGTTTAATCAACTCTTGTTTTGAGGTCTTGTTGAATATCCTGATTACTTGTCTATAGCTTGGCTAATGGACAGGTGTCATACTGAGTATTGTGATTATTAGTCTATTGCATGGATATCAACACAGGTGTCATGTTGAGTATTGTGATTATTAGTCTATTGCATGGATATCAACACAGGTGTCATGTTGAGTATTGTGATTATTTGTCTATTTCATGGATATCAACACAGGTGTCATGTTGAGTATTGTGATTATTTGTCTATTTCATGGATATCAACACAGGTGTCATGTTGAGTATTGTGATTATTTGTCTATTTCATGGATATCAACACAGGTGTCATGTTGAGTATTGTGATTATTTGTCTATTTCATGGATATCAACACAGGTGTCATGTTGAGTATTGTGATTATTTGTCTATTTCATGGATATCAACACAGGTGTCATGTTGAGTATTGTGATTATTAGTCTATTGCATGGATATCAACACAGGTGTCATGTTGAGTATTGTGATTATTTGTCTATTTCATGGATATCAACACAGGTGTCATGTTGAGTATTGTGATTATTTGTCTATTTCATGGATATCAACACAGGTGTCATGTTGAGTATTGTGATTATTTGTCTATTTCATGGATATCAACACAGGTTTCATGTTGAGTATTGTGATTATTTGTCTATTTCATGGATATCAACACAGGTGTCATGTTGAGTATTGTGATTATTTGTCTATTTCATGGATATCAACACAGGTGTCATGTTGAGTATTGTGATTATTTGTCTATTTCATGGATATCAACACAGGTGTCATGTTGAGTATTGTGATTATTAGTCTATTTCATGGATATCAACACAGGTGTCATGTTGAGTATTGTGATTATTTGTCTATTTCATGGATATCAACACAGGTGTCATGTTGAGTATTGTGATTATTTGTCTATTTCATGAATATCAACACAGGTGTCATGTTGAGTATTGTGATTATTTGTCTATTTCATGGATATCAACACAGGTGTCATGTTGAGTATTGTGATTATTTGTCTATTTCATGGATATCAACACAGGTGTCAAATTTAGTGTCTTGATTTCAATCAGCCACAAAGAACAAAAAAATATATTTATGAAATATGTAGCTGCATTTTAGTTTAGGGTTTCATAAATTCTTCTCAAAATTCTTCTTAAAATGTGTAAATTAAAATGATTTTCGGTTTTATAGCCATTAATTTTTATGTTCAAACAACATAATAAACTGCAATGAAGTTCTAAAGCCAATGACATTTACCAATGAAATTACAGTTTACAAATAATTTACTATTTTAATATAATTGTCTGACAGTCAATTTGTGTTCAGATAATCAGGGGCACTAAGTAGATAATCCACATTAAGTAATGTAACTCATTGGTACTTGCAATAAAATTCACAAATCTTCATGTGACATAATTACTTAGAGATAATTTACATTAATGTTGGGTAATATATAGATGCCTGTTAAATGTTTATTTTAGGTATATATATATAGGTATAGCTGGCATATTAACCCATTTTATCTAAAATATGTATACCATATATGTGTTATCAGAAATTATCAGAAGTTTTCTTTGCATGTTAATTTTGTGTTACATACAGTGAAGCCTAATTTATCCCCAGGTAATTTATCCATTTCTGCTGCAAATCTTAAATAAATTCAGATTATATATATATATATATATATATATATATATATATATATATATATATATATATATATATATATATATCTGCCTAAAGGCAATGAAGTGTAGGTAATATAGTGACAGCCAGTAACTGGGAACAAGGATACACTTATTCACATCCTGGATGAGCATAGAAAAGGTGTGGATAATCTTGATCCCCAGGATGCTGTTTTTCAATTCAGCTTCTAGATAACTCTCACTGGAGGGTTCTTATGTATCAAAATACAGTCTAACATGATTATATATTATCATGTACAGGAAGTAATGGTTCTCTAATCAAAATAGAACCACATGTTTTTAGGCATTCTGGATAGGCTTTTTACAAGCCCAGTCTGTCTATAAAGCAAGATTTTATGTGGCTTGCAGTTTTCTTGCTGTCCAGGACAAATCACACACACACACACTAATATGCATTCTCCATGATAAAGCCTGAATATGTAAAATGGACCAGGATTTTGCTGTAGCTTGATTATATAAGAATTGAATGTGACTTGCAGCTTCTTGCAAACCAGATTTGCCTATTGACATTTAATAAGCTCTACAATCCCTTGCATATCATTATCTGTTCATGGTTGATGTTAACTGAACTAGAGATGATGCTTCTCATACAAAATTCCATATCAGAATAATGGCAGAGATGGTTTACTGCAGTGGTGACTACATCGTTTATGATGGCCAGCCTATATCACAATAATAAGCTTCGTGTAACTACATACAGTCAGTATTATTGATGACCTTAATACAGAGATGCACTCCTCTCTCTCTTTCTTGTTTGCGGACAACACCTTGATTAATTTGCATGCTTTATGCATAATATTTCCTTGATTTAGTAGATAATGGTATCCATTGATATTTTTTAGATATCCACATTTATAGTTTTGAAAGTTTTGTTCATAAAATATACCTATAGTCAGCAGGATTAGAAAACATTAATAAAAATATGTGCAATGTTGTAGAAGAAAATAAACTGTCCATTTTGTTATCATTACTGTTACTTTGATTGTAAAGTTCTTTATATATAGTTAACAGGGGTACATTTTAAAAAAAATTATCCATTTGTCATTTTAAGACCCATATAATTTTATAAAACCTTCTTAACATTGACAATGAATTTGAATTGTTTGTGTGCAATACAAATAAGAATCATATTAATCTCGAAACTATACCGCAATAATGTTTAAACAAAACAAAGTTATCTATGTGTAATATTCTACCTGAAGCAGTAGGATTCTTTTGTGAAATTCACCAGGTGATGGCACCAACCCTTCCAATCTTTTTTAAAGGATTTCCAGCATTAGCTCTTGCATTTTGAGCATCTATATGTCTTTTGCATATCTACTAAATTATCTACTTGTCTTTCGCAAGACAGACCATCCCCCCCATCATGGATATACATGATCATCATCCCTTTTTGGAACACAATCATGCAGCCATTCCAATATTCTAATGACACCTGCAGTTGTTGAAGGATTTTCTGGGATTACGCCAACATTAAAATGTAAAAATGGAACACAGCTGCATTATTATATTTTATGCATTGTCAAAGAGAGTATGTAAGTGTTAAGTGACAAAAACAATTTACTTCAGTTTATTTAACATTTGTTTCTTTTTTTTGCTTTTGTCACAAAATAAATACACACCCCATCTTACTTTCATCCTCGGAATCTAGCAATAGTATGGACTGAAAATGTAAAACTGGGAACACATTATCTCAATTGATAAGTAAAATTGTTTGGAACTGCTTTGTGAAAACATTTAATACATAACACATTAATGACTTGCATTATAACAACATTTAGCATACATGAATAATGTTAAGTAAGATTATTAATATCATCACGATTTAGTGTAAATATCCAGCAAGCACATACCACTTCACTTCTTTGTCTTGATTCCTTCCAATGTTTTTGTACAATATGATGACAAACAATGTTTCTCAATTTTTGGAGGCATGGGACTTTTCCATTCTATCCCTGGTAGCTTTTATTTCCTCCAATGTATGAAAGTAAGTGGATATTTGCAAATCTTCAGCTCCCTTCACATCTGCGGTCTCCTTGTACATTATGGTGTTCATTTAATTCTGCGCTACCTATGCTAAGGCACAAATCATATACTTGTAGCCATGGTTTCTAGTCTGATGTCTGCCTTTAGCTGATGGCCAACATTGTCCAATCAGATAGTATAACCTAATTATGGAACGAAATTTAATAAGCTATTTAATGTATGTTTGCAAAAATATGTAACATGATTAATAAACAATATGAAAAAATTTAACCCAAAGAACTTTGAAAATAAAATGACTTTTCATTATTCATATCATTGCAGTATATATCTAATCTTTCATTTCATGAACTATCAGTTGTATTGTACATGTCCCAAAATTATTAATCACATGAAATAATAAATATGTACATGTCCCAAAATTATTAATCACATGAAATAATAAATATGTACATGTCCCAAAATTATTAATCACATGAAATAATAAATGTGTACATGTCCCAAAATTATTAATCCCCTGAAATAATAAATATGTACATGTCCCAAAATTATTAATCACATGAAATAATAAATATGTACATGTAGGAAATCAATGATGCAATAGCACTTTTCAAAGTGTTATCTTTCCATAAAAAGAAATACCTGTAGTTTGCGTTGTGGATTTTGTCTCTTGTACTTGCACTGTTCTAGACACTTTCACTGTGCTGTTTTAGGATCCTGATGCCTGTTCTATTTGAGATTTTGCACCTACAAAATCGGACTCCTTTATGTCGATAGAGCTTGGTTGGGATCCGTTAGAGCCTGATTCCATTTGAGCTTGGTTGGGATCCATTGAAGCCTGATTCCATTTGAGCTTGGTTGGGATCCGTTAGAGCCTGATTCCATTTGAGCTTGGTTGGGATCCATTAGAGCCTGAATTCATTTGAGCTTGGTTGGGATCCATTAGAGCCTGAATTCATTTGAGCTTGGTTGGGATCCATTAGAGCCTTATTCCATTTGAGCTTGGTTGGGATCCGTTAGAGCCTGATTCCATTTGAGCTTGGTTGGGATCCATTAGAGCCTGATTCCATTTGAGCATGGTTGGGATCCATTAGAGCCTGAATTCATTTGAGCTTGGTTGGGATCCATTAGGGCCTGATTCCATTTGAGCTTGGTTGGGATCCATTAGAGCCTGATTCCATTTGAGCTTGGTTGGGATCCATCATAGCCTGATTCCATTTGAGCTTGGTTGGGATCCATTAGAGCCTGATTCCATTTGAGCTTGGTTGGGATCCATTAGAGCCTGAATTCATTTGAGCTTGGTTGGGATCCATTAGAGCCTGAATTCATTTGAGCTTGGTTGGGATCCATTAGAGCCTTATTCCATTTGAGCTTGGTTGGGATCCGTTAGAGCCTGATTCCATTTGAGCTTGGTTGGGATCCATTAGAGCCTGATTCCATTTGAGCATGGTTGGGATCCATTAGATCCTGAATTCATTTGAGCTTGGTTGGGATCCATTAGGGCCTGATTCCATTTGAGCTTGGTTGGGATCCATTAGAGCCTGATTCCATTTGAGCTTGGTTGGGATCCATCATAGCCTGATTCCATTTGAGCTTGGTTGGGATCCATTAGAGCCTGATTCCATTTGAGCTTGGTTGGGATCCATTAGAGGCTGAATTCATTTGAGCTTGGTTGGGATCCATTATAGCCAAATTCTATTTGAGCCAGAGGAGATGAACGTCCATACTCGATGTTATCTTCCTCAGATAAAGTGTAGCAAGGAAATACATGACTCTGACAATGATTAAAATGTTGTTTATATAAAACAATTAATGTTTCTTATCAAAATGAGTAATTTACTAATCTGTAAATAATATCGATACAGTTTAATGCAAAAATACGATCAAAAATTTTAAAGATATTTAATATATAGTTGAGTAAATATTAACTTGTGTAGGTTGCCATAATATCATGCTATCAACAAGAAGCAATTATTACTATGGTAATTTTTCGTATGTAAAAATTAATTTACCTGCAGTTCTGTACTCCATTGCAGAAGCTCGGAGTCAAACGAATCTTTGATTCTATTCAAAGCTCTAAAAGGGCTTTCTCTCCAACTGAAATTCCAATATGTTGGAATTATTGAAACAGCTGAAACGTAACAAAAAAAATAAAATAAAAGTGATAATGGCATAACAACCAATATAATGTTGGGCAAGAGTTTATTACTTCCTTAACAGTTACATAAAAATATTAATTAAGTAATGTAAATGTAATTGTAAAGTACACAATTTACTTAGTGAATCCCAGTCTATATTCTTTATTTATCCACTACATTTCAAGGCTTCGCAAAAAAGTGTATCATGTAATACTTAATGAATAAAAACCTAGCAACGTTTGTGGTTTATCAAATGGTTGTCCAACTAAGAGGGTAACTTCCATTCAAATTGTACACGGACAGTCCATTTTTAATAACATCAATGACAGTAAACTTTACACATTGGAAGGACGAAAATTAGCATTCGAATTTAACGCACGCTGGACGCCCATTTTCCGCTGGAACCAATAGTGGATACCACAATTGCCACCGAATCCTAATGTCAATTCTTAACAAAAGTTCAAGTCTTCAGTCGACTGATCAAACTTGTCAGAAATGTAAAAGTTGCAATGTGAACCAAAAACGCAAAGCATGCAATAAGTGCTATCAAGATTTTAATAACTGAAGAAACAACAGCAGGCAAAGCGCCGGCAGAATCTGCCACCGCAATTGAACAGACTCCTTGAAACAGACAATACGTTATGAAACCATGTCGATAAACGTGTTCTCAAAAGAATTCAAACAAAGCGAGTTTGCTTCTATTCCACACCTTATATACACACATGTCTTCATTAAGAAAATATATTACCTGTTCAAATGTGATGAACGTAAAGAACGATGCTCCTAGGTGACGTCAAATGTTTTGAACCTACGGTATGGCAACTATTGTTTCTGGGACTGTGTGAATCAATTTTCCTCAATATCCATTCCAGTATGTCTGCGATGGATTCAATGTTATTGACTTGTAAAATCAATGCATATATTGAAAGACAATATTGAAAACGAGAACGTTGAGGAGTTTAAAAGATGGTTTATATAATCTGGTAGAAACACCTTTTCTAGCTGCATAGGTTGTCATATGTCAAGCAATTGTAAATCAATATGAAAATAAATGCTCCAAACGCTATATTGAATCAGTTCTGAAGAATATTATTTAGAAAAAGAAAAGATAGCGTCATCTAGTCGAACATTTAATTTAAAATTTAAAGTCTACTAAATTTATACTGATCATGAAAATGTAAGATACACGATGCATTACAATGCAGTCATATGTAAAGTTAAACCCCTCAGAACTGAAAAACCATTGTCCCCCCCCCCATTAAATTATGCTTTTCGAGGTTCTCGTTTTACTAAGATTTTTGCAGATGTGAAAGAAAGTTCTTTTCCTCAGAGCATTGTTTTAACAACATTTGTTTGCATCATTTTCAAATTCATTCTTTTCAAATTCCATTTTCTTTAGAATATCTTAAATTTGTCGAATTTTCAATTGGTTTCCTCAGTGTAGGTTTTGGCACAGATTCATAGACACTGCTCAGGGTAAGTTTATCCTGCATGCACAGTACAACGCGTATCTGCTTTTTCTGACAATTTGATCTGTGAGTCGACGCCACTTAAATACCTATAAAACTTTTTCTCCATTACAATTCTGTTGAGTTAATCTGGCTTTTAGAATACTGTCTTTATTTCACAGATACAGTAAATGCTAATAGTAATTTAGCTGTTACAGGTTGTTGCATTAATTTTAATAAGTTTTTGTTTAATAAATTTTTTTATCGATGTTATTTAAGAGAATAATAAATTTGGATCTGTATTCTGAGTTGAGAGGTTTCGCTTTACAACGAAATGATGATGACAAAAAAGGGACAAATCCTCGACTCAGAAAATGTGGTTTCGACGGTACACAAAGATTTAGGTTAAGAGGAGAAAACAGAGAGGCGTATGTAATGAGACAAAAAATTAGGACCAGCTCTATATCCACATAGTAACTTACTTTCTGATTCCAAATATCACTGATTTTAGTCAGTGAAATTGGTTTAGATTTTTTTCATACATTGTCTAATTGTGTTTCTTCTCAAGAATATTTTTATGTCAAAATATGATTTCCTACACTTGAGACAATATTTTCTCAGTCTGATTCTATTTTCAAATCCATAGCAAATCGATGATTGTACTGTTTCATTTTTTAATAAGTCTTGGGAATGAGAAATTGTGAATAGTGATCAATTGTCGATGCATCTGTCGTCATCATTAATGTCCACTATTAAGTACACAAAAAAACCCCACTAATTTCTTCAAATTATCCTAGATATGACTGCTGTTCTAACACAGTCGGAAAGATCATTCAGGGTGGAATTTGATCAATAGGATGATCAAAGACGTAAAAATATCGCTGAAGTGTTTAACAGTAAAAATGCAGAATTTGAAAGAGATCAGCATAAAATCCAGATTGAATGAGACAGTTCTGTTCTTGTGTACCAGGCTCTAGCGCAAAGATATGAGTTCATTAAAACTCACTATCAAATAGTTAAAAAAAAACTACCTCGCCAGCAAGACTCGATTTTATTTCTCAGTTTATTACTAGATAACAAAGTAATTACTTGATTGTCAATAAATAAAAGTTAAGTGAACAGACAAATAATAATAATAATAATAATAATAATAATAATAATAATAATAATAATAATAATAATAATAATAATAATAATAATAATAATAACCAATAAGTAAGGGAGATAAATGTTCTAGTGAGCTGTAGCTGCTTCTCAAAATTACTTCCCTTGTTGGTGGCATAGACTTATAGATTTTGTCGATTGTAGTGCAGTCAATCTGTTATGTTTGGGTCTTCTTGTTGTTGCTGCTGTTGTTGTTGTTGTTGTTGTCTTGTTGATCTTTTGAAATATTTATTTTTCATTTTCTAGAATTGGTCAGAAACATAATTTATAATACTTTAGAAAATTAGAATATTTTTTTTCTTCAAATAGTTTAATTTATGTTTCCCTTCTTTAAAATATTCTTTAAAATGTTTTTCATGCATTTAAAGGTATTTAGAAAAGTAATAAAGTAATTAAATGATATATACAATTGAAAACTAATTGTAGCTAGAATACAATACAAAACATGCAATTTTAATTATTCAGAACTCTTCTTCTACTCGTCTATTCATTTGCTTAAGGATCGTTGAGTAATTAGGCTGAATGGTTTAATTCAAGGGAGAGGATCACATTGATTCACATTTTCCGGTCACCTTTGTAACACCACACGATGCGGAAAGCGATCGAACAAGGTGATAAATGTGACTGAAACCTGCGTATACATGTCCTCCTGTTAACATGTAAAAGGGATGGTGATGACCTAACGCATTTGTGATAACCTGCCGTTTGAGACGTTTTAAATTCTGACAGTAAACATATCAGAGAAAACCTCTTATATACGATAAGACCACGGTTTGATTTTGAAACAATGAAACAAGTGAATATAATTTAACTTTATTTTCTCACATAGAATTCTTGCTTTTTTGCTAACTTTACTTTTCTTATCTCAGACAGTTTGTCTCAGACCGTCTCGGTCATAGCGTCCACGTATAGAAAGTACTTTATCAAGGGACGCAACCATTCTTGTCTTCTGCTTGGCTCGATGAAGTTGTTTCACAATTAAACAGTCGCCGACACTTGCATAAATTAAACAATATATTTTGGAAGAGAGAAACATCTAACTTAAAAAAGACGATTTAAAGGGATCTAGCTGGGGAAATAAAGCTTAACTTACGAATGAAAAATAAATGTCTATGAAAGCAAGCTTGTCAGATTTTGCTTTTAAATGAACAGAAAACACAAGCGTGAGAAAATATGTTCCGGACACAGGTTATACACATCCAAATTTCCTAAATAATTACCAAAAATTTAGTAACAACTATATCTGTCACACTGATTTCTTCTAACTGTTAAACAGCCCCGTTGTGTCCCAGTTGATCAAAGAAGTACATTCAATAACAAAATACAAAATATGTACTTACCAATTAGAAAATATCATTATCTGTGAATTTTCCAAGATACCGTGAACGTGAAAGTTCAAGCACATGGTTATCCGCTAGTGACTGAGTTTGGAGAGTTTTTTTTATACACATGGCAGTTTTACAATCAATATCAATTACAACACCAGTATGCTACAAAAATTTCCCCACCTGCAAAGAAAAGGAGAGTTATATACTATAGTGATACAGATCTCTAATTATCCACAAATAATTTAATACACGGTCGCTTATGCTCCATTTTACTATAGTGACACAAATCTCGAAATATCCACAAATAATTAAATGCACGGTCGCTTATGCGCCATTTTACTATAGTCACACAGATCTCTAATTATCTACAAGTAATTAAATACACGGTCACTTATCCTCCATTTTACACTTCGTTATGGTCTAGAGCTATGTACTCATTTTGTTTCATTATTTACCATAGAACTAAATTAGAACTGATGAAAATGAAACATTTCCCTGTAATAAATATTAATTATTTATTGTTAATTTCTTACAACATTTATCTATCAAATGCGATAAAAGATTTAGTACTATCAAACGAATTATGTTGCTATTTTCCCAAGTATAAACTTTGTGTAGTTCAGATTGACATGTTCCTCCACATCGCTCATTAACATATCCGTATTAATACGCCGTTATCTAAACAACATTTGCACGTGGCTTTCGACATATTCACGCAATGCTTACAATAGGAACCAATTATAATTGTTAAGTAGTGGTTGTTTATGGGTGAGGGTGTATAAGAAGTAAATATAGTTGGAATCTACTGGCATAATTATTCTCATGATCGCAGATTATTATAAGAGCGAATGACTTTCAGATAAATGTGAAGAAATAACAGTGAGTGCTAAATACTCTTCGTGTTGAATGTGCCAAACTATATTATAAAACTGAAGAGTTCTTTTAACTTTCAAAGGAAAATATTGGTTGAGAAAATATTATACGCTAGTCTTTGCTTCGAGACAAGGAAATTCCAGTCGCGGGGTTACATTATTTGTCAACCCACTCAGCAAAGCCTCGCATGGAGACAATTAATGTTACCCCTTGACAAAGGGGTCTAAGCACAGCCTTGTGGGGAGACAATGTTACCCATTGACAAAGGGGTCTCGACAAAGCCATGTGGAGAGACTGTTTTTTCCTTGTGTCGATGCTACTCCCACCATTGATTTTATTAGTCATATCATGATTCGTACGGGAGACTGTTTGTTGCTGTTGGTAGTGGTGTTGTTGGTGGTTTACATATATGAAATACATCTAAATTGAAGTTTACGTATCTAATCGAGGCATTAAGTCAAGGTTTTTTTTTCAGCAGCATAAATTGATCCATTGTAGAGTATGTTGGCGAATAACACTAGTGAGAAAAAATTATTGGCATCTGTGATGTGTTGACAACGTGCAGCCAATCTCTTCATCATACAAGCATAAATTTGTATTTGTCATCGATTTGAACGAAATTATTTTCTCGTCAACAGACATTTTGATTTACGTAGCTTTCTTTTGTTTTTGGTTTGTTTGTTGGGGTTTATGTGGGGGTTGCGGGTCTTTTATTTACATTCATTGTAACTTGGGTGAATCTCCCTTGGACTTGTGATTATTTATGTTTGATGACGACAGGAATTCTCAGACCTTTAACAAACAGAATAAGTAAATATATAGACAGCGGATAGACCATTTGGCACGTTCTTTATGAGCTGAATCTGCATGCTGCCATTCTCTGAGTTTCAAGCCAACCAATTAGACACTAGACTCTGTATCCGTATCAGAAGCATAACAATCCAACACTGCACTAAGGTTCCATATCACAAGTATAACAATCCAACATTGCAATCTGTTTCCCTATCACAAGTATAACAATCCAACATTGTACTCTGTTTACCTATCACAAGTATAACAATCCAACACTGCACTCTGTTTCCCTATCACAAGTATAACAATCCAACATTGCGCTCTGTTTCACTATCACAAGTATAACAATCCAACACTGCATTATGTTTCCCTATCACAAGTATAACAATCCAACACTGCCCTCTGTTTCACTATCACAAGTGTAACAATCCAACACTGCATTCTGTTTCCCTATCACAAGTATAACAATCCAACACTGCACTCTGTTTCACTATCACAAGTATAATAATCCAATACTGCACTCTGTTTCCCTATCACAAGTATAACAATCCAACACTGCATTCTGTTTCCCTATCACAAGTATAACAATCCAACATTACACTCTGTTTCCCTATCACAAGTATAACAATCCAACAAAGCATTCTGTTTCCCTATCATAAGTATAACAATCCAACATTGCACTCTGTTTCACTATCACAAGTATAATAATCCAACACTGCACTCTGTTTCCCTATCACAAGTATAATAATCCAACACTGCACTCTGTTTCCCTATCACAAGTATAATAATCCAACACTACACTCTGTTTCCCTATCACAAGTATAACAATCCAACACTGCATTCTGTTTCCCTATCACAAGTATAACAATCCATTCTGTTTCCCTATCACAAGTATAACAATCCAACATTGCACTCTGTTTCCCTATCACAAGTATAACAATCCAACACTGCATTCTGTTTCCCTATCACAAGTATAACAATCCAACACTGCACTCTGTTTCACTATCACAAGTATAATAATCCAACACTGCACTCTGTTTCACTATCACAAGTATAACAATCCAACACTGCATTCTGTTTCCCTATCACAAGTATAACAATCCAACATTACACTCTGTTTCCCTATCACAAGTATAACAATCCAACAAAGCATTCTGTTTCCCTATCATAAGTATAACAATCCAACATTGCACTCTGTTTCACTATCACAAGTATAATAATCCAACACTGCACTCTGTTTCCCTATCACAAGTATAATAATCCAACACTGCACTCTGTTTCCCTATCACAAGTATAATAATCCAACACTACACTCTGTTTCCCTATCACAAGTATAACAATCCAACACTGCATTCTGTTTCCCTATCACAAGTATAACAATCCATTCTGTTTCCCTATCACAAGTATAACAATCCAACATTGCACTCTGTTTCCCTATCACAAGTATAACAATCCAACACTGCATTCTGTTTCCCTATCACAAGTATAACAATCCAACACTGCACTCTGTTTCACTATCACAAGTATAATAATCCAACACTGCACTCTGTTTCACTATCACAAGTATAACAATCCAACACTGCACTCTGTTTCCCTATCACAAGTATAATAATCCAACACTACACTCTGTTTCCCTATCACAAGTATAACAATCCAACACTGCATTCTGTTTCCCTATCACAAGTATAACAATCCATTCTGTTTCCCTATCACAAGTATAACAATCCAACATTGCACTCTGTTTCCCTATCACAAGTATAACAATCCAACACTGCATTCTGTTTCCCTATCACAAGTATAACAATCCAACACTGCACTCTGTTTCACTATCACAAGTATAATAATCCAACACTGCACTCTGTTTCACTATCACAAATATAACAATCCAACACTGCACTCTGTTGCCTTATCACAAGTATAATAATCCAACACTACACTCTGCTTCCCTATCACAAGTATAACAATCCAACACTGCATTCTGTTTCCCTATCACAAGTATAACAATCCATTCTGTTTCCCTATCACAAGTATAACAATCCAACATTGCACTCTGTTTCCCTATCACAAGTATAACAATCCAACACTGCATTCTGTTTCCCTATCACAAGTATAACAATCCAACACTGCACTCTGTTTAACTATCACAAGTATAACAATCCAAAACTGCCCTCCGTTTCCCAATCACATGTATAACAATCCAACACTGCATTATGTTTCCATATCACAAGTAAAACAATCCAACACTGAACTCAGTTTCCCTATTATAAGTATAACAATCCAACATTGCACTGTTTCACTATCACAAGTATAACAATCCAACACTGCACTGTTTCCCTATCACAAGTATAACAATCCAAAACGGCACTGTTTCCATGTCAAAAGTATAACAATTCTTCTCTAGCTGTAGCTTTAGAATTAGATCACAGGAGCAGCTTGGGACTTTGTCTATTGAATGTGATGAATCTAAGGGAGTCCGCTATTCTCTATTATCTATGACTTTCCTTAATAAGTTAGGGTTGATTCTGGTACGATAACTTTTAATTTTGCTTGCTCAATGGGGTAGACCTTTCATTGCAACTAAGACGAACACGCCTACTATTCCAATGTTGATGGTACCAGAATTAATGGACTGGGACGATACACGAGTTTAAATCATTCTGTGTTTAGTTTGAGCTTGTCTATCTTAATAATGGCATCTGTAAACAATTTACAAAACTATAAGTAGTACCTTAAGGACAGTCATCAGACCACATTCCTACATATTTGATATAAAGATGATATTGTCAAGCTTTGTGTTAAATGAAAGCATACAGTCACCTTGAGGTTGCGCATTGAGAACAACTTCAAGGGTGATGGACATTGCTTAATAGAAGATAATCACATTAACGAACTCGTTCTGTTTATAAACCCGACTGCCAGTGCTAAATATTTTACCACTTTCACGCCTTTTGCACTTTGTTCATTATGTGTATATATAATGTGCTTATATTTTACCTGTCAAATTAAATTAAATTAAATTAAATTAAAATTTAATTAACTTAACTTAACTTAACTTAACTTAAATTAAGTTAAATTAAATTAAATTAAATTAAATTAAATTAAATTAAATTAAATTAAATTAAATTAAATACTACTTAATTGAATTCACTTCACTTCAATACTTTATTTTCATCAAAATGTAGAACATAGAACTTAAACAGAGACAGATAAAAAGTAAATCTAGAGCTAGAAAAGAGACGATAGACGAATATATACAATCTTTTTAACAAAATTACTGTGAAAATATCCACATACTTTGACATGTTGTTGCGTATTACCAGAATTTATAGATTGTACATTGATGGTCTGTTTTCCTCTTGCTAGGCTTTAAATCTATATACTTATACATTGATGGATTGCTTTCTTAATAGCATATGTTTATTGAATTCACATGTAGATTAATGGACTCCTTCCTAATACTAGAAGTTAATTGAATTTACATGGACGTTTATGGTTCCTTTCCTTATTACAAGAAGTTAAATGAATCTACATGTACATTTAATGAAGTTATTACATATTGGAACACACAAATAAAATGATGTTCATTGGTAATATTATCTCTTCACCGCATAACAAATTTCATCTTTCATTTTTGTTGGTTTTATTGCTTCTGTATATTTAGGGTTCACTTTTTAGATTCTGAAATGACACCTGGAGTCTTTTCAAAATTGACATGTACTTATGATAACATAAAACTTAACAAAACTGTCAACTTTTATGTTTTAATAAAAGACAGTTATTCAGAAATCACTACCAACTGTCATACGGCATACATCGTAGTGATATGACTGAAAAATTCTTAAAAGCTACGTTAAAATCTAAATCAGACACACAAACAATTTGAATTTTACTCTGTGAAAACAAAACTGTTTGCCTGTATAAACTTCGAGAAAAATTCACAAAATTATGAAATATGCATAGTTCACTAAAAACCAAATCCGTTTAAGGAATCTGTTAGGAGTGTAAACCTGTTAAAACAATTATTGGATTCCTTTTCAAATAAACGATTGTCTTCATTCCATTATATACAGACATTTCAAAATCTAAGTCAATACGTAACTAACTTAACTAACATGATGCATTTTAGTCGGAATCTTTCAAGTTACCAGTCACAACGACGCCAGACAACAGATACAGATGTATACACAGTTAGACACACATCCCCCATATATATATATATATATATATATATATATATATATATATATATATATATATATATATATATATATATATATATATATATATATATATATATATATATATATATATTACAAATAAGTATATTATTTGATTCAGACCTCTTTTGCAATGTTTGCCGAGCTTTAGAAAATTTTCCATTTGTTCTAGATAGCAAGACCATAGTACATAAAATCAAATTATATCCTTACTCAAAAAACCTCACAGAAGACTTTGGTGTTAATCACATTCCGTCGGCGCCAGATTCAATGATCACCCACGCACATGTTGCTGCCGGTGTTGACTCACTATTGTAATGGAAATTGTAATTTGCAATATATCTCCCTTAAAATAACATCGTCAGTCAAACGAACATCGACGTGAACCAGGGTAGCAGTGAAGTTGGTCGATGCTTTTGATTGGTTAAGTTAGACAATAAAAGAGTATGAAATCATGACTTTAATCCCACTTAACAATATCATCAGTACAGTTCAAGCACATGCATTTTTTCATGAGTTTATAAAATTGGAAAAAGTGTATAGGGGCATATCCGAGGTGATGTCGCACTGAGAAAGAACAACTACGTTAAAGTCGTGAACTGATCCATGTAGAGATTTAATTGGAATATGTTTGTCTCAACATGGGATGACAGGCTTTTGCCAAAGTGAAGTTAAATTATTTGTGGGAACTCTATCTCAAAAACTATATACAATATGGCGCAATTTGAGGATCTAAGCCGACGTTGCATTTGGGAGATAATAAAGATAAACTATTTAAACGCATCGCGTTCTTGCCAGAAGATTTACACTCGATTATAATGTATCAAATTTGTCACAGGTATAAATTTGTCCACATAAAACTGTTTACTATTAAAATGTGAACAGGCTATCTTGTTACTTTTTTTCTAATTATATACTGCATATCACCTTGAACATTATTAATAGTAGGATCCGACAAATACAAACGATATATTAAGAAATTTTTGAAACTTGTATGCCCCTTAGGCGACAATCCCAAAACGATATTATATAATTGTTGTTTTATTATACAGAAGAATGCATACACGCATGTATACTTGGATGGTTGGTTGTTTTGTTTACACGTATATCAGTTACTTTGATTTTATCGTATCAAGCATATTATAGCTAATTATCTTTATCAGAAGTATGTATGTATGTATGTATGTATGTATGTATGTATGTATGTATGTATGTATGTATGTATGTATGTATGTATGTATGTATGTATGTATGTATGTATGTATGTATGTATGTATGTATGTATGTATGTGACTGTATTTAACAAAAGAGAAAAACACAGATAAGGACCTATATAGTGTAGAACTATAGCGTTTTCGGTAACTACATGTCCCTATATTAAGGAAAATAATTGTGAAAGACAAACACGACGATGGACTTTAAATGGGTCTCTACGACGAGTGAATCAAACACATACGTGAGAAGTCCATTTTTCCAATATTTCCAAGGACAACAAGACAGTATTCTCTGTCAAATGAAAGGTTCATAAACGGGTTAATACAATAAGCAATTACCCCTAATTGCATAATGACCAGACGTCACGAAACTCTAATTTCACAATTTTATGTTTTTTCTTGTTTCACATTTACAAGCCTTTCCTAGCAGAATATTAGTACCTCCCTCCATGCAATATTAAACACGACTCGAGCACCTAATACAAGGAATTATTCCCATTACAAATTACTGAACACATATCACTAACTCTTTCCTATGGTTAAGAAATCATGGAGGCTCCATCATACAGAACTAGTCCATGACGTCATGAGTCCAGTGAATTCTGTACATTATGATGACATCTGCTTCTAAAATTTGACTGATTACTCGGGCTGAAATATTTGTTTCTAACACAGACTCGCCATAATAAAACAATATCACTAAAACCAAGCAAAGTTATACACGGAGATGCAAATACAAATACACATACCCTTGGTATACAAGGACATGAAAATACAAATAGTACATACCCTTGGTATACAAACTTGATATACATACATATGAAAATACAAAAAGTACGTACCCTTGGTATACACTGAGATGAAAATACAAATAGTACATATCCTTGGTATACATCGGAGATGAAAATACAAATAGCACATACCCTTGGTATCCACTGAGATGAAAATACAAATAGCATATACCCTTGGTATACACGGAGATGAAAATACAAATAGCACATACCCTTGGTATACACGGAGATGAAAATACAAATAGCACATACCCTTGGTATATACGGAGATGCAAATACAAATAGCACATACCCTTGGTATACACGGAGATGAAACTACAAATAGCACAAACCCTTGGTACATACGGAGATGCAAATACAAATAGCGCATACCCTTGGTATACACTGAGATAAAAATACAAATAGCACATACCCTTGGTATATACGGAGATAAAAATACAAATAGCACATACCTTTGGTATGCACGGAGATGAAAATACAAATAGTACATATACTTGGTATACACGGAGATGAAAAAAGAAATAGTACCTACCCTTGGTATACACGGAGATGCAAATACAAACAGCACATACCCTTGGTATACACGAAAATGAAAATACAAATAGCACATACCCTTGGTATACACGGAGATGAAAATACAAATAGCACATATCCACTGTATACACAAAGATGAAAATACAAATAGCACATATCCTTTGTATACATACATATGAAAATACAAATAGCACATACCCTTTGTATACACTGAAATGAAAATACAAATAGCACATATCCATTGTATACACAAAGATGAAAATACAAATAGCACATATCCTTTGTATACATACATATGAAAATATAAATAGCACATACCCTTTGTATACACTGAGATGAAAATACAAATAGCACATACCCTTGGAATACACGGAGATACAAATACGAATAGTACATACCCTATGTTTATTACAGCAGGATATAAATGTAGTGTAAACACTCTCAGCATGTTATCAAAAACTATCGAATTCATTTGGCCGAATATATAAATCATGCGTTCTTAGCAGTCAGATACTGGAATTTGTTGTCGTTGTTGACTAAAATAGGGAAAATGAAGATGTAATTCTTTTAAAAGACTGATTTCCACATCTATTCTGTGCACAAGAAATCTCTCTCTCTCTCTCTCTCTCTCTCTCTCTCTCTCTCTCTCTCTCTCTCTCTCTCTCTCTCTCTCTCTCTCTCTCTCTCTCTCTCTCTCTCTCATCAGTCGTGTTATCAAGACAAAGTGTATCATAATTAACCTCTGGAGTCTCATTTCGCCAGAGCTAATTGTAAAGGAGTATGTAGTCAAATGCAAGTATAGGGAACAAGTTTATGCTAAATCTTGGCAGCTTCCAGTATCTTTCTAACAGATGAAGTCCATGTGACAAAAATGTTAACATGCTTTACGTATGAAGGGCTATTCTAACAGATAAAATCCACGCTAAACGTATGTGACGTACTTAACGTTTTTAGCGCCTTCGAAAAGAGAAGTTCAGGCGTTTTTTCAAACATATGAAGTCTTCGTTAAGATTTTGTTTCTTTTCGTTTTAGTACACTTCGATGGGACAAAGCTATATATGGAAGCATCCTCATGTATATGTACATTACGTTTAGAATACATTGTAAAAGTCTCGACTTCACGTATATATTCAGTTACATTTCGCGATGTGTCATCGCGTGCCTTGAGGTCAAATCTGTAAACTACTGTTTCAAAAGCGTTTCCAAATGCTCGCCTCAAAAGCTCAATTTGGCCTTTATTCAAGTCCTAATATCTAGAGATCGTGTCAATTTACGCCGACTGAACATCATTGTTCATCCTGGAGTGTCCCGTGTTAGCGGTTAATGTAAACCCATGTAAATCCTTATTTTTGTCAACGATACCCAACATGTATGCATGTGTTAGAACGCAAGACTTGGTTGTAAAGGTTTATTCTTTTATGACGGAAAAGAAACACTGCTTTGTCATGTATTGAAACGTCAATGTCAGGACCTTGTATATCATCTATGATTACACATATCATCGTTTGGTATCATCACGGCACTAAGTGTGGAAGGAATTCTGAAAATGAGATGTACACCTTGTGTGTCCACTTAGTGATCACATAACTAACGTAATAGGAAAATCTTCACCTTAGTTATTGTACACATACTGGATGTACACATTCACCAAAGCTACAGTTGAAATCAAGATAAAAGCAGGATTAATTAAAACAAAAACGATTGGATTATAAGATATATATAGGAAGTATGTATGTCAGTATTTGCCTATTTACTTGCATAGATGTTCAATTACATGTACCTTGATAAGATTTTAGCCAGGGGTTTAGAACAAATGCGTATCGGTGATTGTTACATTTACATAAGTTAGTATCATCTGCTGCTTAAGCATTCAATCAAACCATACTGCTTTTGTGTATATATATATATATATATATATATATATATATATATATATATATATATATATTGTCTTGCTATTAAATCAGGAAAATTATTGATGTGGGAATTAACTACTAATGTTTCTTCTTCATCCAATTTATGCTATAGGACACAATATATTATGATTCACTAAGTCATAAAGTTATTACTGGAACTTGATTTCAGCATTAAACAAAAATACGTAAATTAAGCCGAAAAAGTAAATCATTGATGAAAATCATTCGCATTAATATGTTCAGAATTACTCTAAAAATATTTTATTTAAAAGTTATGCAGAAGTTATGAGTCTGCTTAGTGTTTTGGAAATCACATTAGTTTATTATGAAAGAAAATTGTGATATTAAATCAATATTGGAAGCTATTATAGAACTGTTTGCATTATTTGTTCTCGTCCTATACCACGTAAACTAACAATGTTATATAGATGGGTTTACATACTTTATTCTCGTTGCATACCATTCAAAATAACAATTGTAATAAAGATCAGTTATAGATCTCATCAAGGCTTTCACTTTAGTACTAAAGTTACCTTATTCTCCCACGTCCGGGATATTGGTTCAAGAGATTCAGGTACATCAAGTCTACAACAGACGCTACTAAGAAATCTGTCTTCTGAGTTCGATTTAACTTCTTGGCCTCTAAGCGTGTAACAGAATATAAACTCGACCCTTTTCACAAAAATAAATAGACATTATAGTAGTATAATATTCTCTTCACAATATGGCAGTGAATAGCACACGGAGTTCTTACTAGATATTATGAAGTTTAAAATATTTATTTATCCTATATTACACTTACACTACCTTCCTTAACGATAAAGACAGTCGTTACAGTTATTAAATGGTGGCATCCTTTATGCAACTGATTTCTATTTGTCGTCAGAGATCAATAAGTTAAATAAACTCTAGCGATTATGTCTATAAAGGTACGTTACTCGAGTATTGTTATTTATATATGCAAGTAAAACAAATATTGTGTTATGTTCATTAGGTAGCACGTAGCGTGGCACCATAGAATAAGGCATGTGTAAACTTTAAGTTTCGAGTGATACACTCTTTTATGCAGTGGGGGACTCAAGAGAAGAGTAAATATTTCTAGAATTTAAATCAAATGATAGATATACATTTAGTTTACCTGTACGTCCATTTTACCTGGATATAATAGGTAAAATAGATCTTTGTAATCGGAGGTCCATAACATGGTTCTTTCAATGACGATAAATAGACCCGCTATGAAAGGCTTTTGTACAGAGTTTTTCAATTAACGCTGTATTTTATTTAAAAAGTTATGTCAACATTTACTGTTGCCTGGTACACTTGCATATTGGTTGAAGTGCAGATGTGAGTGGACAATATTAGTATTACACTCGCCACTTGATCATTCTTTATGGTTACTCTTTTCCAGGAGAACTACAAAGTCTCTAGTGTTACAGATCAATCGTGCGTCTAGTGACATGGATTCGCACTAATGTTACAGATCAGTCGTACATCTAGTGACATGGATTCGCACTTTGAGAAGAGTGGTCAGTGAGAGTTTCTTGGAGAGTTTCTGCGGTTTTGTTCATGGGCATGATTATAGGACTGGAAAATATTCCGTATTTTAAAACTCTCAGCGGGAAATACATTACTTGGATACATAGATCACATTCATATTTTATAGATGATAATATATAGTAATATCGTACACATGAATTGGCAGATTTATTATCAAAGCATACACTTGAATTGGCAAATCCATACGGTCATTACAGAATTTTGCAATTTTTTTTTTTGCTAACTCTGCACTGGGATATGTGGATATGTACATTGAAGTAGACACTCAGTCACATAAACATATTTAGTCGCGATACATCAAGAAAAGCATTGCATCTATCTACTTGGTTCCTCGTCTGCTCTATTAGACGGAACAAAATTCAGAAAGCAGTCTCTGTAGATTGTGTGCACCATGAAGGAGGGAATGATTCCTAAAATAAGACTTTTCAAAACCAAGCATGAAAATGGTGACGCAGAAGGTGCCGGTAGTGATTTTCGCGCTCACATACAGAGAATTAAAGAAAACATGGCAAAAGTGAAAGCGGCCAAGAAAGAACTCTTGAAAAAGAAATCCCAAAATGAGTTTGCATTATCTTTCAAAGAACTAAAACTGCCACCAATAAGCGCTCCTGTATCCGGGAACAGGTATGACGATTCCATGTAAGTACAAGTCGTAATATTGTCTGTTTGTCTGTCTGTATAACTTTCCGATCACTTACTTCTGAGTCAGCCCATGTCTACCTGTCGGTATGTTTGTTTACCTTCTTCTGTCTGCCAACATATTGTTTCAAGACAGAGGTCTTTGCTTGACTGAGCAATGTCAAAACCATGGCGGGAATCACCGCTAGAAGGCATATGTTTGCCTCAAATTTCCAAAGATTTCTATACAACTTCAGTTGTAAGATGGAAAGCCCGACGTGTCCATTCTATACATAAATTTTACTCTAATCAATGCAAAACCACATTATTTACAACATGCAAACTATCCATCACCGCACATCCGCATAGTTTCTCTACATCAACTTTACGTATCGTCGGCAGTTCACATCGTAAAAAATATTCTACAACTATCCCTAACACAGGGGACTATTTTAACTGCGCCACCTGAGGCCAGTCAATCTACCGTTTCAAGGCACATCACACCAGTAAACCTACATCACAATTCCCACCATGGCGCGACATAAACGGTATCTGCCGAGTCCCTTCTCATTTATTCCATTGTGTCATTTATCGGTTTCCTACCATAAATACTGCCACTGCAGTCAAAAATCCCGATGTACACAATTAGATTTTATAAAGATCTACATCATGACAGGGTCACTCATGCGGATTGGGTCTGAATTCACTACTCATTGACCATGGCATCTTGGAAACTTGCTAACACTTTCTGTTCGTGACGTTTGCTCCTAATAATTGGCTAATAATTTCGGGCTAAGGAATATTTCTCATTGCACCGAGCTCCAATAATCAAATAAGTAATCACACAAACCTACGAATTGCTTAAACGGAGCGCTATAACCAAATGCGCATCACCTTAATTTGATTACAATATTTTCCCTTTTCTATTCTGTATCTGCGGATTAGAGCTAAGCAGATTTTCAGATACACTTTTGCAATAATTATGGTAACTGATTTGGCTACAGTGTGGTGATAATGGAACTTTGGACCACATCATATTGTTATGGAGCAAACAATAAAAATGAAAATGAAATTTGAAAGACTTTCATCGTGAACATGTACGTCAATATTAATATCAGGTATATTACAGTGTAACATATATATTCCACACATAAACAAACAAGATTATAAGATGTGTTTGGAAAAGACAGAGAAGCGAGGAAATATATTGTTTTATTTACTATACTTTGTGAACAGAACGAAAATTTTTTTTCTTATGTGACAATACCTCTAAGATAAGATTTCGATGTGACAACAACTCTAAGACATGACAATAAATGTGACAATAACTCTAAGACAGGATGTCGATGTGACGACAACTCTAAAACAGGATTTCAATGTGACAACAATTCTAAGACAGGATGTCGAAGCGTCAGTAACTATAAGGCAGGATTTCGATGTGACCATAATTCTAAGAAAACATGATTTCTAATGTGACAATAAATCAAATACGAGATTTCCATGTGCAAACAGCTTTAGCCAGACGGGATTTAGATGTGACAATAACTCTACGAAGACAGAATTGTCATGTGACAATACGGTAAAACAGGATTTCGACTTGATAATAACTTTATTAAGATGTGACTTCCATGTGACTATAACTCTAAGACAGGATTAACGTGTAATAATAAATGTAAGACAGGAGCAGTGTGTAATAATAACTCTAACACATGATTACTGTCTAATAGTAACTGTAAGACAGGATT
The DNA here is from genome assembly GCA_016746295.1 of Potamilus streckersoni. Classification (NCBI taxonomy): domain Eukaryota; kingdom Metazoa; phylum Mollusca; class Bivalvia; order Unionida; family Unionidae; genus Potamilus; species Potamilus streckersoni. The sequence goes on from JAEAOA010002171.1 coordinate 851,441, forward strand.
ACTGTGTAATAATAACTCTAAGACGGGATTACTGTATAATAATAACTCTAAGACTGGATTACTGTGTAACAATAACTTTAAGACAGGATTGCTGTATAATAATAACTCTAAGACAGGATTACTGTATAATAATGACTCTAAGACAGGATTACTGTATAATAATAACTCTAAGACAGGATTACTGTGTAATAATAACTCTAAGACAGGATTACTGTGTAAAAATAACTCTAAGACAGGATTACTGTATAATAATAACTCTAAGACAGGATTTCTGCGTAATAATAACTCTAAAACAGGATTACTGTATAATAATAACTCAAAGAGAGGATTACTGTGTAATAATAACTCTAAGACAGGATTACTGTATAATAATAACATTTTAGACTGGATTTCCAAGTCAAAATAGCTGTTGGATTTTGATGTGACAATAACTCTACGATGACATAATATGTTATTTCACAATGATTCTAAAGCAGGATTTTGATTAGACGGAAACAATCAGACAGAACATTCGATGTGACGATGACACTCAGACAGGAATTTTAATGTGAAAATCACTCTATGTTGATAGGATTCAAATAGTTTTTAACCGAACTATTAAAGTCGGATATATATTTCATTATCAGAACCACTCATTTATACCAGTGGGATATATTTCAATAAAAATTACGCTCATATGTTAAAGATGGTTGTGATTCAGTACAAGGGACATTCAACTATACAAGTGTGATATATTTGTACAAGGGACACTGCTATTTCACACAAGCAGAATGTTCCAGGTAAAAATACCTCTATATTAGTTTGAATGTACTGTGTTCATTTTTACCTCTCGTTCCCAAAGGCAGCCTTCATATGACAGAGTTTCATGGCATATCAAAAATATTTGCAAACCAACTTATCAAATTATTTAATTTAAATAATAAATAAAAAGGTATTGTAATTTTATTGGGTTTGTTTAATTTTTAACTGATAAAAGTTACGCCGTATTCAGTTATTTTGAAATTTTGCTAAATTTCTTCAAATAAACATCTTTGTTTTTTATATCTTGTTCTAATATACATAGCACAAAATGCAGTATTCTTAATTGATTTGTAACTATAAAATATATCTAAATATTTCAATTGCAAATTTTAAAATGTTCACAAAATTTTAAAAACTCTAAATGAATCAAGGGTTTGTATTTTCTACTTTAAATAATATACATCATCTCTTTTTCGGTAAATAAGATGATAAAAACTAAACCAACACGTATGTATTTAGTACCAAATGACCCTAAAACGACGTGGAAATATTGATCTCGAACGTGGATATCATTGTTTCAATATGTATGACCTAATATCCAAGCCTGATTTAATTTCATACTTATATTAAAGGTATCAAATAGAAACGAACGCATTATGATTGGCCTGAAACAATCACTTTTTTAAATCCCGTTCTCAATCCACTGATACCCATTCCATTTCGCTCTTTAGCGTTCCAACGTTTCTAAGACTGTATGATGTGTAAGAAGAAATAGATAATACAGATGTAAGAACACTGCTTTTATGACTAAAAGAAAACACCACTTCTTTGACTAATAGAAAACACCACTTCTATGATCAATGCAAAGCACCACTATTAGGACTAATATAAAACACCACTTCCATTACTAATCCAAACTGTCTAGATATTTTTATCCTCTTTTATTACTTCAACTAAAGGTTATATTTTGTAACGGTACTTTTTCCAGCTGAATAAATTTAAGGGCATTGAATTATCGATCACATTTTTCCTTATCAAAAAGTTAAATATCATCTGCGATATTAACCTAAGTCGCATTTCTGACGTGATAGCCGTAACGGACAACTGCGGTGAGGATCAATTACATTGTGCCTTCAAAATCCATCTGATACAACCAGCCTATAGGTGGACGCATCCATTTCTTTTACGAACCAACGTCCATGCAGTCATCATTAAAAACACACATACATTATGCCTTTATTTCTTTAACTGAATATTGAGGTAAATACGGGGACACAATTATCAATATTGGCTATAAATTAATAATCAATGGAATTTTAGAAATACACTGCGAAAAACAGCATTATCACTCTTCATTCCGGTACAAGTTATGTTTAACTCTGGAAGAAAGATTTTTTGTTCTAATCGTCATAAAATGTACTTTTTGTACAAGGCGTATCCATGTTATAGGGAATTTCATGATCGGTGTTAAATTTCATTTCGATTAAGGGGATTATGCTAAGATCATGTGCCTGGAATGCCAGCGAAAATCATGTTCGTTATGGTGATTTTAAACTACAGATTTTCATGTAATAAATATTCTATGTGGTTACTTCCCACCCACCCCAACAGCATGCATATATATATATATATATATATATATATATATATATATATATATATATATATATATATATATATATATATATATATATATATATATATATATATGTGTGTGTGTGTGTGTGTGTGTGTGTGTCTGTGTGTGTGTGTTTTAAAAGACTATTTCAATAATATCTCAATTCATTTCCTTATTTGTCTATGTATGTATGTATATATATATATATATATATATATATATATATATATATATTCTCTCTCTCCCTCTCTCTCTCTCTCTCTCTCTCTCTCTCTCTCTCTCTCTCTCTCTCTCTCTCTCTCTCTCATCCTAGGTGGTACAGTTGCTAGTTGCTACCACACTGGACTAATTATAGAATGGTAATCAATGAATTGCAGGCTCAAATAATTCATAGGATGGTTTTCCGGATAAACAGTATCGACAAGACATTTTAAACCAATTACTTTGGCAATAAATAGTCTTTCCTGTGTTGATGACAATCAAAGCCAATTCACGTACTGATTAGAAGGGACGATTGATAACTACTATTATCAATTCAAGTACTGATTAGAAGGGACGATTAATAACTACTATTATCAATTCACGTACTAATTACAAGGGATGATTGATAACTGTCATTATTAATTCATGTAATGATCAGATTGATGACAATCAAAGCCAATTCACGTACTGAATATATCAGATCTATTGTTAAATTCCAATTAATCAAATAACTCCTCAGCATGCATGCATCTGCGGTAAATAAATATATATTCATGTCATTCCGCATTTGGATATAAGACAAATTACCGAACATTCATATCAGAATACTATTCAAAAATATTCCAGAAAGTAGACTGGTATACAAATATTCGATTGTTACCTAGAGAGATGGAATACGTCCACGGTTCTCTATAGCTGTTTTTTTTTAAGTATATTTTAATAGAAACAAAAACATCAAATATGAAACCTCCGCAACATTGAATTAGTTTACAAAAGGACAAATACAAACCTGCTAAATCACAACAAATTAAAGCACCCACTCACAATGCATTATTCTGAATAGTGACAGTGATCACATCATCGCCATCATTTGGGTCCCTTGAACTCATGACATACGGCAAGCTGATAAAAGTTAAAGTCAGTAAATCTTTCAACAAGGCAACCAAAGTACTATGGATTAAATACTTGCAATCCTGATATACTAAATTAGAGATTTGTTTTTATGTACAGTAGAGATTTGTTTTTATGTAAATTATGAAGTCATTGAGTCATCGACTGTCTGCATATATTGTCCTCAGTTTTTCTCAATACAGTCAAGTCACATCGAAAATCAGCTTGTGTGGTTTTCGTTGTCAACAATTACTTCCTATAGATTTTGTTTTATAAAAGGTCACTGTATTTGAAGACTGATCATGTGGCCTAGTTGTTAGCGTGTCCGCTTCAGATGCTGGAGGTCGTGGTTCGAACCCCGGTCGAGTTATACCAAAGACTTTAAACAATTGTACTAATAGTTACCTCGCTTGACGCTCATCATTAATAGGTTAGTGTTAAGACTGGTCGGCCTGGTGTCATGATAATGTGACTGGGTGGGACATCATGCTATATGTCTGCGGCATAATGCCCAAGTGCTAGACATCACTATAAACTGTCACACTGCAGACATCGTAGCGATATGATTGAAAACTTTTTAAAGCTACGTTCAAATTCTAAATCATACGCCCACTGCTTTTGACTGAAAAACAATAGACCCTTTCCAAAACAAACACATATTGAGTAACGCTGAATTTGTAGATAAACAGGATGAATAACTCTTTCATTGAATCATTAGTATTCACACTCAAGAAGGAAATTAAATTCAATCAAGATGCCCTAACACTCATTTAATTAGATTTCGATGATTAAGTTCACTGATTTAGAATGCATCTCGCTGGGCTGGGGAAGAGGGACGGTGAAGGAGATGTGTTATTATAAAATAGGAAGACAATAATATATGAAAATATACATCGTTGTTGATATAGTATTGACAAATATTGAAATTCTAACCGAATGCATTCACCGAATATTCGAACTGAGACATTTTGTAATCAGTTTAGCTCCACCTATAGTACATGCAACAATTACATTTATTATTGTTGCTTGCGTATGATTTTCAATACCGCGTATGGTTTTCAAATTGTTGTTATTATGGGTTTAACGCAAATCATAGCTTATGCATGGCGGCCACTATATTTTGTGGAGAAGAAACACTGACCCGTAGGAAACCACTAACAAGCTTTCTCGCATATCCACGTTGGCACAGCCCGAGACTCGAATCCACGCCGACAGAGGTGAAATGTCAGTGATCTGTAAAGGTGAACGCTTTTAACCACTAGGCATCCACTCCCCCGCCTTCAAATTTTTAGGACGTCATTTAGTAGGTTTTCTTTATGTCATTCTTATAAAATAAAAAAAAGTTTGAGGTTTTAAGATAGCTAAAATTGCAAGAAGAGAGAGAGAGAGAGAGAGAGAGAGAGAGAGAGAGAGAGAGAGAGAGAGAGAGAGAGAGAGAGAGAGAGAGAGAGAGAGAGAGAGAGAGAGAGAGAGAGTTTTGACGTTCGATAATCTCATCAGTTACGAGGTTGGTGGACCTCCTGCCTGGGAACGATTTTCTTTCTTGTCAATTAAATACATGAATCACATGATTTAAACATAAATTATTGAACGCACGGGCATTATGCAGACAGATTTATACGTAACGGCCAGTTAGGATATCATTTTTATTGTCCACCCCAATCGATGCTAACCCTTATAAACTGCTATAGGGATTATGAGGCTTTGAGTGTCAATCTCTACCACCAAACAGTTGCAACTGATGGAGTTTCTTGGAATAGTTTTTTCTATTTGAAAAGTGAAAGTTAATTTGTCTGAGATTGAGTTGCTCGATAAAAGGATTAGAGCTTGTTAAATATTATGGTGATTTATGGAAAGTGGATAGGGATTTGACGATACGAATTTCACTGTGATTTATGGGTTGGTTTGCTCTAAAAACAGGGTATTTTTTACACTTCTCATGTCGATATCGGACAGGACAGTCTTCCAAAATCACATAATGTACGTCTAAAATAGGAAATGCAACATGGAGGTGGGTAAGATTGCATTATACCATTGTTTATCAAAATTGTAAGACTTTTTTAATCATCATTACAAGCAGCAGCATCCGATTACTAGACCCTTTCAAGTCCAAATTTTGTCAAGTTTCTTTTCTTTCTTTCTTTTTGCAAGTTTTAAATCCTGTCTTGTGTTCAGAAGTCCATTCTTTTTTTTCAGAAAAATTAAAACTTTCGCTATTGGTGTATCGAATTGAACGTCTTAAATTTAACAAAAATGGTTGGTATAATATTCACGCATGATTCTAGTCCTACTAATTCCAAACTGTTGGAATGACCTTTCTGTCTTTGGTCAAATTAGCTCTTGTTAGGTGTGCGAACGACGACTGCAAATTATGTACAAACACATGAAAGTAATCACTTTGGGGAGACCACGACAATTTGGATTTCAATTTTAGAATTATAAGATGTATTCCTACCCACAACCTATTGAATGGCCAGAGAAAGACCTCTTTTTTAATAATGTATGCTAATGAACTCCTCCTATCTCGTGCGGTATCTACATGATAGGCAAAGTAAATCTTTGACGAACTTAACCATTGAGGATCTCAAGCAAGAGAAATGTCTGTCCCAAACATAAGCAAGTCATTCCAGTGATGATTATTCGATTTATTTATGCCTGAATTATTGCAGATTTATTATTATTGCATTTGTCTTAAAATTAAACCATTTGTTTATAAGTAATGCACTGTTGTCAGGTTATGTAGATATCCAAAAATACGCTCAGCATACACATATTCTCTCTCTCTCTCTCTCTCTCTCTCTCTCTCTCTCTCTCTCTCTCTCTCTCTCTCTCTCTCTCTCTCTCTCTCTCTCTCTCTCTCTCTCAGTGAATTAAATTAAATGAAAATAAAAATTATGTAATTTTTCTGAGATAATTTTATTTACTTTGCCAGAGACTTGTTGATAAGTTGATAACAAAGTTTGTTGTTTTGGAATTGGGGGGATGATGCAGCAGTGTATTGGAAGTGAGTCGAACAATAAATATACTCTTCTACAGCCAATAGGCTAAACAGCGTAGGTACTATAGGGGACTGGATAGTATATGTGTTATATGGAACTAGATAACATGGGTACTTTTTATTAAAGTTAATAAAATATTTGCATATTTTATCTGAGTCGATGTAATGTTTTGAAGATGCAAAGTCAGGGTAAAATGTAAAATCATACGAAATAATGACTGCATTTTAAACAAGTGGCATGAAATTTATTCAACGCTTTTTACATTTTCTGATGACTGTCTTACTTTTTTTCACAGTTTCTGCTAGATAACGCACCCCTGATACTGAATCCTACAGTACTGTTGTTGTTGTTGTTGTTGTTGTTGTTGTTGGGCTTAACGCCATTTTTCAGCAAATGATAGGCTATTCATGGCGGCCAGTATTAATAGTGGAAGAAGAGACCGGGAAATCCGCGAAAAGAACCACCGACCCACGAGAAGCTACTGGCAAGCTTTCTCAAATATCCACATTGGCTGAATCCTAGACTCGAACCCACGCAGACAGAGGTGAGATGGCAGTGATCCGTAACGGACAGCGCTTTAGACCACTCGGCCACTCGGGGCCCCCTACAGTATTGAAAGTATAATGTAATACACTTTGATATTGATTGCTACTAAAAGACAACGTATCATGATATTTACAGCTGCTTAAAAAAACCATATCATGTTGACAGCCACTGTAATATAATACATTATGATATTGACAGCTGTATAGAAAACCATGTCATGATGTTGACAGCCACTGTAATATATTACACTATGATATTGACAACTGTATAGAAAACCATGTCATGATGTTGACAGCCACTGTAATATAATACACTATGATATTGACAGCTGTAAAGAAAACCATGTCATGATGTTGATAGCCACTGTAATATAAGACTACGACACTGACAGTTGCATAGAAAAGCCATGGCATGATGCTGACCTTGGTAATGAATATCTGTTTTGCGTTTTTCACTGTGGACACGTCACTGTAGGTGTTGACGAATTTTTTAATTAATCGTAATAATGAGCCTGTGTACAAGTCTGAGGTAATTTTCCATTGGATGGTTGTGTAAGGTGGGTTCCGTTGCGAGGTGGGATATTGTGACCTAGGTCGCGTAGGAATCATTGCTACATGGGTCGAGTAGAAACATATTGTGAAGTTGAGCCGCATGTGTGTATATAAGTGAGAGAGTTGATCAGATGTGTTTAGTGATGTTTATATATATATATATATATATATATATATATATATATATATATATATATATATATATATATATATATATATTTATTAAGAGGAACCATATGTTTGGATTATTCATTTGATTTACAATGTGCTCATATTACCATATTACTGATTGGATTAAAATTTTTAGAGACTATTGTGAATTTGTCGAAATGAGTTCTGAGCAATGTCATTGTGATATAGCAAGACTGTTGGTACATCAGCACATTCGAGATTCTTGAATTTATTCAGAACACTCGTTTCCTTCGGACATTGTAGGAGAACTTTGCAAGATTATTTTGGATTTAAGTCATAAAACTTTGAGTTTCTCTTAAGCATTCATTCTATAAATTAGAGAATCAAATTATTTCTAAAGTTTTACAAACTTTGCAAGTTTGTGTCGTTCTGTTACTACTTTTTAGACCACATAGTCGTAAGAAGAGCTACTTGTAGAAGTCATGTAATGGCACTGACAGCGACTGCATAAATCATGTCTTTCCTTTTACATCAAACATTTGAAATGCACACGTGTGCTGTTTAAACATAAGTTTGTTCATGTTCAAAGACTTTTGTTGATTGACATTGGAACATAATGTTTACACAATACCATTGTGGTCCGAAATTTGCTGAGTACAGACTTTTACAGAAGTTTTTGAAAAGACCTCCCATCCTTTGGCCCATATTCCAAAATCACATACAGTGTCACAAATGATATTGTTTCACCATTTCTTCCTTGATCCACGAAGAGGGTAACACAGCATGCAGAGATCAACACAGTTTTCAGATTTAAAATTTTCATGGCATGTAATGCACCTGGGACTACCATTCGATACAGATCAAAATATCAATCATTTAATAATCAATTCAGTCAACCTTCCTTTGCTGATGTGTAATAAAATATCAACCAATCAAAAATAAGTTAACTGAATTCGTGGTGATTAGTAGTACAACACCACGTAACCCATCATTAGTTGTTGGTTCGATTTCCGGCAGGTGCACGTTGTACCTATTCGCTTTACCTATTTAAGACAAGTCAGTCAGACGTTTCTCATCTTGATTACTTCGAGCTATTTTCCTTGATAAAACACGAAATAATTATCGTCTGATAACCTTGAGTGACTTTCCTTGATAAACCCCAAAATAGCTATTAATTTCCATAGGAAATCAATTAAAATAAAATTTCAAACATATTCATATATTTCGAAAATTTTGTTACCAACTTGGACATAAGTGAATCATATGCATCATTATCTAGTCAATTACCACGATTGTCAGATTGAAATCTACACAATGATATCCTATGCAACACGTACCTTACCAACTAACCTTCATGACCATGTAACGTGTCACGCAGCTGTCAGTATTGTTAATTGATAAAGATATTGATTAATCGAACACTAAACTCTTTGATTTGATTGGGATCTATTGATCTAACATAACTACCACTTGAAGTTTAAGACTACCACGCGCAAGGGAATATAATCGGCATTATCTAAACTTATCCCTTGATTTATCTCTTAGGCCATGGATAGTGTCAGACAATCAATTGTCGTCAGTTCAATGGCAGGGTCATGTACAGCACATTTATGAATATAGCATTTGAAATTTAGTAACGGAAAATGAAACGATTTTAGACATGTGCATATAAATAGCACCGGAACATTAAATAGTTTCCTCCAATTTACCGGGCTTCCTGTATTATATATAAAAGGAATTTATGATTTCAAAATCAGAAAGTAATAATATTGTTAAAAGAAACTTTCTCAGTTATTGAAAATAGGGATTCATGTCTTAGTATTACATATAGAAAACAGTCTAATGCCTATATGCTTTATATTGGATGTTGATAATCTATCTATTAGAAACAAAGACTGGCCCATGTATTACGTTTTGGAAACAGAGACTCTAGCCTAGATCTTATGTATTGGAAACAAGGACTATATCCTAGGTATTAAGTATTAGAAAAATAGACGAAAGTCAATGTATTAAATATTGGAAATAAGGACTCTAGCCTATGTATTATGAGTTTGAAACAGAGACTCTAGCATGTGTATTACGTATTGGAAACAGAGACTCTAGCATATGTATTACGTATTGGAAACAGAGACTCTAGCATATGTATTACGTATTGGAAACAGAGACTCTGGCCTATGAATTACGTATTTAAAAAGGACACTTGCCCATGTATTACACATTGGAAACAGAGGCCGTAGCCAATGTATTACGTGTTGGAAAAATAGGTTCGTAGCTCTGTATTAAGTTCAGCAAACAGAGACTCTGGCCCATGTAATACGTATTAGAAAAAGCTACTTTAACCTATGCATTTATCCATAGTCCATAGGTAACAGACTCTGACCGGTGTATTATGTACAGCAAACAGAGACCAGGACATATGTATTACGTATTGACAAAAGATACCATAGCCTTTGGGTTACCCATTGGAAACAGTGACTCGTGCCTATGTATATTACCCATTAGAAATATTACCCATTGGAAACAAGACTCAGGCTCATGTATAATGTATTGGAAACGATACTCTTGCCTATGAGTTACCTATTGGAAATAAAGACTTTAGCCTTAACTACGTATTGCAAACAAAGACCCTGTTCCATGTATTACGTCTTAGAACAAAGGCTCTAGCTTATACATTACGTACTGGATTCAGAGGCTCTTTCCTCTGGATTGCGTAATGGAAACAAATATTACAGCATATACACTACGTATTGGAAACAAATACTACAGCCCATACACTACGTTTTAGAAGCAAAGACTACAGCCCATACACTACGTATGACAAACAAAGATTAGAGCAAATAGACTACGTATTGCAAAGAAAAACTACAGCCCATACACTACGTTTTAGAAGCAAAGACTACAGCCCATACACTACGTATGGCAAAGATTACAGCACATACACTACGTATTGCAAAGAAAAACTACAGCCAATACACTACGTTTTAGAAACAAGGAATACAGCCCATACACTACGTATTGGAAATGAACATTACAGCACATACACTATGTATTGGAAATAGATTACAGCACATACACTACGTATTGGAAACAAATACTACAGCCAATACACTACGTTTTAAAAGCAAAGACTACAGCCAATACACTACGTATGGCAAACAAAGATTACAGCACATACACTACGTATTGCAAAGAAAAACTACAGCCAATACACTACGTTTTAGAAGCAAAGACTACAGCCCATACACTACGTATGGCAAACAGAGATTACAGCACATACACTACGTATTGCAAAGAAAAACTACAGCCAATACACTACGTTTTAGAAACAAAGAATACAGCCCATACACTACGTATTGGAAACGAAGATTACAGCACATACACTACGTATTGGAAATAGATTACAGTACATACACTACGTATTGGAAGCAAAGACTACAGCTCATACACTACGTATGGGAAACAAAGATTATAGAACATACACTACGTATTGGAAACAAAGACTAGTCCATACACTACGTATTGGAAATGAGGATTACAGCACATGCACTACGTATTGGAAAAAAAGATTACAGCCCAAACACTACGTATTGGAAACAAATTCTACAGCCCATACACTACTTTTTAGAAACAAAGACTACAGCCCATACACTATGTATTGGAAACAAAGATTACAGCACATACACTACCTATTGAAAACAAATAATACAGCACATACACTACGTTTTAGAAACAAAGACTACAGATCATACACTACGATTTGGAAACTAAAACTACAGTCCATACAGAACGTATCGGAAACAAAGACTGCAGCACATACACTACGCATCGGAAACAAATGTTACAGCACATACACTACGTATTGGAAACAAACACTACAGCCCATACACTGCGTTTTAGAAACAAAGATTACAGCCCATACACTTCGTATTGGAAACAAAGATTACAGCACATACACTTCATATTGGAAACAAATACTACAGCCCATACACTACGTTTTAGAAACAAAGACTACAGATCATACACTACGTATTGGAAACAAAGACTACAGTCCATACATAACGTATTGGAAACAAAGACCATAGCCCATACAATACGTATTGGAAACAAAGACCATAGCCCATACACTACGTATTGGAAACAAAGGTTACAGCACATACACTACGTATTGGAAACAAAGATTACAGCACATGCACTACGTAGTGGAAACAAATACTATAGCCCATACACTACGTTTTAGAAGCAAAGGCCATAGCCCATATAATACCTATTGGAAACAAAGACTACAGCCCATACACTACGTATTGGAAACAAAGGTTACAGGACATACGCTACGTATTGGAAACAAAGACTACAGCCCATACACTACGTATTGGAAACAAAGGTTACAGCACATATACTACGTATTGTAAACAAAGGTTACAGCATATACACTACATATTGGAAACAAAGTTTACAGCATATACAATATGTATTGGGAACAATTACTACAGCCCATACACTACCTTTTAGAAACAAAGACTACAGCCCATACACTACGTATTGGAAACAAAGATTACATCACATACACTACCTATTGGAAACAAATACTACAGCACATACACTGTGTTTTAGAAACAAAGACTACAGATCATACACTACGTATTGGAAACAAAGTTTATAGCCCATACACTATGTATTCGAAACAAAGACTACAGTCCATACACAACGTATTGGAAACAAAAACTATAGCCCATACACTACGTATTGGAAACAAATATTACAATCCATAAACTACGAAATGGAAACAAAGACTAGAGCCAATGACTACACATTAGAAACAGAGGCTCTTGTAATCTCTGGCCAATGAATTACTTATTGGAAAGGGAGATAACCTATGGATTCAAATTATGGATGCTGTTGAATAACGTGTCATGTGCAAATCACGTAAAGTGACGTCAAGCGCAGAGAAAGTATGTCATTATATTATGGTACACAACGCCATTTGTGACGAAGGTGTTCGTACCTAACTTCAGTTCTATTTTCTTGTTATTTTTATTCCTACGTGAGCACACACACATACACACACGTGTGTGTGTGTGTGTGTGTGTGTGTGTGTCCATATTTCATGGGCAAGATGGCGCCAATTGTCCTAGAATATATTTACACAGAGGTCATCGCGATGAACAGATTTTGTTCCAGCTGCTGATAGTGTCCGTACCTAACTTTAGTTCTATTTTCTTGTTATTTTTATTCCTTAGTGAACACACACAAATACACGTGTGTGTATGTGTGTGCGTGCGTGCAGTGTGTGTGTCCATACTTCATGGGCAAGATGGCGCCAATTGTCCTAGAATATATTTACACCGCAGTCATCGGGATGAACAGATTTTGTTTCATCGTTTGATAGTGAGTGTTTGGTTCATCCCAATTATTTTGATAAGACAGGTAAACTCCTTTACAAACATGCCATACAGGTGATTGTTGTCTGAAAGATAAGATGACTGATTAGGAAGGGAATGTTAAGATCATGAATCAACACATAAGGGAATCAATATACTCTTCTATCTATCTATCTATCTATCTATCTATATATATATATATATATATATATATATATATATATATATATATATATATATATATATATATATATATAGAGAGAGAGAGAGAGAGAGAGAGAGAGAGAGAGAACACTTCTACACAGCAATGTACAACATGCATTCATCCGCAAATCAGGATGGATGAAGGCAATTGAGATTCACCAGGACACACCACACACTGAAAAGTTTAATATATATATATATATATATATATATATATATATATATATATATATATATATATATATATATATATATATATATATATATATATATATATATATATATAAGCAGAATGCATAGCTATATCGTACCAAAATTTATTTTAGTATTTTGGTTACCTTTTCCAAAGATAATAATTGTTTTCCTGGCTTGGTCCTGTAATTTGCAACCCTTTCATTATTTTGAACAATCTTCTTCGCCCCTTTTATCCCCCAAATATAAAAAAACACCTGCGATGTAGTGATTCGTCACTAGAATAAGAAGATACAAAATATAAACACCAAGTACCTGAAACCTATCTACCATCTGTATGGTCTGTCATCAGGGAACTAAATATCAATGTAGTCCACTGGTGTTATATACGGTTCATATTTCACGCTATTAGCGTACTTAACAATATATTGATTGGCGAGATTTGTAATCTTATGTAGCATCTCATTCAGTTTACATTGAAGCATTCAACACTAAGTACAATTTGGCAAATAAAGCAAGTTTAATCGCCAGTGTCACATCTTATCCATTACGTCATCGATTAAACGACCCATTACATTAAACAATCAGAACATGTTGTTCGCTCCTTAAAAATGGTTCTGTGATTTCATTTATCTGTATGATAATAACTCCACAAAAACTATGCGGCGAAAATGAAGACATGTTCCTAAAGCGAGTTAAGTACTTTGTATACATAATGTGGAATGATATCGATTGATGACTTCATCATGGAGTAAAAACTATGTTGTGTAGATTAATATGTGATCATAAGTTTCATTTATAATCCAAGAAAATCTAGACAAACAATAATTGCACCAACAGAACCGTCCTTAAATGTTAACAACACCGACAGATTCGTCCTTAAATGTTAACCTTGTTAATGAACCGGATGGCGAAGCTCTGAATTGCACCAATTTGTTTGCTTATATAGTTGACATCAATGTAGGAAGATTTGATTTACCTGGCAGCATTACGTACCTTTTTAACGCCAAACATATTCATATATAGACAGACCGACAGACAGACAGACAGACAGAAAAACAGACAGATACTTGGGTTTGGCTGGCCAGGATTTAAAGTTATATTTTTTCCCTAGTTGTAATTTGATAAAAGAAGAGATGTTGATTTTTTATTGAAATTTTCGTCCTTAACAGTCTTGAGTTTGGAACACTCATTACTAAAATTTGCACCCGACTCTTTGGTGTGGAATCGAAAGTACATGTTTCAGACACATGTAGGTCCAGCAGAACATAACGCAGCTCGTATTCTTTTCTCTATACAGAAGTTGTCATCCAGGATTCATCTATGCTGATAACTATAGCTTTGATTATGAGCACACAGAAATTTAATGTTATTGACATTTCTAATATTTTTTGTTTTATTTACTTTGGGATCTGAACTGGTGTTGGTATCGTGAGACCTATAGAAATCGAAAATAGACAATTGTTGACTGGAAACCGAAGTTGAGGGACTGTTGAAATTTGGGAATAGCGTGTGTTACCAAACTCACCTCAAGTTTACTAAGATCAAATAACTTAACATGTCAATGTGGAAAGAAAAAAATAAACAAAACAAATTCAAATAAACTTTCTTAATCATTGAAATATTTAGCATAAAACTATTCCTCTCTGAAGTATGTTCAATCCGATCACTTTTGCATTGTTTTACGCACACCCAATATTATTCACTATCAATAAAAACACGAAATAAGTCATTGTTGTGACAAAATACGCAGTTTGAAACATTGTATTTATTATATACATTTGTGTCGAGTCAATGTCATACATTATTGTACTTCTTTTTCTCCAATACAGCCGGTCCGATTTGTGACATAATGCAGAATAAAATACATGATATTCGACTCTTTGCTTTAAAGATATATAAAATAAAGAACGAATGCGTTTTGTTAGTAGATAAAGGAATATTCGGCAAAGGAAGTGGATGCATCATTATGCATTGTCAATCGAGATTATCAAGGATTTTGTTAGGTTTGTTTTTCAAGTTCTTACATCTACAAACGGTTATGCAAAACCATGTGGTAATTTGAATAAAGTATACTTCATAGAAGTAAAAATCATTATTTATTGTTCTGTACTTAATTGCTTTTGGATGATTTTTCGTATTTGGGATTTCTATAGTAAAAAGTGTGGACTGCAAAAATATATCACTTTTGTTCAGTAAGAAACTTTATTTTTGAAAATGTTAATACAAGTATGCCATGTCCAAAAAGGACCTTGAGACGTTTTAAATGCATCAATTATTTATGAAGACATGTGTCTGTAGCAATTAATGTTTTGAATGTCATATATAAATGATTTTGAGTTATTATGTCAGCCCTAAGTTTGACGATCAGTGAAATTTTGCGAAGGGTCACTTAGTGCATTATAAAAAAGTAGCTTCAGTATTTCTTTAATATTTTCTTGGTGGAGGTATCATTCAAAACACGAAATATTTTATTTTATTTTATTTGTATATTAAGTTATAAAAAAAAACAACCTAGTGACAAATAATCATTAATCATTTACTGAATAGCCTGAGGTATTTATTTACATAACACATTATAAAGGCTGAGATAAAAGCACCTTAAAATGATTTATATTATTAGTGTCTATTGATATAATAATCACATTCAGTCTTAAACCTTTATTCACAACGTCGGCGTTTTGACATAGCTAAAGTTTTCATTCACCCTTGGATAATTAATGGATACTTGTATAAATAAAACTGATGTAATACAAGTCGTGAAATTTAAACAACTAACATTCATTGTGTTTATGCATAATTTGGATACTTATCGAAGTTCACGTATTACAATGTATACTTGTATAAAAGAATGTCACATGGCCATGTCTTGAATATTGCAGTTACACATGAAGACATTTTTGTAAAGGGCAACCGAAGTCTGGTCTCAGTCCCACTATCAGTACCATAATCATTTCTATTCTTCGACTAACATTTTAAAGTCAAATATGACAAATTAAAGGGGATTCTGAAAATGAAAATCGCTCATGATCTGGAATGGTATTCATCGAGTAAAAACACAATGTCGCATATAATTTAAGATACCTTTGTTCAAGCTAATCAATAATGCGGCTGAATGAATACCCAAATAATCAATCAATACTTCATTCAAAGTACATAGAAATCACGTATTTTAATGGCGTATAATTAGAGTTGTAACTGGTTGTTTTATTCAACAAAGAGAGCATTATCTCAAATAATTGTCAATCTTATCTTTATCCATTCCAACCGGTTAGTAATAAGTCTCTTCCGGTACTAAGACGCTATCTCCGCATATGTTTGGTTTTACCTCAATAAACTATTGATACATTAATGAGGCACAAAACTCAGGGGTTATTAGTGACGCGGAAATACTGATATGGTCGATATTCTCTTTGAAATAAATCCAATTTTTTTTCTTCCATAAACGAACATGGGATAAACTATATGTAAATAAATGTACAACATTTCTTCTGGTAAATATGCATCGATTGGAATATATATATATATATATATATATATATATATATATATATATATATATATATATATATATATATATATATATATATATATATATATATATATATATATATTGATAAGGTACCTAACAATACAAATTTGGTCTTTGATTAAACTTATCAGATTTAAAAATTTTAGATTCTTTATTTTAACTTGCAGATGAACATTTATTATATGCTCATTTTTCTCCGTTATCTTTACGTTGTCACAATTGTGCACCATGCTTTATATGCACGGCTTTATATTACACGACCTGTGAGTCTGTAAATAGTGTAGAACTAAAGAAACTGTTTCGTCTGCTTGAAAGTTGAGATGATAACGTGAACGATGTGGATGCGTTTACTGCGTCGCGAATGAAACTTTCAAACAAGCAAACCAATGAACGTGATGTTCGCAATGTCGTCAACAAACAAGACATACTCAGTGTTGAAAATACCATTCAGACCATTTAAACAGTTATTTAAGATACATATCTTTTAATTTGTGCGATGATTTTGATTATATTTTCAACTGCAATCACATGTTCCTTACTGCACTCAAAATGAAATTAACGTTATATTCCACAGTATCTTTTGAAAGTTTTAATTGTAAAAGTTCATAATTTCCGTACATTATCATTCCAAGCAATTAATGACAGAACAAAAACACTCCCGCAGCTGATTCAAGACGGGTCACTCAATGCTCAAATCACTTGTACTTCGTGCAGATTAGACACAGCTAATAAATCCAGTCCATCACAAGCAAAAGAGCAGAATTGAGTAGAAACGACATACATAATCAATATCCATTAATTTCAAACCAACTGGAAAAGTTTATGCAATGCGCATTCATTCATAATATGGCTCTAAATTTCAATTTGAAGTAGATCAAAACGACACATTTGTTTGAAACTAATATCGAGCGCTCGACGAAGTTCAAAGGTCGCGGGTCGGTGCTATCTGCGCATTCATATTGTTACTGTGACTGATGAATCTACAGTTGTGTATTTATTTTGAAATGCAGCATAAATTCAATGTTTTGTGTCTAGTAGTGTCTTTTTCATAATTAAGACTTGATTAGAAAAACAAAATGAGTATAAAATAAAAAGGTTTCTGCATTTGTATAATATGAAATCGTTTTGGGTTTTTGTTCCAGATTAATAGTACACTCCCAAGGTAGTGCAGTATTGCTCAGTATTGCTCGTGTTCATATTTTCCATACAAATGTAGTAAACTATAATTATTGGCTGATATAATTTGAGACTGGTAACAACTCACTTATAACAACTATTTTGGGTAATTGGATTGGTCCTATCGAACTCTAATAGAATATAGAATAATAGTAATAGAAATATTATTTATAATATCTCTTTTGAACAATTGTATAGATCCTATGGAAGCAAAGTAATAGGCTATGACTTACAGTATCTATTTTGGGTACAAAAAGGATAATTAAGATAATATAGAGACAAGGTTAAATATAAAGTAGAGCATATAGTTCACTAGCTTTACCTCTATCGGTATGTACTTAAAGGTGCAACATTATAATACTAATTTTGTGGTATGTACTTGACTGTATCATACGTTTTACTTTTGAAATTGTGCATTTTCAGCTGCTATTCCTTGCAATAGGCACCTTCTCACTTATATAGAACAATTCCTGTTATTCTTATTTCCGGATATTTTATTAGCCTGTTTTCCCCGTTGGTTATGTAATCGCTTTGTATGGCACTTTTCACGCCACAAAATGTAGAGATAGTCTTGATATGTTGGTGAAAACCGTATTTATACTAATGGTCTGGTTTCCTATTGAGCTACTTTAAGAGTAAGTTTCTGTCAAGCTCTTGGCTTGTAACTATCAACAATGGACAATATTATACACATGTAAAAGGACTGTGTGGAAGTAAGTGCATGCACTCTGCAGAGCCTCGTAATTTCTAGTCTGGTCCCCTGCTTAGTATGCTCCCTGCGATGCATAGCGGAGTGCATCGCAGGGAGCATACTAAGCAGGGGACCAGACTACGTAATTTCTGTTTTTGTGCGGTTCACTTGTAAAAACTGGCCTCTTTTGATGCGTTTCTTCTTGTCGACGTCAGTGCGCAACATGACTTGTCAGGTATTTTGTGCTTATTAGGTCGTATTTGTTTCTATTGCTGGTCTTCTTCTTTATTATGCATAAGCCATATTTCCCTTCTGGATAAGAGGCATTAATTAGTGTTCCTGAGCAACGGTCTGTTTAATACAAGACCTTTATTGGTGTTCGTGGACCAATAGTGTTTTGTATTATTTATATTCTGTCCTACAGGAGTCTGCCTGTTATTCATGGTGTTTACAATCTATGTATCTCCTTTAAAGTTTGGTTTCCATTCAATTTATTGATTTCATACAACCAATTTATAGGACAATGTGAAACTAAATGCGGTTGAACACGTGATAAAGTGTTTATGGCAACCGTATCTCTTGCATTTGGCAAGCTAACTAGTGTCTCTTTCTGCAGTCGTTTGAAGGCATTTGTTTGGCTGTAAGTATAATTTTTTTTTTTTACAAAGAACCAAGAAATGAGGGCAATGAAGAGATTCAGGTCTACAGAGAGAGTCAGCTCTAAAAGTCACCATGTCTTTAGTCAACTAATATTGTTTATTCCTACAACATACACAATATTCATCTAACATTGTTCATTCCCACGGCAGACACCAGATCCATCGAGTGTTGTTAATTTCCACAACAGAAAGTTTATCCATCTTACATTCTTCATTCCCACAACAGACACATTATTCATCTAATATTGTTCATTCCAACAACAGACACAATATTAATCTAACAGTGTTCATTCCCACAATAGACACCAGTTTCATCGAGTAATGTTCATTCTCAAAGCAAACGCCATATTCATCTAACATTGTACATTCACACAACATACGCCATATCTATCTAACATTGTTCATTCCAACAACAGATACCATTTTATCTAACATTGTGTATCCATAAAGCAGACACATAATCCATTGAGTATTGTTCATTCCCACTATTTCGATGCTTAACAGAGATTGCACTGGATTCACTATACAACAATACATATTTGTATTTGCTTACTTTCCATTGGGCTTGAGTGGTATTTTCTTTCAGATACTGAGATATATTTTATATTTTAGTTTCGTCTTTTCTCACACGTGGTTGATTGTTTGATAGTGGTGTGCCAAAATAATATCCTAAAGTATAAAATTAGGTCCTCCCATAGAATAACAAACTGAAGATTCCTATGTGTTTATTGTATCCAATTTCCTCAATAACAATCCATTTCATAAAGCACATATACACTTCCTTTATTCTGTTATTGTAATATGTATATCATCAGTCTAATTTTAGTTGATTCAGTTTCACAATAATTATATTTTATGCAGATAAGTTAAGCATCTAACATTGTTGTGTTTGTACCTTGTTTCAGCTATTATTGGCCACGTTTCTTTAATGTGAGACATTGCTGTAATTATGTCATTGTGAATCCCAATCAAAGTCTCCATATCACGGAAGCAGAAACTGTATTAGCCTAACAGCAGGTTGTTATGGACCATACATTGTCAGTAATTACCTATGGAGTTTGCTTTTAGGTTACTATAAAATATACTTGTAGATGACAGCCGTTTTTTCAAATAAAATTCATTATTTTAGAATAGACAGCCTCGAATACATGTTTGTATTATGACAGGATTGAAAACACTTTTTTTGTTGTTACAAGGCTGATATCATCTGTGGATTCTACTGCAAATCGATGATGTTTTCTACATGATTATATTCAAAATAACTCTAATTAGGTATATAAAATAAGAAAGACGTTAATATTCTTTATGTAACAATATGTCAACGACTTGGAGAAAGAGTGGAGATCTCGTTTATTTGATTTTCTTCCATTTAGATGCATCTGAGTGCATGCAATGAAAACCTCAGTGTCATTCAGTCAATTTTACCTCCAAGAAGAAAACTCTTCAGAAAAAAAAAACAACAAAAACAATGGTACTTTTATAAAGTGACTTCCGGTATTCAATCATCTTTTCTTACGGAAGCACATGCACAAGTTAATCAATAAAATCAAATACCTAATCATTGAATTTAGGTGAGTATTATGCATATATATTTTAATATATATTTACATACTGCAATATCTAGTGAAGGTAATCCAGAACGTGGTAAAAGTGATTGAAGTTGGCTCTGATAGGATTAATCAAATCATTCAGTGCATAAATAGTTGACACAAGGAAGTTCTGCAACATGAAAACGGTGTAATATAACTGCTTTCGGTAGGAGGATCTAATTCCTAGAATGAGTATATCTCCCACATTCTTCTTTCCAAATACACAATTCGTATAAAATACATGACAAACCTAGAACTACGTCTATGGCTCGTCATTGCAAATCCCATTTTTATTCAATAATCCACATTTACCGGAGTTCAACCACCCATCTGAAATTCAAACTGTGATAAAGGAATCATAACTCTAATCATATAAATATACAATGTTTTGATTGCAATCTTTGAATTTAAGAAGTGTTCAACATTTATAATGCAATTAAAAATTGCAGCATAATGTTCATGCAAACGTTTGCTTTGGACCCCAAGAAAAGAAGACACATTTTGCACAATGCAGTTTTAACCTCCAGCCACAGTTCCCAAAAGAATGAACATATTTTGATTGATGTACGTTTGACTTTCTGCCGTGAACCCTATGGGAAAGAGTACATTTTGTATCACGTTTGAATTCCTGCCGTGCACACCTATGGGAAAGGGCACATTGACTTCCTGCTGTGGATCCCACGGGAAAAGGCACATTTTGAATGATGTACGTTTGACTTTCTGCCGTGGACCCCAAAAGAATGGGCACATTTTAAATGGTGTAAGTTTGACTTCCTGCCTTGGACCGCAAAGAAATAGCCATATTTTAAATAATGTACGGTTGACTTCCTGCTGTACACCTCACGGGAAAGTCCTCATAAATACATCCCTCTGTCACATCAGCATGTAAGATTAACATGTGTGGTAAATCGTGTGGTTTAGGACTAACATAGAGTTACGACATACGAACAGGCAGACAGACGGTCGGAAAGTAAACTAAGTATTTGAGGAAAATATCTTAGCTGAATGCGATAGGACGGAAATCTGTTATATTAATAAAATACTGGACTATTCGTCTGTCGTGTTATAACTTCTAAATGGACGAGTCAGAAATCACGAGAAAATGTTAAATTTCCGTCTAATTGAAACTAATAGATAAAATGATAAAATGCCATATAAATTACACAAAATGTTGCAATGTTAAAATGCCATATAATTGACACTAAACGCTACTACATTACACTGCCATATAATTAACGTTACGATATAAAAATGTCAAATACTTGACACAAATATTAAAATGTTAAGATGCCATCTAATTGACATTAGAGCTAAAATTTTCAAATGCATCCTAATTGACAATAGACATTACTATGATAAAATGCCATCTAATTGTCACTAAACGTTTTAATGTTAAACTGCAATATAATTAACACTAGGCGTTATAATGCTAAAATGCATTCTGACACTCGATGTTAGTGTTAAAATGCATATTGACAATAGACGTTACAATGTCAAAGTGCATTCTGACACTAGACGTTACAATCTTAAAACTAGACGTTACAATCTTACAATGCTATCTACTTGACACTAAATGTTATGCTGTTAAAATGCCTTCTAGTTGACACTAGATGATTCAATGTTAAAATGCCGTCCATTTGATACTAAACGTTACTATGTAAAATGCTATCTAATTGAAACTAAGCTATACAATCTTAAGTTGCCATATAATTGATACCAAGCGTTAAAAATTTTTAAATTGCCATATAATTGACACGAAGCTTTGCAATCTTAAATTGCCATATATTTGATACCAAGCGTTAAAATCTTAAATTGCCATATAATTGACACGAAGCTTTGCAATCTTAAATTGCCATATAATTGACATGAAGCTTTGCAATCTTAAATTGCCATATAATTGACACCAAGCGTTACAATCTTAACTTGCCATATAATTGACACTAAGAATCATTGTTATTATACTACGGAGCCAAGATCCTCTGTAAATTTTACATATGCAAACCTCCTTGCGTAGAGTTAATTCAAACTCAACGGAGATTTGAACCAGGGTACGCGAACAAATGATACCTACCTCCTTGCCTGTTTGCACCAACCCCATCACCATCTAGACCACACAAAACAAAAACAAACGATGCAATAAATTTTGGTGGTGTAGGCATTTGTCGTCAACAGACATGCCCTTTTGTCTACCTAATAATTGTCTACCTAATAATTAATTCCCATCTGACTACACAACCATTCCAGATTGCTAAGATAGAAATGAAGGTATATATAATTGATTATCCAGAATTACAAAGTGTTATCTTCCCTAATTCTACAAGAGAATACTTGATAAATAATTTCAAGAGAATTTAAATAAATACTGATAAATAACATTATCATACAGGTTAGAAAATTTCTTCAATGCTTGCATGCACACACACACGCACACACACATGCACATACATACATACATACATACATGCATGCATACATACATACATACATACATACATACATACATACATACATACATACATACATACATACATACATACATACATACATACATACATACATACATACATACATACATACATACATACATACATACAAGCATGCATGCATGCATGCATGCATGCATGCATGCATGCATACATACATACATACATACATACATACATACATACATACATACATACATACATACATACATACATACATACATACATACATACATACATACATACATACATACATACATACATACATACATACATACATAATTTTTATTAAAGCTTCATAAGTGCCTTAAATAGTAACGGTTCCGTTGCCACGAATGAAAATTACCATAAAATAACAGCCGTTAACCGCCTTAAGAATATATACATACGCACTAAGGCTAAGAGGATTATTGGACATGAATTATCACTGAAGGAACCGATATAATCGTTGGACAATCTCTATATAATTGAGAGAACCCGATAGAAGGCAATTGACTTTTGCTTTATCCAAATGTCGCGATAAAACATGAAACGGCAGTAATATATACAAGGGATATTGACTTATGAGAGAAATTATAGCTGGTCCGTGGAAAAGTTTTTATTTAGCTAGCTGTTGACTTATGCATGACGAAAATTAGCTGCAAAGAAAATATGTGGCTTGATTCCTATCCGTGGTAAATCTGTCCAAAAATGCCTTTGGTGATCAGCAGCACATCATAGCCTTTAGAAATGATCATTCATCTGTGTACTCCTTGTGAATTTAGGACGATTTTTACACGTTTCATTTCCCAGCAATAAAACAGTTTGTTTCAATGTTATAAAAATAGATTTAAAGTGCAAAATGGTGTGTGAAACGGAATAATGATTTACATGGGAAACTCCGAATAGATAAATTCCCAACAACCTGACTTTCTTAAATAAGAAAACCTTTTTCCTCAGCTACTTTTTAAGTTAATTCATGTAGGTGTTTCATAGTTTGACACATTTGAATATCAACACTGATTCTTGAGAAAATTTAAGCAGTAATTCTAGGTAGGAAAGAAATCCAGGAATGATTCGTGTGTTTTGCTTCTGAATAAAGAAAGAGTTTTATCCGGTGAAACAATAAATGCATACTGAATGAAAAGACAAATCTCAGCGAAAGTGCATACTTCCCATACGTTTTATTCTGCGTGATGTCGTATTAACATTATATTCTCTCAAGAACATGTCAAGTGGAGCATATAAAATAGATCTGTAAGCCTGTGTATTTTCCAAAATTATTATCCAGCACAGAAAAAGTTATTTTTACCTAAGAGGGTTCATGTAAGGAAGTTGCTCAAAAGAATTTTCATACTTGCGAGTCATCAGAAAGGAGAAAAGAGAATAATATCGGAATGTCTTGTTGCCAGAAAAATAACTATTGTTCAACGAAATAGTGTAAGTAGAGACATTTGCCACAACGGCTGGCGTACGAATCGTTTCTCGCGCATGTGTAATACTGCACGTAGTCAAGATTTGTGTCAGCATTGAGTCATTTAGGGGTAAATACATACCGAGATAACTTTGCATTTTGCTCTAAGCTTTAGGTATATTGTTGTTTCGTTGCATGATGTCTATGCTGACAAACATTGCATTTGATGTGACTAACGTACAAGTTATCAAACGGTAGCAACTGTACTTATATGTATCGGTAATACCAAAAGTTATAAGTAAAGGTGTGATTCTCTACCATGGAATGTTATATACAAACGAAATATCCTTCGTATCCCATCCTCCTCAGTTAATTTGCATTTTAGTTCAGATATTCGAGGAATTATCCAGGCGTCTAGTCTCCGCACTCATTATGGATAACCTGTAAAATATATTGCATATGAACAAGAGACGTTCTTTCTCTTCCACTGTGATTTGAGCTACTGTGCAATGGCCAAGTGTTTTGTACTGGTAATGACTTGCACACTAGCATTATTAGTTATTGATTCTTCAGGCTAAGGCGAATATTTTGAAAATGATTTGAAAAATCTATTACATTTTTTTAAGATAAAATGTAATTTAAAATGTAAGTGACTATAATTTATTCATGCCAGTTATTCCAGATCCTGTGACAATATAGGGATAGGCGCAAAAGGTCAATTATTTTATTTGGAATGTCTGTCTGAGACAAGGTTTAAATGGACTACCCACATCCCGTTTATCATCCGATGTTACTGCCCCGGGATGCATGGCTGTTCAGGTATTTAATATTCTTTCTTTAATTGCACTTCAAAATAATTACATCCACTTTACTTTTCTTCGCTGTTTTCGACACTGTTAAGTTAATACAGGCAATATTTTGTGCTCCAGTTGGAAATGTTCCTATGAAATTTGTAGCCAAGCGATTATAAAGTATTTATAACGGTTTATCTCTTTTTGAGTCAGAAGATCAAATACTTATTGAATAAATATATAAATATAAAATATATTAAAAAATAAACATTTAGTTAAGATACACTTAATTGTTTATATTGGATACTTTGTCAACAAATTGTTCAGGAAAGAATTTGTTTTCTGCTTTTATTAGCGTTTTAGGTAGTAATATCTAAGGTAGGGGAGTATTTAAGAGCAGAATTTGTACAAAAATTTTAGTGTTTAATAAATCCTTCAAATAATAGAAAAGGGAAAGAGATATGGAATTGCTTTCCAAATGCATATAAAAGACAATCAATTAGCTGAATATATGCACAGTGAATAAAACAAAACCAAAGCTTTTTCAAAATAAAAATACGTACTAATGATATGTATTGATCATTCGGATTTGCCCTTTTCATAGATGTATGAAGGAATTTTATCGTGTCTCAATAGCACTACACACATTTGAACCAAGCTGTAAGTTGTGAAAAGTAACGGGGCTTCTATGAGTGGATTAGTCAGTCTATAAAACATCCGTTCAATGCAGTAATGATTCTAAGTGTCCTATCTACCTATGAAAATCTCCATTCCAAAGAAGAAAATTGTAATAGGAGGTACATACTAATAGCAGGAAGGTGTAAAATTACATTCTATATTTACATGACAGGCCGTGATAGTGACTTGCTTTTTCTTCTTCGTTAATATACAATTAATTCTTGTATATTATTACATGGCAGAAAATATCAACATAGTTTGATCTAATGCATTTTTCACCTGATACATCTGAGCACAACTGAATGAATTGACTGACAATATGTATTTATAAATGACGTCGCTGTGCTGAAATCATCAATTTTCAGATAGCGTTTCACTTATGCATGGATAAGAATAATTCAGAAGCCAATCATCATGCAATCTAACGACCACTGCAAGAGTACATGCATGCTAAAGATATCTCCACTTTCTATATAAGTAGATAAAATCAGATGAAAAAGTAGATATAAGTTGTCAAAAGCAAACTATATATTAGGCGTTGATCACACTTTGATCAACAAAGATTATTAGGACCATGTCTTCAGTTTGATTTTTTTTTTCTTCTCCAAATATCTTGACATGCATGTCACTGATAAAAGTTGTTTACATGACATTTTTTAAATATTATCTAACTTAGAAAGCATAATCTTACCTAGATTAAGTTTAGAAATATTTTTAACATTAGTGCCATGTTCACTAAATATATTGCAATGAAGAATGTACCCATACGAAGAGTACAAGGAGACCATCTTTCCAGTCTGTAAGCTGTCATCAATTGACTTATTTCTCAGGGATATTTTATAGTATCGATTTATTCTGAGGAATAGGTTATCTTATCTTTTAGTTTTGAGGAATAGCTTATCTTATCGATTTGTGTTGAGGAATATCTTATCTAATCGATTTGTATTGATGAATATGTAATCTTATCAATTTGTGTGTATTGAGGAATAATTTATATTATCTATTTGTTTTGAGGAATACGTTATCTTATCGATTTGTTTTGAGGAATAGCTTATATTTTCGCTTTGTTTTGGTGAATAGCTTATCTTATTAATTTGCTCTTCACGTGTTTAATTCTAAGGAATGGTTAATCCTATCGGTTTCTTCTGAGCAATCGTCAGAATTTCTGACAATTAAATAAGAGACAAATATTGGTGAAAATTCTACTATTGTAGGCAGAAAGGTTGCCGAGAGTTCAACACGAATGTTTGAAATGAAATCTTTTCAACCAGCATACATATATCAAAAGGTCGATTTTTTTGTTGTTTACAAATTGGTCACTTTCAGTTGTGAGAGAGAACATTTCACACTGTAACACCATCATTTCTTGAATGCAGCGGAAAATTTACAAACTAAATACAGATATATTTGTAACAAAGAGGAAACGCCATGTGAATATGATGTATTGTAACCTCTGGTATGCAAATATTTTAGCAGACGGACATTATTAATACAAATTGAAGTTTTATAGGCTTGGCATAATTTTTGGCAACTTTCAATTCCGATAGCAGCTCAAAGATCTGTTTACTTTATTATTCCTTTGATGTATGAGGCAACAATAAAGTTACATCTAAAGTAACTGTATTGACTTAATTATAAATGTTCTACAAGGAACGTGAGAAGCATTTTGTACGTAAACTTGTACTTTGTACCCGACACCTAGCGTCATGAGTAAATATTAGGTTAAATCAAAGCAGAAATATGTACCTCACATGCGTAGTGCCAATTTAATAGCTTCGTAATAGTGAAAAATTATAAAATATTCCATGTCTTCTAGTGTACAGCAAAGATCAAATACATTAACTATTATTTGGTCTCTTATTGTTGTTGTTTTCGTTGTCGTTCGTGTTGTTGCTCTTAATCTTGTCCTTCTAGAAAAATCATTTTCATCTGTTTTTGTCTTGAATGTTGATGGTAAAAATCACTTCCATTGGTGTATTTTGGATTATAGGTGGCAAAAAGTACTCTCATTTATATATTAGGGAATATTAATGGCAAAATCATTTTCATTTGCGCATTGTGGAATGCAAATGGTAAACATCACGCTCCTTTGCATATTTTGGAATGTAGATGCTAAAACAAATTCATTCGTGTATTCTGGAATGTAAATGGTAAAATGTACTTTTCTTTGTGTATTCTGGAATAAAGATGGTAAAAATTACTTTTCTTTGTGTATTCTAGAATGTAGATGGTAAAAGTCACTTTCATTTGTGTTGTCTAGAATGTAGATGGTAAAAGTCACATTCATTTGTGTTGTCTAGAATGTAGATGGTAAAAGTCACTTTCATTTGTGTTGTCTAGAATGTAGATGGTAAAAGTCACATTCATTTGTGTTGTCTAGAATGTAGATGGTAAAAGTCACTTTCATTTGTGTTGTCTAGAATGTAGATGGTAAAAGTCACATTCATTTGTGTTGTCTAGAATGTAGATGGTAAAAGTCACTTTCATTTGTGTTGTCTAGAATGTAGATGGTAAAAGTCACATTCATTTGTGTTGTCTAGAACGTAGATGGTAAAAGTCACATTCATTTGTGTTGTCTAGAATGTTGATGATAAAAATTACTTCGTGCGTATTTCGGAATGTTGGTAGTAAAATCCCTTTCATTGTGCATTATGGAATGTACATGGTAAAATCACATTCATTTGTTTCTTTTGGAATGTAGATGGTAAAGATTACTTTCATTTGCTCATTATGGAATGTAGATTGTAAATATTACTTTAATTTGTGTCTTACAGAATGTACATGGAAAAAGAACAATCCTCCTTTTAGAGCCAATATCACATGTTTCGGTCCAATGAAATGAAAATTTTAATATATTTTAAATTTGCATGTTGGGTTCTATATAAAAGTTACAAACTTTGCTTATGTTTAGTACATTTAAGAGTGTGAAGTTAAAAAGTAAAATATAGTTACCATTTAATAATATTTTTAAACAATTTCCTACCCCCTTTCAAAATGCATATGCACTTACGCTTCCCTTGTCCCACCTATACACAATGTTGTGGAATTCTATATGTGAACACTTTTTAGAGAACTAAAGAGAGAGAGAGAGAGAGAGAGAGAGAGAGAGAGAGAGAGAGAGAGAGAGAGAGAGAGAGAGAGAGAGAGAGAGAGAGAGAGAGAGAGAGAGAGAGAGAGAGAAAACCAAATACCTGGATAAACAGTTCGGCTGATATAATGTGCTATTTCAGAGGTATGGATCCAATTTTCATGCGAACGACGAAATATAACCTGGACATTTGGGAGTTAAACCTTCGAAGAGTTGATACTATATACGTAATGCACAGAAACAGATTTATATTACCATATTCGTTACACTTGTTAGGCAAAATGTTTTTCTGGATTGCATATAATCGCAGTAAATAGCTTAGTCATAGGATGCCGACAAAATCGATACTGTTCAGTAACGAATTCCAGAACGGAATGGATAACGAAAATGTTAAATAATGTATAAATATCATATGTGAATAAGCCCTCTGTCTTATGTAAATATCTCCTCCATGTCTTTTGTTAATATGTCTTCTATGCCAATCATGAATATGTTATCCATGTTTTATGTGAATGAGTCCTCTATATCCGCCTCGGATACTGGAGGTCGTGGGTTTGAATCCCGGCTGAGTCACCCCAAAGACTTTTAAAAACTGGTACTGACAGCTTTCTTGCTTGGCGCTCAGCGTGAAGAGGTTAGTGTTAGGACTGGTTGGCCTGGTGTCTCGATAATGTGACTGTGTTAGTGTTAGGACTGGTTGGCCTGGTGTCACGATAATGTGACTGGGTGGGACATCATTTTTGCGGCATGATGTTCCGTGCTAGACATCACTATAAATTGTCACACTGCAGCGATATGACTGCAAAATTGTTAAAGCTACGTTAAAAGTCTAAATCACACACGCACACACACACCCTTCTGCCTTATGCAAATAAGTCATCTATGTCTTATGTGAATACTTACTCCATGTCAAATGTGAATACTTACTCTTACGTTTTATGTGAATATCTCCTCTGTGCATTATGTGAAAATGTCCTCTATGTTTATTGTGAACACTTACTCTATGTCTTATGTGAATAAGTCATATATGGCTTATGTGAATGAGCCCTCTGTCTTATGTGAATATATCCTAAATGGCCAATGTGAATAAATCTTATATGTCTTATAAGACTACTTTCTCAACGTCTTATGTGAATAATTACTCTATGTCTTCTGTGAATAAGTCCTCTATGTCTTATGTGCATAATTACTATATGTATTCTGTGAATAAGTCCTCTATGTCTTATGTGATACTTAGTCTATGTCTTGTGGGAATATGTCCTCCATATCTTAATCGAATATTTACTCTATGGCTTATGTGAGCAAGCCCTCTATATCTTATGTGGATATTTCCTCTATGTCTTTTGTGTCTATGTCTTATATGCATATTTCATCTATATTTTATATGACTCTTGCTAGATGTCTAATGTGAATAAGTACTATATGTCTTATGTGAATAGGTCATCTATGTCTTATGTTTGATGTCTTATCTTAATCCTTACTCTGTCTTTTGTGGACAAGCCCTCTATGTGTTATGTAAATAATTACTTTCTGTCTTATGTCAATAAGCCCTTTACATCTTATGTGAATAAGTCCTCTATATCTTATGTTAATATATCTTCTGTGTTTTATATGAATATGCCATATATGTCTTATGTCAATGAGTCCTCTATGTCATATGTGAATAAGTCATATATGTCTTATCTGAATAAGTTCTCTATGACTTTTTTGAATATGTCATCTCGGTCTCTTTCAATGAGGCCTTTATCTTTTAGGTGAATACCTTCTCAATGTCTTATATGAATGAATCCTCTATGTATTATGTGAATGTGCCACCTATGTCTTATGTGAATAGTACTCAATGTGAATATGTCATCAGCAACTTCCGTGAATAAGTCCTATATATCTTGTGGGAATATCTAATATATATATATATATATATATATATATATATATATATATATATATATATATATATATATATATATATATATATATATATATATATATATATATATATAATCTTGTATAAGCTTCATTAGTGCCTCAAGCATCTTATGTTAATAGGTCATCTATGTCTTATGTGAATAAGTCCATTATATTTTGAGTCTAAGTCATTTTTATCATATGGGAATACTTCCGCAATGTCTTATGCATTATATGAATGTGTCATATATTTATTATATGGATAAGTCCTCTAAGTCATATGTCTTATGTGAACAACTCCCCTGTATCTAATGTGAATATTGTTTTTAATTCTTATGCGAATATATCCTCTATGTCTATGTGAATATGTCTTTTATATGTTATGTGAACACTTCCAATGTCTTATGTGAATGTTATCTATTTGTTATTTGAATAAGTCCTCTATGTCTTATGTGAATAGGTCATCTATATCTTATGTGAATACTGCCTCTATCTTTTTGTGAATATGTCATCTATGTTTTATATGAATCTGTCCTCTATGTCTTATGTGAAAATGTCATCTATGTTGTATCAGAATATGTCATTTATGTCTTATAAGAATATTTCCTGTATGTGAATAAGTCCTTTGTGTGTAATATAAGGCCATTTAAAAAGAGATTATAAAAATATCTACGTAAAATAGATGCGTGTGTAAAATTTAAGAAAAAAATATTCATGGAAATTTGAAGTTTGGTTTAAAAGTAGCATTTGTGGCCAGCCTATGTTTCTTCTTCTTCTTCTTCTTCTTCTTCTTCTTCTTCTTCTTCTTCTTCTTCTTCTTCTTCTTCTTCTTCTTCTTCTTCTTCTTCTTCTCAAGCACTTATGGATATGGTACTAGCAGCTGCTTCGTTTGGCGCTCATCATTAAGATGTATGTTAGTGTTAGGACTGGTCGGCCTGGTGTCAGGATAATGTGACTAGGTGGAACATGATGCCTCAGTCCTAGACATCACTCTAAACTGCCACACTGCAGATATCGTAGCGATATGGCTGAACAATTGTTAAAGCTACGTTAAAAATACAAATCATTCAACACATTCTTCTTCTTCTTCTTCTTCTTCTTCTTCTTCTTCTTCTTCTTCTTCTTCTTCTTCTTCTTCTTCTTATCATCATCATCATCAACATCATCATCATTATTATTATCATTATTATTATTATTATTATTATTATTATTATTATTATTATTATTATTATTATTATTATTATTATTATTATTATTGTTGTTGTTGTTGTTGTTGTTGTTGTTGTTGTTGTTGTCGTCGTTGCTTTATATCCGCTCAGTTATTTACTGATTTTGATATTTTATAAAGGATAATAACATGATGACTCTATCAAGTAGTGATGAATTCTGGGTAGAAATATGTCAGATTAATGTATCATGTAGTGATGAATTCTTGGTAGAATTATGTCAGATAAATATATCCTGCAGCGATGAATTCTGGGTAGAAATATGTCTTATTAATCTATCCTGTAGTGATGAATTATAGGTAGAATTACGTCTGATTAATCTATTCTGTTTTGATGGATTCTGGGTGGAATTATGTTTGATTAATCTATGTTGTAGTGATGAATTCTGGGTAGAATTATGTCTGATAAATCTATTCTGTTGTGATGGATTCTGGGTAGAATTATGTCTGAATAATATATCCTGTAGTGATGAATTATGGGTAGAATTGCCTGATTAATGTATCATTCTGTGAGGAATTCTGGGTAAAATTATGTCTAATTAATCTATTCTGTAGTGATGGAATCTGGGTAGAATTATGTCTGATTAATTTATCCTGTAGTGATGAATTCTAGGTAGAATTATATCTGAGCAGTGGCTGTACATGTCATCTTTGTCAGTCTCAATATGTCAATACGTTCATTTTCACAGGAGCAAATATTAAGTAAATCTAGCTTAATTTTGTTTCTTTATTCTTTTCCTTTTATACCTAGATAAACACTCATTTATAAACATGAAGTCTGTGATCCCTTTTATATTGTATGGTGTCATTCATCTTCTTTGAATTCTATTCTCGCCATTTTCCTTCATGACTTGCTGAACCTCATAATGTCAACAGAAGTAAATCGACTTATGTGCAAGGAATTATTTAGTCAATATTTGCTGCATAAAACAAAAATGTTTTATCATTCTATACTCGATTTCCTTTTCATTTGTTATAATGATCCTCGTAGACAATTAGACGTTTTCACCTTTAGAATCATCATGAGATGCGATGATGTCAAATTTCGCAATAAAGAACGATAATAACAAAATTATATCCAAAACCTCCTGGATGGATTTTTCATTGCAAAATCTTCTCTCAACAAGAAATAAATGTGATGTTTATAAAATGAGATTAGTGTTTCTTAAATGCAGTATTATTTAAATTAAGTTCAACATTGTGTTATGTTGGCAGAAATGCGTGTACTCAGCTGAGAAGGTTCGATTACCTAATTGTTTGAACTACTCCATATTAGGACACACTTATCTCTAGGAATCATCTTTCCATTTCTGACAGTTAAGTTGTTAGATTAATGTAGAAAAAATAATTCAGGTAATATTGGCACTTTTTGTCAAAGGAACATGTGTGCGAATTTTTTTATAAAAAGAAAGAAAAAGCAAGTAATTCATCCAAAATGTTCTCAGATCAGAGCATCCAGCCAACGTGGCCAATGAATACGTGGTAAAGTTAAATGAAAAAATGGACAATCAAATAAAACACACAGTGCATAATGAGATGTGAGTAAAAAGCCGTCAAAATTTCTTAAAATCATCAGTGTCATAAAGTTATTAGTGTCCTAAGGTCATCAAAGTGTCCTAAAGTCATCAAAGTGTCTTAAAATCATCAGTGTCCTAAGGTCATCAAAATGCATCAAAGTTATCAAAGTGTTCTAAAGTCATCAACGTGTCGTAATGTATTCAGTTTCCTAAAGCCATCAAAGTGTCCTGAAGCCATCAAAGTGTCATAAAGTCATCAACGTGTTCTAAAGTCATCAATGTGTCTTAATGTATTCAGTTTTCTAAAGCCATCAAAGTGTCCTGAAGCCATAAAAGTGTCCTAATGTCATCAACGTGTTATAAAATCATCAACATGTCGTAATGTATTCAGTTTCCTAAAGTCATCAGTTTCCTAAAGTCATCAAAGTGTTCTGGAGTCATCAGTTTCCTAAAGCCATCAAAGTGTCCTGAAAGCCATAAAAGTGTCCTAAGGCCATAAACGTTTCCTAAAGTCATAAATGTGTCATAAAGTCATCAACGTGTTATAAAATCATCAACGTGTCTTAATGTATTAAGTTTCCTAAAGTCATCAAAGTGTTCTGGAGTCATCAGTGTACTAAAGTCATCAGTGTCCTAAGATAATCTAAACATAATTGGAGTAAATCTTTAAAAAAAAGTCTTCAATCTAATCTTTACCTTTGTTTAAAACATGTTCTTTTTTATCCTGACGTCAGCACAACAAAATTGATTAAAAAACATAACTACCAAAACAAAATAAGAGACTTAAAAATGACAGTTCTCTCACAAAATGTTTTCACTATCATAGCCTTTTTTATTCAAAACATATGGAACATAATAAATAACACTCTCATTATCTATGCCAATTTATTGATTCTTCGTTTATTGTACTACCACACTGTTTACACACTTGCTAAGTTTCAAAAATGTAATAAATTTTGATACGTTAATGGACCAATACAGATCACAGGAGTAACTGGCAAATAAACACTGATAAATAAAGTAGGAGGTCTTCAATGCTGATTCAATATTTTCCCTTCTTTTTCATAAATCAAATAGGACGTAACAGTTATTGATTATTCATCGCTGCGAAGTTCAAAAACTAGCTTTATTGCAGAGATATGCATAGGTAATATTGGATTAGTTCAATATAGCAAATGTTATTTGTTTGATTAATCCATTAATTCTTGTTCAAATAAACTTCACCTTCAGTTGATGGTTGATCGTCTGGTCATTTGTTCTATAACCATCTACGTCAGTTCCGGTCGGCTAGCAATGTCACCTAATTCTCCTTTCTTACGCCTGACATAGTTAATAATGTGCTGACAATGCTGCTAAAATTAACCGACCATCTGTCTAATGCGCATATAATGTCCCCTTTAAGACCAAATACCTACATAGCCTTGTACAATCATAACCAAATTGTGTTCCCCCTTTTTGGCATATGACTGTGGTTTCATTTAGAGACTACATACTACAAAAATCAACATTGGCAATACTGCAAAATTTCGATTTCTTAAAATCTCCACCTGGTTAAAATCAACACAAAATAGTATTTAATAATTGCAATAGCACAGAGCATAACCTCGAGCTGGTTACCTGATGCAAAATTGTCAGCCGATTAATGGACACATTCTTCATATTTAACAAGCATATTACAGTCATATTGATGTTTGGTTTCTTTTCAAACAGAAAGCCTTACAAACCCTTCATATATGGAATTTAAAAAGTAGCATGAAAGCTCCACAAACAAGCTTCAGAACATGCAACCCGTCATATGGAACAAAACAAAACGACGAGGTTTTATTCGTTACGACATTGATTAAATGTTCTGCGTTAGGTTTTAGCAATACCTAATTACCTATAATAAGAATATTCTGGAACACACTAATACCTGAAACGTTTTGGAACAAACTGATATCAACAATGTTCTGAAAAGCATTAATACCTAAAACGTTTTGGAGGACACTAATATCTGGAATATTATTTGAACACGCTTATTCCTACAATGCTTTGAGCACACTTATGCATTGAATGTTATTGGAACACACTTATACCTAGTATGTTATTGGAACATACTAATGCCTACAACGTTCTGGAACACACTAATACATACAACTTTTTGGTATGCACTTATACCTAGAACGTTTTGGAACACACTAATATCGAAAAAAAAAACACTTTGAAACGCACTAATACCTACAGCGTTCTGGAATACAAAGATATTTGTTTTGGAACATACTATTACCTACAAAGTTTTCGTACACACTAATACCTAGCATGTTTTGGAACACATTAATACTTACAACGTTTTCGTACACTAATAACTAGCATGTTTTGGAACACATTATTACCTACAACGTTTTCGTACACACTAATACATACAACGTTCTGGAACACACTAATACCTAACGATAAATGTAGCTTATATACAAAAATTGGGCATCAATACATGTTACAGATACCGAATGTAATAGCTTTATTTGGGCGATATTTGAAAATAGTATGTATTGGTATAACTTGTCTACGTGACAAGGTCAAGGCCACTACAAATATTTCATCAGTTTGATTTATATCTTTGCGCACTGGGAGAAAGTATTAGTGTATCTTGTTTGTGCACAATCTTCGCGCCAAACAACATACGCATTCTCCTATTCTTATTTGGACAAAAAAATCTCACTTTCAACTACTTTTAATATACAGAGTATAAAGCACATATAGAATAATAAAAAAATATCTCACGCACATTCCAATGATAAACATGATAACAGCCAGTCGACGAGCTGGATTTATTAATTAATAACTTGAAACAGGAATTGTTAAGAAAGGATGTTGTACCGAACATTGTTTGATTTGTTAAAATATCAAGATGTCAACTGGACTGTGACCCTAACTCTTTGTATTATTTCATGCTGTCGAGTGGACTGCTTGCCAAACTCCCTGCATTCCCTTCTGAATATGCAGTTAGAATATGAGACTCTCGAGTGGACTGCTAGCCTAACTCCCTGAATTCACTTTTAATACACTGTTAGAATATAATGCTGTCAAGTGGACTTCTAGTCTAATACATATATTCCCTTCGTAATACACTGTTATAATATAATGCTTTCAAGTGGACTTCTAGTCTAATACATATATTCCCTTCTTAATATACTGTTAGAATATAATGCTGTCAAGTGGACTTCTAGCCTAATTCCTACATTCTTTTCTTAATACACTGTTAGAAAATTAGGTGTTCGAGTGGACCGCTAGCCTAAATCCATGCATTCCCTTCTGAATAGACTATTCGAATACGTGACTCTTGAGTGGAATGCTGACCTAACTCCCTGCGTTCTCTTTTAATACACTGTTAGTTTAACATTGAGTGCATGATAGTAAATAGAGTTTGGTTATTTGAATTGGACACACTTAAGAATTGAATTGGACACCTCCCTAGGAACACATCAGATGCACATAAGAATTGAATTGGACACCTCCCTAGGAACACATCAGACGTACTTTAGAACTGAATTGGACATCTCCCTAGGTACACATCAGACGTACTTTAGAATTGAATTGGAATCTCCCGAGAAAAACATCAGACGTTATTTAAAATTGAATTGGAAATCTCTCTAGGAACACAACAGACGTACTTTAAGATTGAATTGGACTTCCCCCGGGACATTTGCCCATGGACTTCCCCATCAAAAAAAAAAAACTTCCCCCCAGTCCTTTTCTCCCATGATCTTAAAACTTAATTCATTTTATAAGACATTTTGCAAATAAAATATAAAAACGTTTATTATGTTAAAAGTGAAAGGTTATTTGAAATAAATCTCAGTAGTGTTAAACAAAGTTAACATTTTCACATATTAAAACATGTATTGTTTAAATATTAATGTTGTAAGCAACTGTTTTTAAGTATTCTATGATGTCACGATTGTCGAAGTCAGTGATTATGTTTGCAATTCTCGAAGAACAGTCTTTGTACTTCTTCTTTGGTTGTTACATCACAAACCACTTATGTCAACATAGGGCCCTATTACTGTACTGAAACAACTACAATTAATTGAATGATGGTTAATCCGTCTGTTGTGTATCTTAAATATACCAAAAATGCAAAATAAATTAAAGTTAGTCTCAAGCCTTATCAACATACTTCAAAGAAGCATCCTGTTCTACATTCCGTAAAAGCACTAGCAATTGATTGACAAATAGACAATGCCCATTTTTGTTATAACTAACAATGCTTAAAAATGGGTGTGAATTTATGTTCATTGTTCAAATGTGGTGTCAAGCTACCCTTAAGATCCATGAATTGTGTGTGTGTGTGTAATAGAGAGAGACAGACAGACAGACAGACAGACAGAGATTGATATTCTTTTATTCCTCCATTTGCTGAAGATTTTAAGACAAAATATATAAATGCAATATAATGCATTGAATCACAAAAAAATCACAAAAATGTGGATTCGTTAGTTTCTTCTGAATTACTTGTATATTATAACATATATTAATATAGTTACTAAACTATACAGTACAATATGTTTCTGTTTTTAAAAATATAAATGTTGCTATATATAAATAAAGTTGTATAAAGATAATGGGGGGATGACTATGGGAAAAGTCCTATCTGATGGGGGAGTTTAGGGGCAAATGTCTAGGGGATGTTGGGGGGGGTAGTCAGGAGTGAATGTCCAGGGAGAAATATCCTAATAACCAAAAATGTTAACGCAGAATGTGGCAAAGAAGCTGGTATGTGGCAGTCCACGAAACATCTGTTTTAATTCATTCAGAAACAAATTTATTTAACCAAAACGTAAAGGGTTTGACACATGAATGTAGGCTATTTGGAACACGTTTCCTGTGAGTGCAATATTGTAAAATATTGAACGATCCTGAAATGTAAACTTAAAGAAGACAAAAATGAGCATTTCAATATGTTGAAATTTAGCAAGTTTTCTCACTTTAATGTAATTTCTTAAAACGTAAGATGCAATAAAATCTTAAAATCTGATATAAGATTTTTCTAGACTAACATTGACGTTGAATTCAGGTATATTGTAGAAGGCTTATACAGTCAAATTCAGGATATATTCGTATTCAAGTAAAATTATTGATCTATATGATCATTCGTGGGCTAGAAGAAAACACAAACAGTTTTGAAAGAGTCTATATGGCTGTCACTAGTTTCTATACCTAGAGGCACTCATCTAACAGTTTACACAATAAAATGAAATCAACAAAGTATTAATAGACCTTAGAAAAGTCCTGTAGTACACTTTGTCAGCACAACTGGTCGCAGCATGAACAAAAAAAACCCCCCAAAACAATGAACTATGTTATAAGGAAATAACGTATATGCATTAATAATGGACTAACAAGAGACCGAATTTGCACCCATAATATCAGTTTTATGACACACGCAATTATTTATCCACAAATATGAAAAATCATCGGCCAATTTAACTTCGATCACAGTAGTCAGGAAAATATGTTTAATGATTTATTGATCAGCTAAACATTAATATAAGCTCTTGATAGTCATCTGTTAACCGTCTTGGATTACTTCTACAAAAGGCTTTTATATAAATGAGAATGAAAGGGAAAAGGCAAAGACTTTTGTGGCAAAATATTTCGCACCGAGACCTTATAAATTAGAAAAGTCCACATTATCATTACAGCCTAATATATCGTGACCAAAGATTAAGTTGCATGCCAGTCATTGACATCTTAAGTTAATTCAGCAATTGTTGGATGCTTTGCAGACTTTATGACTGGTATACCTATTTGAATTTTATCACAAGTAAAGCAAGCTGAAGAGGAACTATGATTCAAGACAACATTTGTGCCGTTAATAAATGTTATAGATTTCAACTATTTTCTCAGAAGATGCTTTTTTTAATATAACTGTCGCACAATAGGTGAGTGCGCAATAAAAGCATCCTAATATTTGTGTAGTTTTTTTTCTTGAGGATTCGAGTTATCAGCATACCCTGATTGTGTACCATATAATATAAGTGCACGACAATCAGTAAGACGAATACAATGTCTTCCGGAGAATTTTGTTCTTCATGGGTTGTCTTTGAAATGTGTTTCACCTGAAGGACTCTTAGAAGGCTTTTGATAAGAAAAAATATATTTTATCGACATCTTGTTGGTTTTGAAGATTTAGAACAGCGGCTGGAACGTCGAGAAAAAATACGAATATGTAAATTAACTGCAAAGGAAACGTTACTTTTAAGAACGTATCTATAGTATACAGTGTGCAGAATGTTCAACTCGGAATAAAACTTTATCACTTTCAAAAAAAATATGGACGCAATGGCATTATTTGATGTGAACCTGCAAAAGGTAGCTTTTGAAATCCGTTCAAGTTAGAACGTGCATTTTAACTATATTACAACCTATTTCTGTTTAATGTAGATACCAAAACGAAATTTCTCATATCTACAGCAATTGCTCTAAAAATCAACCTACAGTTTTAAGCTGGATTCTTAACTACAGGTGGTACGAGTGGTATACAAAAGTGACTTGCTGAATATTACAGCATCAAGTCACGTACATTATAACTTTGAACATTGCTAGTATACATTTGTTTTATTCCTACGTGCTTTAATGGTTGCTACCATCATTGTCTATATAAATTATAAACATGATACTTTAAGATATTTATGATGAGATTGAAAACGTGCATCGGTGTAAACAAACTTTAAGGCATTGTGTTCAATACTGTAAATTGTCTGGTAGCGGGAAAAAACGTATATTACACATGACAGTGTTATCGCCATTTTGAATCATAAAATCTGACTCTTATCATGGAAGGATTAATTTAATTTTCTAGAACGAAAAATAAATCAGTGAAAAGAAACTCAACTCTCTCGTTGTCACAGAATTGACCGCATTATCGAATCTGGGGTCATTTTAATATGTATCTATTGATGTCACAGAGTTGACAGCATTATCGCAACTGGAGCAATTTTAAAATATTTATTATCAAACTGTTGGCTCTCTTATATACTTTAAACGTGTTGGTGTGATCATCTGCACCGAAAAGGTAAACAATTATTGGATAAAATGGAGCCCCAGAACACAGCATGCTATCAGATGTTACTGCCGCGCGAGGCATGGCTACTGAGGTAAGAATTATCAAGTTTATATATCTATTTTCCATACTTGCTTTTGCTGTCTAATAACACTGAAATATATCATCGTGTGAGGTGGCCATCTTGTATGAGTTGACTGTAAATTGGATAATGACTGGTTTCAGAGGATAAGCGTTGTAATGAAAGTGACTAAAGGTGCGTAAAGCTTTCTGACAAGGACGGGAGAGATAGGTCTGTATCTATAGGAAATGTATATATAATTATTGACAACTGATTGCCAATATCTCAAACGAATGAATGAGGGAACATTCGCTGTTTTACTTTCCATTTGAATAAACTTAAGATGTACTTCCTCTGACAATGGTACCAAACGCGACGCAATTATTGCTTAATAATAGTTTTCGTTATGTCTTACAGAAATGAACTTTAAATTTCTAATGTTGGTTTGATTAAATATCATATATTCTCTCAATCCAAAAATCGTTGGCTACTAACATCGGCGATTTCTTTTGATAACGAGTTTTGAAACATCTTAACGCTCGATGACTTGCCGAATGAAACTATACTGTACAAAAATGTTATACAAGCGTGCTTTGATGTACTCAATGAACTTCATTTAGCGGATGAATCTGCAGGTCATCGGAACTGGAAGGCACAAATTATACCTAGTCATTTATGGAGAGTCATAGTAATTTTGATGTGATTGTGATCCATTTAGCTTTTGATTTATCCTAACAAATTAGATGTTAGTATTGCCATTGGTGCCAAATCAATGGGCATCACATAGATTTAATCTTTTCCCTCTGTCAGTACTTTATACTTGATTACTGAATTCAATACATGGATATTTAAGGTCGTTGGTTCAGAAATAC
This sequence comes from Potamilus streckersoni, assembly GCA_016746295.1. Lineage (NCBI taxonomy): Eukaryota > Metazoa > Mollusca > Bivalvia > Unionida > Unionidae > Potamilus > Potamilus streckersoni. The sequence goes on from JAEAOA010002171.1 coordinate 893,596, forward strand.
TCATGACTAATGTAGGATGATAGTCAGATAATATGCATGCATAAAATATTGATATTAAAATATAGTCAAATAATATACATGCATAAAATATTGATAATAAAATCAAATAATATACATACATAAATTATTGATATTAAAATCAAATAATATACATACATAAATTATTGATATTAAAATAAATTTAAGATTTGATCTTAGTAGGGACGTAAAAATTAACAATGTTGGAGGTAATCGAATTCATTCTATCTCCATCTGCATGACAATTATTGTAGTGTGACCGGCTTCGTCGACTTTTACACGAGATTCAGCGAGATTTTGCCACGAATTATAGGATATTACGATATTTTATTCGCCTGTTATATTCAGTTTTCAAATACTTGTAAATGTATTTTCATGACACCATCTTTAAATACACTAATTTAAAACACCAGCTTAAGAAGAACACCAGCTTTAAAAAACACCATCTTAATAACACAAACTTTTTAAGCATCAGCTTAAAAAGAAAATCAGTTTAAAAATACATCAGTTTAAAACACATGCTCAAAAAGACTCTAGTTTATTAAAAACCACCTGTTCAAAAAGCACCAGCTTAAAAATCAGCTTAAAGAACACCAGTTTAAAAAGTACCAGCTTAAAATAAAACACCCGCTTAAAATGGCAGCTTAAAAGGACAGCAGATTAAAAAAGACGAAGACAAATATATAGCAATGTCATTTCAATGCAGAACATGGGTAAATATATATTAAACGTTATGGCGTAACTTACTGGCGGTAACTAGATTTGAATAGTTTGTATAATTTTGATGTTACGTGTGACCATTGTATTCATAAAATTAATTGTTTTTGACACAAATAATAAAGTTATGAAGTGACAGCTTTGTGTGTCAAAATAATGTGATTCTCCACTCATAACTTTGACCAGTGAACGGTATGTCGTATTCTGACTCTGAGCCTATTTGTGGCGCTCTCCAGTTATTATGTACTTTTGAGAGAGTAATGTATTTAATGTGAAGTTGTCTGCATTTGAAACATAGACAGTGGAGAGAATGTCGGTATTTCTCTATACTACTATATTGTGATGTGGGTGACATTTATTTGGATATTGTCCTTTTGGAAATTGCACACTGCTAATTGAAATGACTGCTCCCTTGTGCTAAATAAATCACTCTGAATTAGTCTAAACTACACTATATTTAGCACCTATTAAAACAGGGAAAATGAATTTTGCCCAACTGGACAATACCAGCTTCTGAAAGTGCAATGAACGAATTACCAATTATTTCAAATGCTAAAGGAAAGTTTTCGGCTCTTTTTTTTAAATTTACAAGTCCAGGAAGTGAAAATGACCAAGAGGAGCTAGCAGTCTTTTGAAAGATGCGCATCTGGAGTAAGGCAAAGCTATATACCCTATAACCCATATTGCTCCCATCTATCATACACCAAAAGAAATGAAATTAAAGGTTCTTTGAACAATGCCAAAGGTATATAAGACCTTTTTTAAATTGTCAGTATAATCAGTAAGGAAAACCCGGAAACATTTTTTTTTTCAAAATTCTAACCCCTTTTCAAAAAGAGAAACTGTAGAGTGCCACCTAATTATGTTGATAGAAGTATATATATTTAATTTTGGAAGGAAAATCACGCTTTCAGAGTGTGGTTTTTGTCACAAGTTTGAAGACAACAGTTGTATATTAGATGTTTATTAGTTTAATTATCTAACACTATTCTGTATCTATAAGTTGTTGAATAAAATAATTTCAAAGTTTTGCTTGCTGCATCAGTCACGAAAATGCAAAATTACATTCTATATAGTTTTAAAGCGTTAAATGTTTTGCTTTTTTGTATTATCAATGTTTTATATTTATTTGATGAATGTGTGTTATGAAGTAAATTGCAAATTTCTTAAGCAGGTTTAACATGGGGATATCCAACTCTATTTTTTAACTATTGATATCCAACACTAGGTTTAAACTGGTGATATCCATCTCTAGGTTTAAAGATGGGATATCCAACTCTATATTTAAATTAGGGATGTCCAGCTCAAGTTTTGAACTGGGAATATGCAACACTAGGTTTAAAATGGGGATATTCAGCTCTATGTTTAAAAAACTGAGTATATCCAACTCCAGGTTAAGATTGGGGAAATCCTATTCCAGGTTGAAATTGGGGAAATCCAATTCCAGGTTGAAATTGGGGACATCCAATTCCAGGTTGAAATTAGGGAAATCCAATTCCAGGTTGAAATTGGGGAAATCCAATTCCAAGTTTAAATTGGGTATGTCGAGCTCAAGTTTTGAACTGAGAATATGCAACACTAGGTTTAAAATGGGGATATTCAGCTTTATGTTTAAAAAAACTGAGGATATCCAAATACAGGTTGAAATTGGGGAAATCCTATTTCAGGTTGAAATTGGGTATGTCCAGCTCAAGTTTTAAACTGAGAATAATTGAGTTTAAAATGGGATATCGAGCTCTATATTTTTTAAACTGGGGATATCAACTATAGGTTTAATTAGGGGAATCCAAATATAGGCTTACATTTCCGATTTTCAGCTCTAGGTTAAATTGGGTATATCCAGCTCGCATTTTTAATTTGGGATTTCCAGCTCGAGTTTTAAACTGAGATAATCTAAATATAGGTTTAAACTGGGGTGTCTAGCTTTAGGTTTAAATTAGGAATATCCAGCTCTGGGTTTCCATTTAAATTTAAGTATGTGTGCCTAAAGAATACACTGTGAAGGAATGTACCTAGGAATGGCTGATTGGCTTGCAGTTTTTATTCAAATTTCAATTTATTAAAAACAAAGATTTTTTTTTTACTAAATGCGATCAAATAAAGTTTCATTTCAACTATTTCCTTTAAGTCTCGTGACTGTATAGAAATGAACACTTGTGGTGACGTTGGCATTCAAAGCTGTGTATTTTAAATATTGAAATTAAGCAAACACCCATTACAAAGTGTTTGCAGTATACATGACACTATTATTCCTATCTATTTGTCACACAAAGCGTGTCTATCCATTTTCTCTCGATGATTACCACATCTGATAGCCGAATTAATGTCACACGTTTATTTTCTTACTTCACTATTTAACGCCCTCACAACCGGTTTTTTTGATCGGCAGTATCTCACGAAGAGTCTCCAATCACCAGAGAACATAAACCCGTTAGTTACCTAGCAGCATTTTGTTTTTATAACTTTAAGGGTCCGTTGAAGGACAACGTTCAGTCACGGATTTATTTTGCAAAATATTGCATCTCATCTATTTCGATATTTAGAAGTCTTTTTGAAACTTAGCGTGTCTAATAATGTGTAATGAGTTACTTCGTTAAAGCTTTGGGACAATTGATGCTTAGCATTCTGCACAAAAATCACTAAGGCTCTGGAAAACTTCATGCCTCACACTAGAAACACAAGTCATTAAGGCTTTGGGACAGCTGTTTCTTCACATAAGGCACACAAATCGGTAAGTCCTAGTGACAGTTCATACTTCACATTAGGCATACATTTAAACAGAGCATTAGGATGGCAGATGCTTCACATCATGCGTACAATTCATTAGGGCTTAGGACAGTTGATGCTTCAGATTAGGCGTACATTTCATCAGGGCTTAGGACAGTTGATGCTTCACATTAGGCGTACAATTCATCAAGGCTTAGGACAGTTGATGCTTCACTTTAGGCGTACAATTCATCAGGGCTTAGGAGAGTTGATGCTTCAGATTAGGCGTACAATTCATCAGGGCATAGGACAGTTGATGCTTCACTTTAGGCGTACAATTTATCAGGGCTTAGGAGAGTTGATGCTCCAAATTTGGTGTACATTTCACCAGGGCTTAGGACAGTTGATGCTTCACATTAGGCGTACAATTCACCAGGGCTTAGGACAGTTCATGCTTCACATTAGGCGTACATTTCACCAGGGCTTAGGACAGTTGATGCTTCACATTAGGCGTACAATTCATCAGGGCTTAGGACAGTTGATGCTTCACATTAGGCGTACAATTCATCAGGGCTTAGGACAGTTGATGCTTCACTTTAGGCGTACAATTCATCAGGGCTTAGGACAGTTCATGCTTCACATTAGGCGTACATTTCATCAGGGCTTAGGACAGTTGATGCTTCACTTTAGGCGTACAATTTATCAGGGCTTAGGAGAGTTGATGCTTCACTTTAGGCGTACATTTCATCAGGGCTTAGGACAGTTGATGCTTCACATTAGGCGTACAATTCATCAGGGCTTAGGACAGTTGATGCTTCACTTTAGGCGTACAATTCATCAAGGCTTAGGACAGTTGATGCTTCACTTTAGGCGTACAATTCATCAGGGCTTAGGAGAGTTGATGCTTCAGATTAGGCGTACAATTCATCAGGGCATAGGACAGTTGATGCTTCACTTTAGGCGTACAATTTATCAGGGCTTAGGAGAGTTGATGCTCCAAATTTGGTGTACATTTCACCAGGGCTTAGGACAGTTGATGCTTCACATTAGGCGTACAATTCACCAGGGCTTAGGACAGTTCATGCTTCACATTAGGCGTACATTTCACCAGGGCTTAGGACAGTTGATGCTTCACATTAGGCGTACAATTCATCAGGGCTTAGGACAGTTGATGCTTCACATTAGGCGTACAATTTATCAGGGCTTAGGACAGTTGATGCTTCACTTTAGGCGTACAATTCATCAGGGCTTAGGAGAGTTGATGCTCCATATTAGGTGTACATTTCGCCAGGGCTTAGGACAGTTGATGCTTCACATTAGGCGTACAATTCACCAGGGCTTATGACAGTTCATGCTTCACATTAGGCGTACATTTCACCAGGGCGTAGGACAGTTGATGCTTCACATTAGGCGTACAATTCATCAGGGCTTAGGACAGTTGATGCTTCACTTTAAGCGTACAATTCATCAGGGCTTAGGAGAGTTGATGCTTCACATTATGCGTACAATTCATCAGGGCTTAGGACAGTTGATGCTTCACATTAGGCGTACAATTCATCAGGGCTTAGGACAGTTGATGCTTCACATTAGGCGTACAATTCATCAGGGCTTAGGACAGTTGATGCTTCACATTAGGCGTACAATTCATCAGGGCTTAGGACAGTTCATGCTTCACATTATGCGTACAATTCATCAGGGCTTAGGACAGTTGATGCTTCACATTAGGCGTACAATTCATCAGGGCTTAGGACAGTTGATGCTTCACATTAGGCGTACAATTCATCAGGGCTTAGGACAGTTGATGCTTCACTTTAGGCGTACAATTTATCAGGGCTTAGGAGAGTTGATGCTTCACTTTAGGCGTAAAATTTATCAGGGCTTAGGACAGTTGATGCTTCACATTAGGCGTACAATTCATCAGGGCTTAGGACAGTTGATGCTTCATTTTAGGCGTACAATTCATCAGGGCTTAGGACAGTTGATGCTTCACATTAGGCGGACAATTCACCAAGGCTTAGGACAGTTCATGCTTCACATTAGGCGTACATTTCACCAGGGCTTAGGACAGTTGATGCTTCACATTAGGCGTACATTTCATCAGGGCTTAGGACAGTTGATGCTTCACATTAGGCGTACATTTCATCAGGGCTTTGGACAGTTGATGCTTCAGATTAGGCGTACAATTCATCAGGGCTTAGGACAGTTGATGCTTCTCATTAGGCGTACAATTCATCAGGGCTTAGGACAGTTGATGCTTCACATTAGGCGTACAATTCATCAGGGCTTAGGACAGTTGATGCTTCACTTAAAGCGTACAATTCATCAGGGCTTAGGAGAGTTGATGCTTCACATTAGGCGTACAATACATCAGGGCTTAGGACCCTTGATGCTTCACTTTAGGCGTACAATTCATCAGGGCTTAGGAGAGTTGATGCTTCACTTTAGGCGTACAATTCATCAGGGCTTAGGAGAGTTGATGCTTCACATTAGGCGTACAATTCATCAGGGCTTAGGACAGTTGATACTTCACATTAGGCGTACAATTCATCAGGGCTTAGGAGAGCTGATGCTTCACTTTAGGCGTACATTTCATCAGGGCTTATGACAGTTGATGCTTCACTTTAGGCGTACAATTCATCAGGGCTTAGGAGAGCTGATGCTTCACTTTAGACGTACATTTCATCAGGGCTTAGGACAGTTGATGCTTCACTTTAGGCGTACAATTCATCAGGGCTTAGGACAGTTGATGCTTCACTTTAGGCGTACATTTCATCAGGGCTTAGGACAGTTGATGCTTCACATTAGGCGTACAATTCATCAGGGCTTAGGACAGTTGATGCTTCACATTAGGTGTACGGTTCATTAGGGATTAGAAGTGTTTATACTTCACATTAGGTGTACAGTTTATTAGGGCTTAGATAATTACGGACCTAGATTTGAAAACCTAAATCACATTAAAAGGTCTGCAACAGTCACATACATGCATTAAAGTATACTATGAAACGGTGAAGGCACGAGAACCAGGACTAGTTTAATTTATTTCATGTTTCTAAGGGAAACTCACACACATAAACGGAAAGGTCAATTTACTCTCACAAGTGTTTTTCTCAGAAAGTGTAGTGTTTTAAAAATTTATAAAGAAGCGTTCATTTTTGCAGTTTGTTTGGTCATTATTTTCATTGTTTTTTTTATAAATGTTTCGATAAAAAGTTTTTGTTCTATTTAAGTTGGATCATTTGATACTTTCCGATAATAACAATTTAATTCCTCGTTATTTTGTTAGTGTCATTTCTCCAGGTTAATAAAGTATTTTGTATTAGTTTCACCAAATTCGTGTCATCGTTACTTTCGTTCAAATATTTTGTTTTCCTTCTTTTTCTACTTCGGTTTATTATTACTTTGTGCTGCAATATCTACGAATACTGACTTTTGTACTACATTATTATCTATGAATAATGACTTTTGTACTACGTTATTATCTATGAATACTGACTTTTGTACTACATTATTATCTATAAATACTGACTTTTGTATTGCATAATTAACTATTAATACTGACTATTGAATTGTATTATTATCTATGAATACGGACTTTTGTACTACGTTATTTTCTATGAATACTGACTTTTGTATTACATTATTATCTATGAATAATGATTTTTGTACTACAATATTATCTATGAATACTGACATTTGTACTACATTATTATCTATGAATACGGACTTTTGTACTACGTTATTTTCTATGAATACTGACTTTTGTACTACATTATTATCTATGAATGCGGACTTTTGTACTACGTTATTATCTATGAATACTGACTTTTGTACTACGTTATTATCTATGAATACGGACTTTTGTACTACATTATTATCTATGAATACGGACTTTTGTACTACGTTATTATCTATGAATATTGACTTTTGTACTACATTATTATCTATGAATACGGACTTTTGTACTACGTTATTATCTATGAATACTGACTTTTGTACTACATTATTATCTATGAATACGGACTTTTGTACTACGTTATTATCTATGAATACTGACTTTTGTAAGGTAGAATTAACTATGAATACTGACTTTGGATTGCATAATTAACTATGAATACTGACTTTTGTACTACACTATTTTCTATGAATACTGACTTTTGTACTACATTATTATCTATGAATAATGACTTTTGTATTACGTTATTATCTATGAATACTGACTTTTGTACTACATTATTATCTATGAATACTGACTTTTGTAAGGTAGAATTAACTATGAATACTGACTTTTGGATTGCATAATTAACTATGAATACTGACTTTTGTACTACACTATTATCTATGAATACTGACTTTTGTACTACATTATTATCTATGAATACTGACTTTTGTACTACATTATTATCTATGAATACTGACTTTTGTAAGGTAGAATTAACTATGAATACTGACTTTTGGATTGCATAATTAACTATGAAAACTGACTTTTGTACTACACTATTATCTATGAATACTGACTTTTGTACTACATTATTATCTACGAATACTGACTTTTGTAAGGTTGAATTAACTATGAATACTGACTTTAAATTGCATAATTAACTATGAATACTGACTTTTTTACTACATTATTATCTATGAATACTGTCTTTTGTACTACATTATTATCTATGAATACTGACTTTTGTAAAGGTAGAATTAACTATGAATACTGACTTTTGCAAAGGACCACGATACCAAACAATGTACATAATTATTAATTTTGCACTAGTTTATTATGCAGAAATTGTAGCATTTTTCACAGATTTTTATGTCTGCGCGTTTTGGAGTCTCGGGCTCGATCAAGGTGGGTACATGAGAAAGCTTGGCATTAGTTTCTCTTGGGTCAGAGTTTTTCCGGGGTTCTCCAGGGTTCTGCCCAAACCAATTTTACTACCCGCCATATATGGCCTATCTTGTGCTGAAAAATAGCGTTTAAACCTATAACAAAAACAAGAACATCAACAACACAAATATTTAAACGAAACGTTAAATTTATTATATAAGAATTATGTGCCATACTGAATGTTTGGCCGTTTTAAATTATACGATATTCGAATTACGCGATGTGGCACATTTATTATATTTCATCGACATCCTTTTCAGAGTCAAGGGGGAAAAAGTACCAAGCACAAATTTACACACATTGGCAAAGTGCCAAAACAAAACTGGACACACATTTGCAAAGTGCCAAAATAACATGTCCACAGATTGGCAAAGGAAATATGTCCAAAGATTGGCAAAACAAAGAAAATAGGCTGAATTTCAAGACAATTCGTGGAATATTAGTTCCAGCGTAATAACAAAAATGAAAATGTTTTCTTTCTTCTGAGTTATCAAACTGTTTACATAATGACGTCATTTGCATCTACTTCAGAAAAAAAATGGAGAAAGTATCGATAGATTGCAGATAGGTGACAAAGCATAGACTGTTAGTGTCACTAAATTTTCTGTAAGGCTAGAAAAACAATCGTGTGTACATATCATTTGTTTATATATATATATATATATATATATATATATATATATATATATATATATATATATATATATATATATTAGCTTTGTTGAAAAAGAGGAAGTAAATCTTATTTGTGTCGGTAACAATGACGATTGTAAATATATCTATAATTTTGACAAGTTACTGAATAATTTAACATCGATCACAGCATGTTTTCATAATGTGTGAACAGCTATTGATACGATCTGCATCAATATTAAGGCTAGATATTAGCTGCCCTTTGTTCGTGATGGATATCTTAAAAAAAAATGTTTTGACATGGCTTGAACAGAAATGGAAAGGATCATTACTGTCAGGTAAAATGTATAGCACCATGAATGAGTCGGGCTACTTGATACTTTACAGAACATACATACATACATACATACATACATACATACATACATACATACATACATACATACATACATACATACATACATACATACATACATACATACATACATACATACATACATACATACATACATACATACATACATACATACATACATTCATACATACATACATACATACATACATACATACATACATACATACATACATACATACATACATACATACATACATACATACATACATACATACATACATACATACATACATACATACTGCGACAATACATTAGTTAATGTAAAAGAGGATCATAAAAATATACATGCTTTATTTCTTATATCGTGATGATGCGAAAGTACTAGAAGGAATAAAGCGAAGAGCATTTTTTCATCAAGCCAATTTAATTGCTCATTAAATCAATCCAACTTGATTTTTGTCATAAAGAAACACGACAGCAGCTTTCTTTAAATTATAATGGCATATGTGCAAGTCAGATCGATGCCAATATCATCTCGTAGAAAACACATAAGTCAATAAGTACAGGTGCATACTTGAATGGTTGTAGTGTTACAGATACAATTTGACTGTTAGCGGTGATTTCTATTTTTAAAATTCTCCAGACAAGATTTGTTTGTATATTTTAACTTTTTACCTAAATTTTAAATTCGCCAATTGAATAACACTTTTTTATGTAATATAAAAACAGATTTTTCTGCATTACTGCCACATTATGCAACATTATATGACTAAAACTAGTTATAGATGGAGGATTAATTTTATTTAACTGAGATTAGTTAGATTTAAGGGAAACATTAAAGTAAATCAACCCGACATTAGTGCTATTTATACGTAAGCATGACTTTTGACACTATTTGAATCAAAACTATGTGAGTGGCTATCATTATTTGTGTAAAAGATATTAAATGGTAAAGACCAAAATTGTAAAGACGGCTCTATAATTGCAAAGACGAGAAACGAGTCAGAAGCAAATAATCGTGGAACCATACTTTGTAAAGAAATATCATGAAAGAAAGAATAAATGCTGATATAAAATGCCTCAATAAAATCATTTAAAGAATACCGCATATCCGGATAAGCATGGAAATTGTGTCATTTATTTATTTTACCTGCCACCTTAACACCTTATACTTTCACCAGATGCAACGCATATAACGATTTTATTACCTGAAAGATTTATCAGGTGTCCAGACATAAAAGAAAATAATCCTTTTAGATGACTGCCGTAAATTTACCAGGTGGTGTAATATCGTCTATTCACAAACCTCCTTGTGCTGTCAAATCTGTCTCGAATTACTATTTTGCTATTTAACTCTGAAACCCTTATCACAGAAGAGGTTTGCACTGGAAACATGCTTCCACTTTTGAGAAATCATTCTAATTACTATTTTGGCTTTAGTCACTAAATATAGAGGTGCTTGCACCGCCAAAGTTGCAATAGTTGTTATGTGCATTTTATTGTGCAGAATCGATAATGAAAGAAACATTTAAAGATATTTTAAAGTTAATGCATGTTTTCCTTCCTGGCTATAAGTACTGTAGCGCTGTATTCTAGAAAGAGTTGGATTCGGAAGTTCACTAAGTGCATCCTAATAAAATAGTCATTACACACTCAAAGGTCGATTCTGTTGAACGTACACCGTTAATGAGGGTCAAATGTTACTGAATGAAGTATTTAATTTACTATTGTTTTTTTTTAAATCCATGACAGGCAGAGCTGCTTTTATATGCACGCTGGAATTTAGTAAAGCGAATGCAATATAAAACAAGAACCACCACGCAGAATATGTATGCATGTTGTTGATTTAAACCAGCCGATGTTCCTTTATGAGAGCATCAGCCCAAGTGTTCCTATTTAAATGGAATCCACAGACATCGTATACAATTGGATTTTACTCCCTAGAGAGGCATGGTTCTTAAGGTAAGAATCGTTAAGTTCGCTTCATGTTACTTTTCGAAGTTGTTTCTTAAATCTCGTAAACGTAAGAGGTCTCGTAGTACTTACACTGCTGATCCCAGTGATCTCCCTTAATTTAATACGTCACTAATTCCTCGTGTAAAATAAATTTAACACATATGCACCCAAGTCTTTCAAATTTTTTACATCATCACTTCAATTATTTATTTATTTATTTTTTATTTATTTATTTACTTATTTATTTATCTATTTTCTCCGACGCATTTTTTAGATTTTGCTATTATTTTTTTAAGTTCAGTGTGATTTGAATTTTACGTCAGGTTGAAATCCAGTTCACACCGAACGCATATTCTAATTATAGCCTTTCTGCCATGGAATTCAATAAAGATCAGCATGAACATTGTCAATGTAACGACAAATTATTTCAAACAAGGAGGCAGTAAAGTAGATACTATTTCAAACAAGGAGGCAGTAAAGTAGATACTATTTCAAACAAGGAGGCAGTAAAGTAGATACTATTTCAAACAAGGAGGCAGTAAAGTAGATACTATTTCAAACAAGGAGGCTGTAAAGTAGATACTATTTCAAACAAGGAGGCAGTAAAGTAGATACTATTTCAAACAAGGAGGCAGTAAAGTAGATACTATTTCAAACAAGGAGGCTGTAAAGTAGATACTATTTCAAACAAGGAGGCAGTAAAGTAGATACTATTTCAAACAAGGAGGCAGTAAAGTAGATACTATTTCAAACAAGGAGGCAGTAAAGTAGATACTATTTCAAACAAGGAGGCAGTAAAGTAGATACTATTTCAAACAAGGAGGCAGTAAAGTAGATACTATTTCAAACAAGGAGGCAGTAAAGTAGATACTATTTCAAACAAGGAGGCTGTAAAGTAGATACTATTTCAAACAAGGAGGCAGTAAAGTAGATACTATTTCAAACAAGGAGGCAGTAAAGTAGATACTATTTCAAACAAGGAGGCAGTAAAGTAGATACTATTTCAAACAAGGAGGCAGTAAAGTAGATACTATTTCAAACAAGGAGGCAGTAAAGTAGATACAGTTTCATACAGAGAGATATTAAAGATGATACAATTTAAAATAGGGATACATTAAAGTATGCACTATTTCGAATAGGGAGACAGTAAAGTAGAAACTATTTTTGATAGGTAGACATCAAAATATATATTATTTTAAATAAAGTGACATTAAAGAAGGCACTATTTCAAATAGGGAATCATTAAAATATACACGATTTTGTATTACTAATCATTATCTCTGTACACATGACAGTTCTTATCGATATACACAGTAGAAGAAACATTTTAACATCAGTATTTGCTTTAGTGAGTTTATAACAGCGATCACTAAATAGCTGCTTGTCGTGATGAGCTTTAACTTAACATCTTTACTGTCTCCGAAGTAACGAACGAATGCACCTCAATGTAAAGAATGTATCCAAAAGTAACAAGTACTCCAAAATAACGAATGCACTCTAAAGTAACAAATACACTCCAAAGTAACGAATGTACCCCAAAGTAACAAGTGTACTCCAATATAATGAATGCACTCCAAGGTAATTAATGCACTCCAATTAAATGAATGCACTCCAAGGTAATTAATGCATTCCAATGTAATGAATGCACTCCAAGGTAATTAATGCACTCCAATGTAATGAATGCACTCCAAGGTAATTAATGCACTCCAAGGTAATTAATGCACTCCAGGTAATGAATGCACTCCAAGGTAATTAATGCACTCCAAGGTAATTATTGCACTCCAAAGTAATTAATGCACTCCAAGTTAATTTTTGCACTCCAAGGTAATTATTGCACTCCAAGGCAATTAATGTACTCCAAGGTAATTATTGCACTCCAAGGTAATTAATGCACTCCAAGTAATTAATGCACTCCAAAGTAACGAATGCACTCCGAAAAGAATTAAAAGGCTTAGGTGTATGATAGCTACATCATACCATTTACTGTCGGACGGCATCTTGATTCATGGCAAATGTAATATAGACCATCAAAAGTTGGTCTGTTTATTTTAGGCGAAATAAAAAGATCAAATAAAACTTGCTTTTAGAGATTGCTTATGTGTCTCACTGAAGACAGAAACTGTTCTTTAGTTTTCTCGAATACGTTTTGCTCGAATACGTTTTGCTCGAATACGTTTTGCTCTTTCTTTTTATATCATTTCAAGTTTATGGTGTCTCCTTAATTGTAAAATAAATAAAATACACGGTTCACCTTTCTTATGTCCCACAGAAATGAATCATAATCAAAATGTATGGACAGTGAATTTGACCTAATGTACACAGATTTTCGTTTTAAATAATAATTGTTGGTCTCTGATGGGAACTTTTATATAAATAGACTATGGTATGAAGTAACCACATGACTGATATCATTCAAAACGAATGCAGTGTACGAAAATCTATTTAAAATATAAATACACAACTATTCGTTCATAGAGGCCTCGAAATTATGTACTCGTAAAAATAATTTTTAAAAATCTGCTTAAGCCTTCCAACAGCGAAAACTGACACGATAAGTGTGACTAAATTATTGTCTCATTTTTAAACGTTGAACTCAGAATTGTGTAATTTCAATGCACTCATATAAGTTCAAAACAGTAGTATGTAATTTGAAACCACTAGTATGTAATTTCAAAGCACTGGAATATAATTTCAAGCACTAGTATGTAATTTCAAAATAGTATGTAATTTCCAAGCACTAGTGTATAATATATAATAGTTAAGGACTATTTCCAAAACATAAATAATGGCGTTCGTTCTTTAAACTGCCATACGTGATGCCGCATGTAAATTAGGTTGTGCTTACAAAAACAGTAATAGGACACATTTAAACAATTTAAACTGTTTCTTACAAAATTCTATATTTCTTTGTATTGAACACTGCTAAAAATTATGTGTCCATCAAAGATTTACTTACATGTTCAGTTGGCTTCTTTCGTTCATTCTGCTATTCCAATTCAATATAGAATATGGTTACACCCTCTTACTACTAACATTAATATATAAAACCTTCAAACAATATATCCTGTCGAGCTATCTCAGACAGTTCAGACCACGAAGTGGCCAGAACAGCTATACACGTACTCACAGAAACTAAAACCAGTTAGCGATATCATTGTCATCTACGAACTTGAAGGAAGAACAACAATAAAAACATTTTTTTCTTCTGAATCTGACGACCACGTTTCCATATTTTAAAACGTTCTGCAATCCTAAAATAATCCTGGACATCCTCCTTGACCCTCTAGAACGTCATCGCGACCCTGATGTAGGTCTCGACCTGGGGTGGGTTGGGGTGGGTGAAACCACTGCGTTATTGTATCAGTTCTCGTTATACTATAATGTCATCCGTTTTAGTCACATGATTATTTCACGTGTTCTAGTTTCATGCTTAATTCTTCTGTTCTAGTCATAGAGCTATTTCAGCCGTTTTAGTCATTGGGTTTGTTCATCCGTTTTTGTCAAAGGGTTATTATCTTTGGTCAAAGTTTAGACCGTTTTTTTTATTCTGGATAGTTTTGCTTTGTGTCAAACTAAAATTGTTTGTCCTACGCATATTCTCTGTGTTTATGCGGTTTGTGTGTTTAAATACATTGAGGAGATACTAAATTTTATCAGATACCTATCCCTAAAAATAGTCTAATAGAAATCTGTAAAGTACATGCATGTACAATGGAACTATTATGCAGACATTTGTAAGAACGTATGTGCTTGTTTATAGGGCGGGGGGTCAACATAGGCTTTTGACGTTCTGATACGTGACGAAGCAGATTTAATTGAGTAGATGTGTGCTATAATATTATGTAACATCGATACATTAATAAAAGTTTGGATTTTATGTATTCAGATTTCTTTTGTATGCATTGTATGGTTCAAATCACGTGCTAAACGGTCTAAAGCATTTAAAACGTATATGTAAAACATGGAATGCCTATTTCTTTAGGGAACAACAATTAGTTTTCGGTGGAGAGCGGCTTCATTTTATTTCAAACTTGGAAATTTATTTTCTTTTACCTGAAGACAATTTGTTTTTTTTTTTCTAATAAAATGGATTAAAATAGTTCTTTATTCTACAAATAACACCAATAATACTTTTGTCACGCTATTTTGTTTTCAAACAGACCTCACCCCCAAAATGAAATTGTTTACTCCTAATGAAAATATATTTAAACGCGGTTAATATGAAAGCCTTTCATACAACATGTAAAGTAACAGTACAAATCCAAATATGTGTAGGTCCATTACCATTCTAAACAAAACACGCCCGAATGCGTGTAGATCCATTGCCATTTTACACAGAACACACTCGAATGTGTGTAGATACATTGCCATTTTAAACAGAACACATCCGAATGTGTTTGGATACTGCCATTTTAAACGGTACACCCACTAATGTGTGTACATCCAATGTCATTTTAAATAGTGCGCACTAGAATGTGTATATATCCATTGTCATTGAGTTATGTTATATATATATATATATATATATATATATATATATATATATATATATATATATATATATAGAGAGAGAGAGAGAGAGAGAGAGAGAGAGAGAGAGAGAGAGAGAGAGAGAGAGAGAGAGAGAGAGAGAGAGAGAGAGAGAGAGAGAGAGAGAACAAATCATATGGCAAAACCAGTCCTTTCAAGTGCACTGGATCCAGCAAGGGATCACATAAGTCAGTCATTGATTAAGATAAATGCAATAAACTAACAACGAACGGCGCAGATTTATTCCGGTGCCAATCAACTCTGCGTTGATGACATGTGTCAGAACTTGAGATTTCCATGTTACCTTAAATCACACCTAATCCAAGTACTTTAAAGAACAGTTCTCACCTCAAGGTAACTTGTTGTCAGTCAAGTCAAATAAAACCTTTTCTCCAAGCACTTAACACACACACACACACACACACACACACACACACACACACACACACATATATACATATATATATATATATATATATATATATATATATATATATATATATATATATATATATATATATATATATATATATATATATATATATATATATATATATATATATGCGTGAAAATAACTCCAGCTGGGGATCTCAGCAATTGCAGTTACTCACCACCCCAACTGGTGTTCCGAAACCAGGAAAGAAAATAAGGAATTGTACTGGATATTTTTTCAGCATCAGCATCAAGTTGGCAGAAACAAATTCAAGCTTATATCCATGTAGAAATAGTAATGTAAAGTTTGGTAACCACAACGATCTTGGACTTTTGGGGTGGTTGGTGGTGTCGTCTCTGTTTTATATTTGTCTTGAATAAAGATTCATTTACTGTCGAAATCACTCAGGCTAGGTAGAAACTAGTTTTGCACCGTTCATTGTTAGTTTTGTGCATATAAGTGTTTATTGGATTTGACTAACGCGAAGTCTCCTTGAGGTGAGAACTGTTCTCTCTAAAGTACTTCTGTTAAGTATGATCATAGGTAAACATGCGAATCTCAAGTTTTGACACTTGTACCCAACGTAGAGTTGAATGGCACCAGAATGAATTTTATTCCGACTATTAAATATTAAATCAATTATTTAAATTATTCTCGATCTATTCATGTGATTCTGTATGCAGTAGGGATCATATGAAAGCATTGTACTGAACAGTTTGAGATGCCATTTTTGTAGAAACCCTGCTTTCGTTTTTGAACCCTTAAAGTTGATGTGATTATGATTATGATAAGACGTCAGCCGTTTCTTACATACATACATACATACATACATACATACATACATACATACATACATACATACATACATACATACATACATACATACATACATACATACATACATACATACATACATACATACATACATACATACATACATACATACATACATACATTATAGTTCTTTTTGGTATTAGGACTAATGGAGCAGCTATTATCACTTTATAATAAGAAAAAGATGTCACATCTGTTACTCTTTTATAGGTACCAACCTAACAGATTGCCATTTTAGCATCGGAGTTCAAACCTATATGATGCGACATCTACAATTTTAAAACAGTACTTCTATAATATTATCATGTAAAATTTTATAAATTCAACGTTTTATTTTGTATTTATTGTTTGCTTTATTTGTTTTTAAATGCTGTTGATAAAGACTCAATGAGAGTTAAAAGCGCTTAGGGTTCTTAAATCTTGTTTTGCCCCGTACGATGTCCGCTTTTTTTTTTACAACTGTATCAACCCTGAATCTGATACTCCCTCCCGTTTTTATTCTTTTACAATTATTAGTTTAATCCTGATACACGTGATCCCTTGCTGGATTCAGTACACTTGAAAGGACTGTTTTTCTTATGTGATCTGTTCTCTACTAATGAATTCCATATCATTAAAAAGTGAAGATTTATTTCTTTAGTTTGAAATGCTATAATTAACGTACAAATCGTGGGACAGCTTTTGTATCATGTACAACGATACAAAATAAAGTAGAGTAATAAGGTCTACTCGGTGTATGGTTTTTTTTTTCTTCTTTAGTGTTTTTTTAAATCTTTTTGCTACCCTTCCGTTATAACAAGTCTTTTTAATTTAAATCCAAATGTCAGAACGATGAATGGTCTCTGAAAAAGGGAGTGTTTTATTCTTTTTTAACAGGAACATTTTGAACTCAATTATTGTTTACATACACTAAACATGAAAAAATATGTGCCTTTTTAGAGTGTATTGGAACTAATTAACTACGGCATTTTATGTTGTAAAAGAATAAATCAGTCAGGTAAATTGTCATTTAACCAGATTTTCTTCACTTCAAATTATTTACATTGCATGAATGATATTTAACATTCTGGTTACATGTTTAAATTAAAATTGATACAAATGGCAGCATGCTTCCATAATGGGTTAAAATGAGAAATGAATACAGCGAAATTTTCTCTCTTGTACATGAATTTGTTCACGCTACCTTGCATAGAAGTTGCAATATATATATATATATATATATATATATATATATATATATATATATATATATATATATATATATATATATATATATATATGTGTGTGTGTGTGTGTGTGTTGTGTGTGTGTGTGTGCGTGTGTGTGTGTGTGTTCAGTTTGTTCAATGTATGATTATAATTCGAAAGCATCCTTAAGTCGAACCATGAAACACGTATTCATTTTAAGGATATTGTAGTCTATTTAATTTGTATAAATTACACGTATTCGTTGTAAGTATACTATAGTTAACTTAATATGTCAATCAATTGATTACGTTTTTTATATCCAGTATGCTGTAATTTCAGTTCAGTATATCAATGACACGTGTCCATTTAATGTTCGCTGTAGTGTAGTTAAGTACATGTATATTTATCACACCTGTCCATTCTAAGTCTAGTATTGTCTAGTTAGTACATGTATATTATTCACGCGTTTATTTTAACTTGTACTATAGTGTAGTTAAGCACATGTATAATAATCACACGCGTTCATTCTAAGTTTACTGTAATCTAGCTAAGTACATATGTATTAATCACACATGGTTATTCTAGTTATTCTGTTGTCTAGTTAAGTATATTAATATCGTGTTCATTCTAAGTATAGTGTAGTCTATTAAAAATACCAATCATATTCTCTCTCTCTCTCTCTCACACACACACACACACACACACACACACACACACACACACACACTTTAGAGTCGTAACGATGTGGGCGAGGTATATTCGCCATAAACACTTGCAAACTTCTTTATGGACACGGTACTAATTGTATTGAAAAATGGGAACCAGCCTAGAAATGGATGAACTTAAAAAAAAAGAGTATATACGGGTTTGGCTGACCAGGATTGGTTAATAATTTAAGTTATAGTTTAGGAAAAAGAATCTTTCGAGACCTTATCCTAGTTGAAAGTGAATAAAACTAGAGACATTGTTTTTTTGAAAAAATTACAGTTCTTTAAGAGCCAACGTGGGCTCTGTGCACACCTAAGCACAATCGTAAATCCGGTACTGAGTTTGAGTATGATAAGTGGCGCCTGAGTTGGTTTTGTTTTAAAGTTTCACCGTCACTTTAACCCACTGTAGCTGCATCATGCCAAGGCAAAACCGTCAACTCGTTATTAGCTTACCGTGCCGAGGTAAAGGCAATAATGTCAACCCATTGTACCTTTTTACGAAGAGTAAAAGGCAAAAACCGTCAGTCCATCGAAGCTGTATCATGACGAGAAAAGGCAATACTGTCCATCAATGTCAGAATACTTCTAGAATGAAGAACGTGTTCATTGATCATCATGTGGAGCTTTTCCTCAAAATCGGCATAATATTAGTATATCTTTTAGTCTATCCAGGACCGGCAATAGTATGTGCGGGGCCCAAGGCACGCCCCCAAACAAAAAACTGGCAATGCGGAGCCTTCGTGTCTCTCTCTCTCTCTCTCTCTCTCTCTCTCTCTCTCTCTCTCTCTCTCTCTCTCTCTCTCTCTCTCTCTCTCTCTCTCTCTCTCTCTCTCTCACACACACATCGTGTTGTGTTCAACTGCATTGTAAATGTTCAGCTAGGTTATAGGCGGAAAGGCAACGTATGAAACACTTTGCCATTCACCGCCTAAGAACATTCAGCTTAGTTGGTGTAAACTGTGTTCAAATATGATTCTTACTGGTTCCAGTTGGCTGAAATCAAGCGCTTTGTGACGTGACACGAACCCGACGTGGGAATTTCGCTTGATACTTTAGTGCAGCTGAGTGTTTGTCTTTTTGGAGTTGTTTTTAATGGCTACGATTTGTATGCGTTTGGTATATAATTTGTTTAAGCAATAATTGTATATCTAATAATGACAATATTTGTTCACTATGTTCACGCGTTTACCGGTGCATTCGTGAAGGGCTTGCGATCGTCTGACTCATCCTAGTGTACACACATACTGTATAATATCTCTATAACATTATACCGAATCTCAATGCACGATATTCAACATAATTATAATTGTGCTATTACATGTCTAATCAGGGGCTAATTGTACATGTCTAATCAGGGGCTAATCGGCAATAGGCTTCTCGAGAAGAATGCATTAATACGAAAAACATGACAACCGTATTTTCTGTGATAAGCCAGAAATCTAAATAGCTAGCTGTTTTTGATCTGTGCTTAACTTTAATACATGAACTCAGCGCATGTTTAAATGGGTCACAATATGACAAGACTAGAAGCATTATATATAAGCAAACGTTCATTATTTAAGGATGTGCAACACCTTTATGTACAATCATCTGTACTACTGTACTCCCTAAGTGATAATTTAAGCCACTAAGCAAGGTTCACCTAGATGGATAGCTGTATGTCTCGCTGTACAAATTTAGCTCTCATAGTAAACCTACGCAAACACCATGATATTAAAATTTCAGTTACTTAAAATTTCTGGATGCTCTTGGTCACCCTTTTTTATCAGCTCTTGATGACAGCTTCTGTACAGTGATAGCCATATGAGCGGCGGCACTTTTGTTTTCTTTATAAATTTGTTTGAAATGCGTGTTAATTCCGTACCCAAAGAATCAAGTGCTAATTTCACAAACGAGTTTTCCAAACTCAGATCCGTAAAATGACTAAATCTGCATCAATAAAACGATGTCGTTCTTCAGTTACAATTAGTATACACTCTTAAAAGATTGTTTTACTAAAAATCTTGTTTTCATCATCAGCCAATCCGGGTCATCCAATCTCATATATACAGTGAAGTTTTAAGGCATGTGCACGCTAGGCACGTGCCTAGAAACCCGCACAGAAGTGGGTTCCGCGGAGGCCCAAAAACAAAATTTCGGTGTCGGTTGTGTTAGCAGTTTAGTACTATATTAATAAATTTAACAAAATGACACACATGCATCTGAAAATGCAATGCAATACTCTATATTTGAGACTGAAAATTGAGGCGCAATTCTGGTTACCTTTAAGGTTAGAGTTTGTGCCTAGGGCCCCCAAACTTCTTAAAAGGGCTCTGCATATATGCGCTAATTTATGTTTCCCATTTTCAAGACTGGTTCTCGTTCTTGCACATCTTTAATACTGTAAATAAAATAACACAACATTATCTATATCGCTAACAAGTGTTTTTGACTTATGAGATTAGTGATACCGCAAATACACTTCCGGTACTCGCTAGCCCATCGATAAGTAGCATCCTCTATCTCGAAGAAAATACGGAATCTCTTTATTTTTGTACCAAGATGCACCGCGCTCATTAGTAAGGTTTCTGTTTCGTGTGCCCCTTGATATGAACTCCGCAATACGACTAACTAAACGGGAGATAAATATTTTACAGGTTACTGACCTATGATAATGGCTTCATATAAACGAAAGTCACCATTATCTTGAGTTATCAAGTGCTTTATGGGAATTCAGAAGTACATGAGAAAGTATTGATTGGCATAGCCTTTCTCAGCCTGCATTGCGCAACAAAAATAAAATTGATCTTTTTGAAGCATTTAAGTTTCCTTGGCAACACACCTAGCAGTATGAGCTCTTTTGTTGCACAAGACACGGACAAGTAGATGAATTAATACAGTGTAGAACACGGACGAGTAGATAAATGAGTACAGTGTAGAACAGGGACGAGTAGATAAACGAGTATAGTGTAGAACAGGGACGAGTTGATAAATGAGTACAGTGTAGAACACGGACGAGTAGATAAATGATTACAGTGTAGAACATGGACGATTATATAAATGAGTACAGTGTAGAACAGGGACGAGTAGATAAATGAGTACAGTGTAGAACAGGGACGAGTAGATAAATGAGTACAGTGTAGAACAGGGACGAGTAGATAAATGAGTACAGTGTAGAACAGGGACGAGTTGATAAATGAGTACAGTGTAGAACAAGGACGAGTAGATAAATGAGTACAGTGTAGAACATGGACGATTATATAAATGAGTACAGTGTAGAACACGGACGAGTAGATAAATGAGTACAGTGTAGAACACGGATGAGTAGATAAATGATTACAGTGTAGAGGGGATGTGTGATGCATTTCTGATAAATCTGCTGCAGATGATATTTTACATTGGGTAGCTCTTCTCTCGTGACAAGACAAAAATACTTTATATAGTTCTAATAACTTTCGAATATTATGTACTTTTGTATTACTTTATAATACATATATACCATAATTATAATGGATTGCATGGAGTCGAAATTAGAAAACCACTCAGATAAGCTTCCAAAGCCAGATTAATTAATATACATGTAAATTGGTCTGGCTGTTAAGATTTTATTATACATGTAAATTGGTCTGGCTGTTAAGATTTTAATCTGCCTTTGCATGGTATAAAAATTTCTTCAGCTTGTGCAACGCATGATTTATTGAAGCAATGACAGATGCCTGCAAAAATTCTCAAACTATATGGACATAAATATGACTGATGCCAACACCAACTCTCATGCTCTATCGACCTATATCTGACTCATGCCCACACGAAATCTCGTGCTATATCAACATAGATATGACTCGTGCCAAGAGCTCTCATGCTATATTACATAGATATGACTCATGCCCACACGAACTCTCGTGCTATGTCAACATAGATATGACTCGTGCCAACACGAACTCTCATATTATATCGACATAGATATGACGGATGCCAACACGAACTCTCATATTATATCGACATATATATGACTCATGCCAACACGAACTCTCATACTATATCGACATAGATATGACGGATGCCAACACGAACTCTCATATTATATCGACATAGATATGACGGATGCCAACACGAACTCTCATACTATATCGACATATATATGACTCATGCCAACACGAACTCTCATACTATATCGACATAGATATGACGGATGCCAACACGAACTCTCATACTATATCGACATAGATATGACGGATGCCAACACGAACTCTCATACTATATCGACATAGATATGACTCATGCCAACACGAACTCTCATAATATATCGACATAGATATGACTGATGCCAACACGAACTCTCATACTATATCGACATAGATATGACGGATGCCAACACGAACTCTAATATTATATCGACATAGATATGACGGATGCCAACACGAACTCTCATACTATATCGACATATATATGACTCATGCCAACACGAACTCTCATACTATATCGACATAGATATGACGGATGCCAACACGAACTCTCATACTATATCGACATATATATGACTCATGCCAACACGAACTCTCATACTATATCGACATAGATATGACGGATGCCAACACGAACTCTCATACTATATCGACATAGATATGACGGATGCCAACACGAACTTACATACTATATCGACATAGATATGACGGATGCCAACACGAACTTTCATACTATATCGACATAGATATGACTGATGCCAATACGAATTATCATGCTATATGGACATATATCTGACGGATGCCTGCACGAACTCTCCTAGTATATCAAATTGGATCTGATGATTGCCAATACTAAATGTCGACCAAGCAGACATTAATTTTGCGGTGGCCTATAAAAACTCACAAAAAATATCGAAAAAGATCTGACTTTTTCTTCCTGCTAAATATTCACAAAAATACGATGAGAAAAACTGCATATCACTCATTATTTTGTCTGTTTATTTATTTATTTATTTATTTATTTATTTATTTATTTTTCATACCCTTATTTGCTGTGATGAATAGGGTTTCAATTATTGCAGTAATCAAGCTCGTTTGTTGAGTGGTAGATGTATAAAAATACCATAGTCATTAGTACTGACATTCCAGCCTTTTTGGAAATATATGATGATGATTTATAAGTAAAGTAATACCTTTTCTCCTTTTCTGACAGCAAACTAGGTACATCACATTTATCACATTCCTTGATATACTTGACCGTTGAATTATAAACAGAGAGTGCTCTGAGAAAAAACATAACCACATGAACAATGCGATTTTAATTGTTACTATGTTATATTTTATACGCTCTCTTGCTTAATATCTATCAGTTCTGAAATACATCCATTTCCTTTGACAAGATTTAATTCAAGTTGCCGATCATGTTTATCAGTGTACTAAAACATTTATTTCTAATATAGACTACCAGGTAGAATGTTTGCCATAACATATTTGTAGTTACTTAGATTTGCGATAATCATAGTTACTTAAATATTTGATAAACACAATATCGAGGGAAGTAGCGGAGTGTAGCAACTAGATCGTAAATTCCAGTCACTACAGGGCATGACAGTCCTATATAAAAACCTACTAACTCAAAAAATGACAAACTTCTGTCAGGCCTAGTTTTTTTATGATAACCCGTTTATAATGGAATTTATTTTTAAATTTTTGAGGCTTTTAACCAAGCACGGAAACATCAACCTGATACTACTACAACTACTACTACTACTACTACTACTACTACTACTACTACTACCACTACTATTCCCACTGCTGACTAAGTATAAATATGGACTCTTTTCTATGCAGTATTTACATCAATTGTTAAAATATGCAGTGTGTAGATTCATCTTTAGCATTCTATATAGAACGTAAGTTCATTTGTTAAAATATGGACTACTTTTTATTCATTGTGTAGCTTCATTGTTGTAATATGGATTCTTTTTATGCAGTATGTACGATCATTGTTAAAATATGGACTCGTCAGATGTGATTCGCAAACTTCATGCAATGTATTTGATTAACACTGTTATTAACAGCACCACCATTAAAAATCTACGACGCTGTATCAATAGTCTATGATTTTTGTTCTATTGGCCTCCCGCCAATTCTGCTGATGCTTTCACAATTAACAGATCTGCTGATGAGTTCACACCTGTCAGATCTGTTGATGTCAGATCTGTCAAGTCTGCTAATGCTTTTCACACTTGTTAGATCTGCTAATGCTTTCACACCTGTCATGTCTGCTAATGCTTTTACACCTATCATGTCTTCTAATGCTTTCACACCTGTCATGTCAGCTAATGCATTCACACCTCTCAGGACTATTATGCATTCACATAGGTGATATCTACTGAGCTATCATATTGGTCATGTCTGCTAATTTTTTTTCCTCGCCTGTCACATCTGTTGATTTTTTCACACCTGTCAGGTCTGCTGATGCTTTCACTCAAGGCGATAAAGCAGCCCTCAACCTTGACAATATTGATTTTCGGTTTAGGGGCTGATATCACCTATTTATTAAATTCTGCACAAATCTTCAGCAAATTTGGCTGCAAACATTGGTGGACATTTTATGCATTTACCGGTATTCCTCCCGACTGTGGAGCTGCCGTCGGCCCAAGGGTTCTTTTGGTGACATGAACATTATGTTTCCTGAGGAAATGATATGTTTGGCAACTTTGTAAATCCAAGTGGAATAGTACAACCAGCTGTGATGTGGCCATTTTGAATTTCTCGCTAGATAGGGTTATTACCACTTACCGATATGTGCCTAAGTGTATGCACATTTGTTCCAGAAAGATATGCATGTAATAAAATTTCACACTTTAATGAACAGGTGACATCATACCCACATATCGTACATCAGTATTAACACAGATATGGAGAAGGGTTGATTTATCAGACAATTTTCACACCTGTCAGGTATACTGACGCTTTCACACCTGTCAGGTATGCTGACGCTTTCACATTGGCCAGGTGTGCTAATGTTTTCACATCTGTCAGGTCTGCTGATACTTTCACACGTTCCCAGTCTGCTAATAATTTCATACCTGTCAGACCTGCTGATATTTTCATACCTGTCAGGAATGCTAATGCTTTCATATATGTCCTGTATGCTGATTCTTTCACTTATGTGTAGGTATGATTACGCTTTCCCAGCTGTCTGGTCAGTTAATACTGATAACCTTTCAGATCTGCTGATGCATTCAAACCTGTCAGGTTTTTTGATGCTTTCACGCCTGTAAGATCTGCCGATTCTTTAACACCTGTAGGATATGCTAATGCTTTCACACCTGTATTGTCTGCTGATGCTTTCATACCTGTCAGATCTGTTGATACATTCACACCTGTCAGTGTGCTAAATCCACCTCTTAAGTCATGGACAAAACTCAATATTCTGAATTTTCTCTCATTTAATCCAACTGATAAAAGTTAAATACCATCAATTTGGGTGTCACATACAGCAACTTCACCACTGGTTCTCTCTTTGGATTTAATTTATATTCCAACATTCGTTTGTCAGCGCATACATCCACTGCAGTTCCTTACCATGTCTACTCCCACTTTATAACAAGAATTTACAAATGGTTTCTCTAACGTAATCTCATTTTGTGCTATAGGTCATTTCTGGTGAAAGACTTGTTGCTTTTCAAAACCACTAACTCTATCGTCAGCATCTATTTAGATTTGTGAATTTCACCACCTTCATATATAGAGATTTCATGTTCCTTCATTTCAAATTTCCACCACATTAAATAGTTTTATTGTTGCTTTTAGAAAATCTAACTTCACAAAAGCAAAAACATCAGCTTAAAATTTAATTTGGAGGACACCTTAACAATGGTTCACAGAAATTTAAACAAACCAAAGCTGAATGTTGAAAGAAAAAAGAAGTTTCTACAAAGACGCATGAGTTTAAATTATTATGTATGAAAAAAAATGAAAGTTACGTCTTCAACGCCCATTTTTGAAGTAGGTTGAAACTAGCAACGAACAATACAAAATTACAGCGGCATAGCGATATAATCTCTCATATCACCCAGGCCAAGACTGAACTAAGAATATTGTCCAGGGGCCTTGTTTATTAATTAATTAATTAAATTAATTAATTCATTCATTCATTCATTCATTCATTCATTCATTCATTCATTCATTCATTCATTCATTCATATGTATTTTGTATAGGGATGGTCCTGATAAATGCACGTAATGGCACACGAGAAAGAATATATATTTTGAAGTTAGTGTATAAATCTCATTCAAATTACTTCTGATTTTTATGTACAAAAATGGCCCACAAAACGTTATACAGTGACCACATTGTAATTAATATATTCATTTATAGCGTTTATTGTTGACGGAGTTTAAATGTCGATTTAAACAATGGATGCTTTTAATTCACTGGTATGTCATGTCTCATGCCAGCAAGAACTGAATCCGAAATTCAAGACAAAAGAGCTGTCATTCCTTTTATAGAAAACAAAGAGCCGTGACGGAAGGGTTATATTTAAAACTGACTTATAGGAGATTAACCAAAACTAGAGTGATTTTGATCTATAAAACTATAATGACCTTGGTCAATATAATTTTAAAATAGTAACATAGAGTGATTTTGGTCAATATAGTTTTAATATGGTAACATCGAGTGACTGGTCAATATAATTTTCATATGGTAACATAGAGTGACTTTGGTCTACATATTTTTATTATGGCAATGCGATTAAGAATATTTACAATAGGTTCAATACAGTCGGTATCAAACCAATTGATTAATAGGAGTTATCATCAATTTGAAAAGCTGTAACTTGTAAACTGGAAAGCATTTTTCGTGTTAGGACGTGGTTTAAACTTTATACTAGTAAAATTTAAACAGAAAAGGAGTGAAAGCGTATCATTTGGGTATGAGTTATATATGTTTCACTTTGTATTTTAACACAAGATCGGATAAGTAAGAGGGACTAATCTCTCAGGTCAACTGCAAAATTACATTAACTCGTGTATCATCTAAAGTGACTATACCAACAAGATTGGTAGTCACGTGGAGACTAAACGGTATAAAATAACGGCAGTAAGGTTGGTCTTCATGTGGTAACAATACGGTACAAAATAAACTAGGTATCGTAATTCCATTTTTAAGTCAGCCCTGAAATCCCGACACGCGGTCTATTCATAATCTTGTGTTCCACGTGAAACTGATATGTTTATATTTTCGTTTAGCTACCGAGGGCAATTACCGGTACACTTCTATTAGACAGAATATTGAGCTACACGGTATAATGGTAATGGATTGATATAGGCGTTAATATTTCGATTCCAACGGAGTTCGGGAATATGTGGTAAGAAAACACTTGAACTCCTTTCTTGAAATGGAAAATAAGCTGTATTTTAGTGGCGCGTGTGGAAGCCAGTTGACTTGGACAACTTATATTTGATCGGTAAATATATTGATCATCGTTGCAGTAATATTAATTTGTGTGAGGTGTGAAAGACTGATATTTATACAGTTCAAACTGTTCCGCATTAAATAATAATTATAGGGGAAGTTGTGTATAGACCGAGTCAATCGGTATTTTACTTGGAACAATGATTAAAGAAATGTATTTAATCCGTACGAATTTCGCAAGATACCTGGATTTATTTGAGTAAATATTGCAATCTATTTTTAATCATCAAAAAAGTGTTGTATATGCATAAGAATTGGTTAATGCGGAATTTTTGGGAGGACAGTTTTATGGAGTCTATTTGAGAACACTTATTTAAAGAAAGCGTTTGGACTTCACACAAGAATACAGTCAGTGTACTAACTGAATTAGTAGGTAGGGGAAATAGCGTGCTAATGTACCTTATCGTTACGTCACACATCAAACTAAAAATGAAAAACACAATGTTAGAGTAGTTCCATTCCATGAATACTGCAGTAATCAACACGGCAGATATCAACATCAAGATTCCTATGGTTTATCTTTATACTGTATCCTGGATTAAAACACTTTTAACTTTTCCCTTACAAGAGTTGTAGTCAAACACTAAGTTGTAGCGTCGGATTTTCACGGTGATATTTAATGAACAAAAAAAAAATCGTCTTTCTTGCACGTTTCCTCCTACTTCTTATATTCTTATGGTATACTAAAAGAAACTATAGCGTAGACAAAAATAAAAATGAGATGTTTATCGAGTAAAATTGAGATATCCAAATGGATTATGTGGATGTAGTTCATGTTAATTTGGGAAGACTTTAGGAAGGAGAAATATTTGTCTACCGAGTGATACAGCGCCGACTATTCTAAGTTAGATCTGGAAAACAGTGATATTATAGACTACTGCACAATGTACAGTATGTTTTTTTTAAAACAAATGGATGAGAATTTACATTCTCTGTCAAAAACGGTCAATTAAAACTACCAATATTTCAGTAACTTTTTAAAAGAGAAAATATAAATGAAAATAGCTAAATCCATAATTTAAAATCCTCCCTGCGTCGGTGTCAACATTGGCAAGTGGCTTTTAATCCAACAACGAAATTTAATTAACTGCTGATTCAAATGGATTTTATTTGGTGGATATAAATCTGTCCATTTATAACGATACCTTAACTTTATTTAAACGTGCTGAATAGCGTGTCAATTTTACTGCCGTGAATAACATGAGATGGTTTGTATTCTACGCCCTACTCTAATAAATTGGATCCATTCAAGGAAGTTTCGCAGGGCTGTTTAGATTTCCATTTTGTATAAGAGTTTGCTATAAATATACACAGCTCCCTTAATTTTCTCATGATCCACTGGATAACAGTTACGATGTACATACTGATGTGAACCGTGCTGGACCCAACGGATTCGCACATGAAATTTTCTCCTAAACAGGTGAAAGGGTAAGTCACTTTTTTTTTCTCAGCAAT
The DNA here is from genome assembly GCA_016746295.1 of Potamilus streckersoni. Classification (NCBI taxonomy): domain Eukaryota; kingdom Metazoa; phylum Mollusca; class Bivalvia; order Unionida; family Unionidae; genus Potamilus; species Potamilus streckersoni. The sequence continues at coordinate 923,444 of JAEAOA010002171.1, forward strand.
AATCACGTACTGTGATCATCTGAATACAGGTACCTTGAAAGAAATAGAGGAGTTTAGCATTTATCAAAGAAATATAGATAATGTATCATTTGTCAGCTATATATATAGACAATGTATCATTTGTCAGCTATATATAGACAATGTAGCATTTGTCAACGAAATATAGACAATGTAGCATTTGCTAATGAAACAGTGTAGCATTTGTCATTGGAATAGACAGGAGTATAGGACGTGTCATTGAAATAGAAAGAAATGTATTAAATGTCAACGAAATAAAGACAATATAATATTTCTTATTGAAAAAGTAATTTAGCATTTGTCTTTTGGCATAGACAGGAGTATAACATTTGTCAGTGACAGAGAAGAGTGAAGTATTTGTCAATGAAGTAGAGAAAAGTGTTGCATTTGTCAACGAAAAAGAGAAAATATAGCATTTCTTAATAAACCTGTAATGTAGCTTTTGTCAATGGAATAGACAAGAGTATAATATTTGACTATGAAAAAGACAGTAGTGTGGGACTTGTCAGTGAAATAGAGTTGAGTTTGTATATAAGCTCTTTGAAAAAGTCCCATGATGGAACTGTGTTGGAATCGCTATCATCGTGTTTGAAACTGCAAGCAACACTTCTGCAAAATAAACTTCCATGAACTTTTCTGTTCAAAATTGATTAAAAAATTCAAAACATGAAGTTTAATTTTAAAAAAATATAAGCAGTAATCCAAGTTAAATATGCAGCGAAAATCAAAATAATTATATTTCCATAGCAACACGCAGCGGCCTTTTTAAAAGAGCGATGGCACATTTTATCTGACAAATAATGGGATATAGAGCTGTTGATGCTCTTCCATGCATGACAATGCAGATTACCCATTTCTTCTATTAAAAAATTTTAATTCCTGCAGATTGGTATTCAAACAAAATGTGGTTTCAAAAATAACCAATGTGTAGACATATTTTCAATGCTATCTAGAACCGCATTGTAGTGGTCCTCAGTCAAGAAACACATTTAACATTTTTCCGTCATCCTTGCTTGTGGTTGTGTTATGTCATTGCTCCAAACGGGGGATAAGCTTGTCCTCAGTTCCACGAAAGCAAAACCAAGCAAGATGCCGCCATATTTGGAGAATAACTTTTAGTGTCCTCGCTTCAAAAAATAAAAAACACAAAATGCCACTATTTATGGGGAATGTTCGTGAGTGTCCTCGCTTCGACGGATAAAAAAAAAACAAACAAAATGCCGCCATATTTGGAGGATGTGAACTAAAACAGATGGCAGAGAGAGAGAGAGAGAGAGAGAGAGAGAGAGAGAGAGAGGTCGCCATCTTTGCTCTTGTTTTTCTGATTATTCTCGTGAAGAAGACTTTGCGTCTGGCTGACTATGTATACGTTAGAACACATACCTTTGTTCTGAAAGGAGTTTTTAATATACCCTTACTGTACTTCAAAATGAATTCTTTCTTTTTCTTCCAATCTGACCCGAATGAGACTTCAAGATCAAGGTTCTTGAAACTTCAAATAGACAATGGATATATATATATATATGCTTGTAATTCTTAATTTTAGTATATTCTGTAATTCTAACTCTGTCTCTAACTTCAAAATCAAAAATTCTTCCACACACCTTTCCAGTATCGAGTAGATCTTGAATCACTAGTCCATAGCCCATTTCATACCGGATTTAACCGAGTTGCTCCGTAATTATCCGAAAACTCCCGAGTCCCTTTATATTCCAGCCAATCAAATGCTGGTAGGCATATGTATACCACAAAATGGCGTACATTCTTGTTTAGAAGTATCAGATTAAAACAAATTAAGAAATGCCCACTACTTGTATCGTCAGAGGTTGCAGAAGTAATACAATCAGGTTCATAATGAAGGAGAAAACTATAATTTTCATGTTTCAGGTTATTTCCACCGCATAAGAAATGTTTAGTTATTTTGATTACATGATTTTATGCAAGCAGTACTTATACAGTTAAACTGCCACTATCAGGAAGTCGATTAACAGGATGAAATCGATGCCCCAATCCCGTTCATTACAGCATAAAGCAATTTAAACTACTTCCGGCACCAGGTGGCGGAATGGTCTAAGACGCCCGCCTTTACAGATCACTTACATCTCACATAAAACCGCTCCGGTGGCCTAGTGGTTAGAGCGTCGTGTGTTAGATCTCCGGTCGAGTCACACCAAAGACTTACAAAAATGGTACAAACAGCTGCCACGCTTGGCGCTCATCGTTAAGAGGTTATTGTTAGGACTGGTCGGCCTGGTATCAGGCTTATGTGACTGGGTGGGACATCATGCTACATGTCTGCGGCATGATGCCCCAGCGCTAGACATCACTATGAACTGTCACACTGCAGACATCGTAGTGATATGACTGAAAAAATTGTTAAGGCTACGTTAAAATCCAAATCACACACACACACACACACACACATCTCACCTATTTCCGTGTAAGTTCGATTATCGGGCTGGCTCGGTTATCGTAGGTATGTGGGAAAGCTTGCTAGTAGCTTCCCGTTTGTCTTTGGTTCTTCTCTGATTCTTCCTCCAACAAATCTACTGTTCGTCATAAACGGTCCATCATGTGCTAAAAATAGTTTTCATATCATTTAACCACCGTATGGATAACATCGTTCATTAATAGAATCGTACATGTACCTATCTCTGAGTGATTTAAATCGATGTCCACTCATACCAGTAGCTATTTATCAGTGTTATATAAAATCAATGTCCACTTATCCATCTCTAAGAGTAAATATCAACTAAATTTGTTTGCGAAACACACCTTCCTTCCTTCCTTCATTCGACCCTCAAAATACATTATCCTAGAATCTAACACCGAGAGGTACGAATTTTAATGATATATATAAATATGTACTTTTCTTTGCGATTGATTGTAGCTATAGAGTCAGAAGCGCAAAAGTTTTAAAGTCATGACCCAAAGAAAAGTCAAAAAGGGTTAGGAATTGACCACAGAAGCATTATCAGTTGTAATTGTAAATCTTTATTTTAATGTCCATCAATTGTACACTTTCATACCCTCAGCTAAAGTATGTTGTCAAAAGAGTGGACCATGACATACACAAAATTTCATAATTTGATTGTTATTTTGAATTTATGTAAAGCATCCACAAACAACACCACCACCGCTCATATCCGTCTTGCGAGGACTATTTCAAACACTTTTTAATTTGATATGCACATCCAAAGACTGAACGTACCTCAGCATCTAAAATCTGCATCTTGAAATGTGTAGGAAGATGTGCATTATACACACAAAGTAAATTGACATATAATATGTCATCGAACAAAAACGACATTCAATAGATATTGTACCTTTAGTGTTGTATAAAGTACTGGTCCATGTTGTGTTATAGAATGTCAGCCGATGTTTTACCTCGTGAGTGTTATCGAGTGCCATGTAATGCTGTACCTGTAAAGTATTATGGAGATCCAGCTGATGTTGTACCTCTATTGTGTTATTTAATACCATCCAATGATGCACCTCTATTATGTTATATAGTACCAGTCAATGATGCACCTCTATTGTGTTATATAGTACCAGCCAATATTGTACCTCTATTGTGTTATATAGTACCAGCCAATATTGTACATCTGTTGTGTTATATAGTACCAGTCAATGATGTACCTCTGTTGTGTTATACAGTACCAGCCAATATTGTACCTCTATTGTGTTATATAGTACCAGCCAATATTGTACATCTGTTGTGTTATATAGTACCAGTCAATGTTGTACCTCTATTGTGTTATATAGTACCAGCCAATATTGTACCTCTATTGTGTTACATAGTACCAGCAGATGTTGTTCCTCTAGAGTTTTAGAGAGTACGGCGGATGCTGTATATCTATTGTGTTATATATTACTAATCAGTGTTGTACCTCTGTTGTATTATATAGTACCAGCTGATGTTGGACTTCTGTTGTGTTGTTTAATACCATCCAATGTTGTACCTTTTGTACGTTACAGTGTTCTGTAGTTTCAGCTTTCACCCCCGTTACCTTGTACTTCTTACTGATTTCAGAACCAAAAGGCACCAAAGATTTAAAAATGAATAAAACTTACTGATTTCATTAATTGATTTATAATTTTTATCTCCTTTACCAGGAATTGGTCCTTAACATTGTGACCTTCGCGTTTCAGTTCTAACTGAAGTCCATATTTGTGTAGGCAAGTTGTTGTTCACACGACATGAGTGATGTAGTTCATAGTGTTCTGCAAACTGTTAATAATTTCATACATTTCCATAATGTATTTGAGATGTAAAAGCGTATTTCTGCACCTTTCTTCCATTGTTTGTATATGGAAATAATATAACTAGATAGTGCATACACCTGATGCAGACGACACTGTTTACCTTCTATGTATGTGTAGACCCTCAATCCACCTCTTCACTGAACATGGACTCGTCCAGCAGTCGGCAAATGTTAGTGAACAGGCTCTTCGCTAACACCGGGAACATCTTTTAGTTTAAAACACGAATAAGGTTACAAAATTTTGGGACCGCTTGGTGACAGTCGAGTTAGAAATTATAAAGCAATCAATGAAATGAGTAAGATATGACCATTTTTTATATCATTGATGCTTTCTGTTTATAAATGGGGGTGGGTTTACAAACAGCCAGGTGTGTAGGCTGACATGTGGCAGATATTGTACCTTTAGTATGTTATAGTGTGCTAAAATATATTGTACCTCTAGTGTGTTATAGCCTGCTAACAGATATTGTATCTCTAACATGTTATAGTATGCTAACAGATATTTACAACCTGAGTGTTATAGCGTGCTAACAGACATTCTACCGCTATTGTGTTTTAGTGTGCTAAAAGATATCTTACCTTTAGTGTGTTACAGCGTGCTAGCAGATACTGTACCTCTAGTGTGTTTTTCGTGTGCTAACAGATACTGTACCTCTAGTGTGTTATCGTGTGCTAATAGATATTGTACCTCTAGTGTGTTATAGTGTGCTAATAGATATTGCACTTCTTGAGTACCGCTCTGGTGGCCTAAGTGATTGGAGCGTCCGCCTCGAATGCGGTATGATGTGGGTTCAAATCCTGGACGAGTCATACCAAAGACACGTAAAAATGGTACTAACAACTGCGTTGTTTGGCGCGGCATGATGCCCCAGTACTAGACATCACTATAAACTACGCCACTGCAGATATCGTTGTGATATGACTAAAATTGCTAAAGCTACGTTAAAAATCTGACTCACACAAACAGTACCTCTAGAGCATTTTAGAGTGCTTGCAAGTCTTTTACCTTCAGCGTAGGCAGATATTGGAGCTATCTTGTGTTACAGAGTGTTATTAGATACAGTATCTCTAAAATATTACAGAGTAATGGCAGGTCTTGTACCTTCAGTGTGTTACAGAGTGTAGGCAGATATTTAAGCTATGTTGTGTTACAGAGTGTTATTATATACAGTACCTCTAGAGTATTACAGAGTAATGACAGGTCTTGTACCTTCGGTGTGTTACAGAGTGTAGGCAGATATTGAAGCTATGTTGTGTTACAGAGTGTTATTAGATACAGTACCTCTAGAGTATTATAGAGTGATTGCATGTCTTGTACCTTCAGTGTCTTACAGAGTGTAGGCAGATATTGAAGCTATGTTGTGTTACAGAGTGTTATTAGATAGAGTACCTCTAGAGTATTATAGAGTGATTGCAGGTCTTGTACCTTCAGTGTCTTACAGAGTGTAGGCAGATTTTGAAGCTATGTTGTGCTACAGAGTGTTATTAGATACAGTACCTCTAGAGTATTACAGAGTGATGGCAGGTCTTGTATCTTCAGTGTGTTACAGAGTGTAGGCAGATATTGAAGCTATGTTGTGTTACAGAGTGTTATTATATACAATACCTCTAGAGTATTGGTAAGAGCTAACAGATAAGTATATATAATGAGTATTGTAGAATGGTAACAGTGGCGTCACTAGGATTGGTGTTACCCAATGCGGTAAGTCATGGAGTCATACACATTGACCCCCTCCTGCACAAAAATTCAAACATTGTATAGACAATCATGTGCGGTAATTCATGGTGTCACCCCCATGCCCCCCCCTGCACAAAAATTAAAATTTTGTATAGACAGTCATGTGTGGAAACTCATGGTGTCACCTCCATAAACCTCCTTTCTGAACCAAAATTTAAATATTTAATAAAGTCATTTTGGTGTCATTCCCTCTGATGGTGTCAACGGTGCGGTCGGTATCCGACCTTCCCCAACCTCCTGTTGGCACCACTGAGTGGTTACAGATATTGCACCTCTTAATATATCCTTCTTCATACATAGATTGTTTGAAAACCTACCTACACACCTACCAACCTACCAACTTACCCAGCTACCTACATACTTAATCTGTCTTGCCTACACGAACTTCGTAAAATTGAATACTTCGTTTGGATAAATTCACGAATTTAGAAAAAAATTCTAAATATATCTACAAATTATTCTCATATAAACTAAATCAGTTTATAAACTAAATCAGTTTTTATGCATATATGATATAATTTCTAACTTTTTTATTTGTAATAAATGAATACGGTTGAATATGCCTTAATTACTAAATAAAGACATATATTAAATCCTGAAACTTGGTATCAGATTTCAAATTAATCTGATTTAGACACAATTGTGTACGACAAATTAGCTGAACGAAAATTGGACTCGGGATATATGCAAGCGACAAGAGCTGTGAAATACTTGCTAGTAGAAGTAAATATCGTGCTATTGGTCTCCCGCAGCGCGCCTTCGATCCGTACAATTTTACAGGTACGGCATGCATAACCTGTATACATCTGCCAGTCTAGTATGTGCAAGGACTGAAAAGTGTAGAACATGTTAGCTATGACAATGTCTTATAAGCTTGTGCAGTGAGGTTAAGGCGCTGTACTCGTGATTAAACGGGTGCTTTCTAGAGTAGGATCAGTGGGTTATAATGGTTTTGCCTTAGACAGGATACTTTAACATAACGGCCTCAGTGACATATAGCCTGAAAAATGTTGATGGTTGTTAAGCACCAAAACAGAAACTCGATACAAATACTGCCTTGCATTTTTTCATATTGTAAATGATGATGAAATCGAGCTCATATTTTGCTTATAGATTTTAGTTTATATATTGTAGATGGTTTCTAGTTCATATGAATGCTGATGGTGTCAAGTTCATATTGTGAATGCTAATGGTGTCAAGATCATATTGTGAATGCTGATAGTGTCAAGTTCATATTGTGAATGCTAATGGTGTCAAGTTCATATTGTGAATGCTGATGGTGTCACGTTCATATTGTGAATGCTAATGATGTCAAGTACATATTGTGAATGCTGATGGTGTCAACTTTATATTGTAAATGTTAATGGTGTCAAGTTCATATTGTGAATGCTAATGGTGTCAAGTTCATATTGTGAATGCTAATGGTATCAAATTCATATTGTGAATGCTGATAGTGTCAAGTTCATATTGTGAATGCTAATGGTGTCAAGTTCATATTGTGAATGATGATGGTGTCAAGTTCGTAACGTCAAAGTTGCGAATACGAGACATCTTATCTGAAAATGGTATCATCATAAAATAGATATTAATTATTCACCGATAATTCGGTTTTTTAGTCAGTGAAGAATGTACGTAAATCCCGAGTATTACAAACGCTTTCATTTTTTATGTCAAAATATACATATGTCACAAATTCATTTTGAATATTACACAAACAATTATATTTATGTTAATCACATGTTTGACATGGATCACGTATGCAAACATGTTGACCGAATTTGACATTGAAAAGGAGATTCGGGCAAAATCTAAGTGTGGGAAATATTTCGCATTAATAAAATGATGAAAAATTACAATATGTTTCAGTTATTTTCTACCGTATGTTAAATACATGTATTCCTTTGTATGCCCAAGAATCATCCTAAGATTTTCAAGAGATTTTTTTTTCACTCCCTGAATATTAAATAATTTCTTTAGTTTGCTAAATTGTTTTACGTTTGCAAAGTCAGTGTGTTTTATAGCTACTAGCCCTCTCTGACAAACATTTTAACTGAATGTTTCTAATATCCCTAGTGTAGCTGGTTAATTAAAGACTTCAGTGTCAACACTTTTCGCTTTTATGAGTACACTGTCAGTAATTTATCATAAGCCGAATCATCTCACATTAGTTGTTTTATTTAAATGACAATTATCACAATGTCTAACTTACACATAGCATATTAACCTACTATGAGGTACTAACCATTTACAAGTGAGGGGGGGTCGCGATTTTCCTTCAAAACGTGACATTTTATTTTTCCTCAAGATAATTAATTTTTTTTAAAGTAATATTATGGATATAAAAAAGGATTGTTTGTTTTGCAATAATATTTGCAAGAATATTTTTTGAAAGCTAATTGAGCGCCAAAACTTTATTTTAAAGGTTACTGCACTTTATCCTGAAAGTTAAATGATTTTTCACTAGTATAATTACATAATCACATGATGTGCATGTTCAGAAATATTGTTCCATAATGCATGAATTGTATGTGTGGTATCGAATCTATCAAAGAATTCGCATGGAAGCCTTTTAAATGCAAGGGCATTATGTGCAAACCAGAGGTTCCAATGATACACTTATTTTTTTCAGTATTTCGGAACCAAATATAACCCACACAACTAAATATTCGTGTTTCTTTAACAACGTAAGATTTAATTTCTTTCTCAACATACTTATTTGAAAATGTTGCAATGATTTTTTTCTTTAATTATTCCAGGCTAATGGAAAGAGCTGGAGTTGACCCACGTAGAGCAAAAAGTATGCCGTGGTTTGACAATGACCGGGATCACTTCACGCATCACGCAGAATACCTTCAGCGCTTGTCCAAGCTTCGTGAAGAGCTGGTCAGCCAAGAACATGTTAATTTGGCAAATGCACTGGAGAGACTACACATGCGCAGTTATGGGCGGGAATATATTTTTAGCCGACCTAAACCAAAAGGTCGACACTCTCGCCACAATGAGACTCAGAAAAGGAAATCACTTATTACCACGTTTGAACGGTTTCAGCGCATGCGTCCTAAAAGATCGCCACCATTGATAATGCCTCTAGAAGGCAAACAACTTTTAGAACCCACAGAACCTGAAAAGGACAGGGTTGAGACAAAAGAGCAACCAACACCTCAACAGTTGCGAAAGTCAGTAAATGAAAGCGTTCGTATAAATCTGGAAAGATTGGTGAATCATAATGCGAGCATACCTTCCATCAATAGAAACGCATCAACGCATAGAGATATTGTAGTAGAAAATTATTCAAAATCCAAAACATATTCGCATGCTTTGAAAAAAAATTCTTCTCATGTTGGAAATGGCTTTCATATTGAGGATAGAAATGGCTTGAGAAAGTCGATAAGGCAGCCACAATGGTCAAATAGGCAAGGTTTAGAGGATATGATCTTGGCTCCACAGTCATTTCAACGCGACAAAAACGTCAATGATCGGATGCCTTCAGATTACTACTGCGTTTATTACATCCCCGCTCCGTCGCCAGCACAGACAGAGGATGATTCAACATTTATGTCACTTCCGTCTCTTCCAACCAGCAGCAGCATGCAGAGCGACGACCGAATGGGGCGTCACTCACTTCCGCCAGACATGAGATATTACGATCATACAGCATTACCACAAATTATGGATTTTTCAGGTTCTATAAATTCCTATCCAGTCTCTACTTGTAACGAATCCTGCCCTATGTTTGTGTCAGGTAACAAAGTTGAGTCGCATTCACATAACCATCTGGACGTAAATGATGAGTTAGTGTCACCAGCGTCTTATCGGTTTGAAAATAAAGTTGGGCGGGGAAAAAAGTCCAACACAAATGGCAGGAAAAGATCTGAGCACACAACTGAGATTGAAAGAGGTTCCTATGTATTCGAGGAGAATGGTAGAAAGCAGATTGTAGTGTCCATGCCCGCTATTGTGTTTAATGCAGTGCAGACATCCGACGATCTTAAGAGAGGACCACCGAGCCCAGAGCCAAGTAAGGGATCGCTGTTAAAAGCGTTCAAAAAGAAAGAGATTCGCCAGCGCGAACTTACTAATTTACTCGAAGATGTGAAGGAATTGAATAAAAGGACCGAGAGTCTTACGGAGGCTGCAGCATCCCATGTATAGTGTTATGATAACAGGCTATACAAATGTTCAAACACATCACAGCATGCCAAGCCTTTTTGACGTTTGTTTTCATGACCTGCGCTAAAACAAATGACAACAGAAGCTCTGGTAACACCGTATTTGAGTAGGTCGCTTGTTTAGGCGTCTTTCCATGAAATAAAAGTACATAATTGAAGTTAGATAGGGAGATTTATATTCATTAGCTAACAAGAAACATGGTGATAACAACTATATTATAGTATATTTTTTTTGTAACACCCCTCCCAAAAAACGGAAGTATTTAGCATTTTTTAGATTGACCTGAATCACACTTATTCAGGCAAGCGTCATAGCGTCATAGTCATCCAAGCGATGTAGTGAATATGATTCTTTAAAAATATGTGTGAGTGTTTATATATATATATATATATATATATATATATATATATATATATATATATATATATATATATATATATATATATATATATATATATATATATATATATATATATATTCTTCCTGCATACGTCAGACATTATACCATTTCAACATGAGTATTTATGCTATAGAAACCATGTCTTTCATTATAACATATTATTCCATAGAAACATTAGTTTACCTAAATGACATTAATTTGTCTTTTAAGGTGTCAATTTCTTTGACAAAGTTAAGTTAATGCACGATACAATGATGTACAAAGATATTTACTGTTTCCTCAATAAAAACTTTATCGCAATGTAATCTTCCTTAATAGAAATTCCATTTTAACATATAGTAACAAATTACACAACTGATCACATATTTTACTTAGTCTTGATTAACAATTATGGTATAAAATTCTAATACATACAGCTAAACTTTAAATATCTTCGTAAAGATCGTTTTCCAAGCCACTGGGTTTTTTTTTACGTGTACAAGGTTATGTTTTGAGTTGAATCCTAGCAGAGTATAACTACATGATTGGTAGTTAGCAGGCCGATTAACCAATCAATGCATACCATGTGCCAACAACTTTTAACCAATCACTGCATACCACGTACCAACAACTTTTAACGAGTCACTGCAGACCATATACAAACCACTTTAAATACGAAAATAGATGCGGATTCATTCCGTCACTAAAGAGTTTAACCCAGCAAAGTCTTTGAAGGGATTTAAAATTGTGAAAACGTGTATTTGAGAAAAGAAAACTAAAAAAGCATTGTCTAATTAGGTCAGAGGAAATGAAACTTAAATATATTATGCAAATAGATCATTTATATTATCCAAAATAGATAATTTTGTCTCCAGAATATTTTCTAGAAGATAATACTATTGCTGAGTGATATTGTATCTAAATCCTCGAAAAAATTTTGCTACGCGCAACATCCTTTTTTAAAAAATATGTTCAAATTTGGCGGTTTATTGTGTATTTGAAATAGATGCCATATCGAATAATACTTAACGTATCATTCGAAAGAATTTTAAATTGTACCTGCCCATTAAAAGTAGTTATGCATGAATAAATTATATTAACAATTATTTGACCATTATGAATTATATTAAGTTTTACTTCCAAAGCTTTTGTATCTTCTGTACGCAAATCTGTGCTCATCATCACTCGTTCTGTTGCCCTATGTTCATTTCTGTTTAACTATTGATTATTTACACTTTGAACTGTTTGAATGCACGCTGCTTTCTGAGTCTAAACTTTAACCACCTTGGAAAGCGTTCTTGTAAAGTATGACACCCTCCGCCTCGTTCAGGCAAATAAATAAACCTGCAGCTGAGTATAATATGTATTTGTATTTCATATCCTATTTTGTATTGACATATAATAAAATGTAACAATGTTGTTTTAGTAAACCGTTGACAAAATTTACATCTTTGTTGCACGTTTATGTGGAGGGAATAACTGATTTGTATTGAAAAGAACAGCCAATTGATACGACCAAACAATACTTGAAAATACAAAATTATGCTTTTCATCGGTACCCACAACACAAAGCGCTCAGGGAAAACTCGCGCGAAAAACAAAATCACAAAAATTATAATACTATATTATAAAATATATAATATAAAAAATATAAAATTATAATATTATATAACACATTGTATGTGCATTGTAAAGAAAAGACTAACGAATGCAGCATCAAGCATCATTAGGATTCATTTATTGATTGCTATCTCAATATGTCGAAATTTTAGTTCAAGAACATATAACATCGTAGATTCATTAATATCATTATGCGCAGAAATATAGTGTTTATTATTTTTATGACGTTCAGTCTCTTCTACAAAAAGACTGGTTACTTGCTTTATTTCTGAGTTTTTCGATGGTTCTATGCGAAGCAATATACACAGGCAATCTCCTGGCTGGCGCTAACGAAACTCCTACTGTACAAAGCAGAATAATTTTCTGATTTGTTTCTGCAGAGTTCATGGCACGTAGACGTATCTTAGCCATGGTCTATGTAACTTCATTAAGTTCAGGAATAGTAGAACGATTATGCTCTGAAAGGACAGTTGCTGCATCTTGTGCATCCGATTTCAGCCGACCTTGCAGTCTTTTCACGCATCCCCATGACATAAAACCATCAAAAGTTTGACAGATAGTCATCATGTAAACTATTCTTTGTTCTTTTGTTGCAAGCCAATCCAGATCCGATAAAACAGCCCTCCCCAGTATGTCTTAATACTGATGGAGTATGTGTTGGTCTGACGACACCTGTTCATTATCTAATATTTTGGAGGGGATGTCCCTCGTCTGATCTTTCCAGACCATTCAATTTGGTCCCCCTCCCTAACTGTAATTTTACCCGAAGGCGTAGTGTAATGGTTAAATATGATTGATATATTATTTACAGTTTTAATTTTTACATATTTTATTGTTAATGTTATTGTTAATTTATTTTGTTAATGCAGTTCTTTTTTTTTGGAGGGGTATGGGGAAAACATGTATGGATTGTGTCTTGGTTGAATGGGATTTTGTCCTTACAAATCTCGTTTTTTACATGATTTTTGTAATATTTTAATTTTTTATTTACTAAGATGTACTTTCTAATAGATTGTAATCTCTCAGATGTCATTCTGTTTCCTCTGTTTCCTCGTCATATATATTACCTTGTATTAGTCTTTGTTTCCTTTTCCTTTCATTTTCTTTCGATGTTGATGTTACTTGGTCTTTTTCTTGCTCCTGACTTATTGGCATTCAAAATTCTTTTTTCTTTTTATCTGTTCTTTTATCTGTTCGTCTGTTAGTGTTTTTCTAGGGCTTTCGTTTTGTGTTCTTGTTCTTTTTCTTCTTGTGTTACTTGATGCTTTCTTTCTTATTTTTGTTGTTCTCTCATTTCCTTTGTTGTTATTTCTGTTTGCTTTTGTTCTTACTTCTGTGATTTTTCTTGTCTTTCTTTTTGTTTCTCTTTCGGTTCTTATTGTTGTTTGCCCTAGTGTTGTTGGTGTTGACATTCTTGCTTCTCTTTTTCGATTGGTTGTTGTTGCTGCTGCTGTTCACCCTATTGTTGTTGAATTGGTTTCCTTTTCTCCTGTCTATTGTTGTCTTATCTGTTTTGGAAATATTGTTATAAAACTAATTTGGTGGGTCTAATGTTGTTGTTGTTGTAGTTGTCTTGTTAATTCTATTTGTTTATTGCACCTCTGAGGCGTGTGTCCCACTTTCCCACATTTGTGGCATTTCCTGTGGAAGATATATCCTTTATACCAGGTTTTCTGCAATAAAAAAAGTATAAAAAGAACACCTTCTTAAATGAGTATATTTATGCTTTATCCGTATTATTCTGATACCGTTCTTTATTTTGTATCCCAGGATGATGTCCACTACTTTGGGACGAAGTAATCGTTCTACCGTGGCTTCCAGTGGAATTTCAATGGGTATACCCACTATGTACAGTTCCGCTGTCTTCTGTTTTTATTTTCCTAATAAAGGTTTCGGTTCTTTTATAATCATTGTTCCTTCTGTAATGTTTATTTTCCAATACGGCATAATAGGTTCTGTCCATTTTAATCTCAGCCTAAATCCTCTTTCCATTTATGTTCCGACTGCAGGTTTGTAAATTCTTTGTTTCTTGTGCTTAGAGATGATACCACCATGCTCGCTGTGGGTCTTTGTTCTTCTGGAATTCTTGTCATGTCTATCTCATATATGAGGATTTTATGAACGATCCTTCGGGATTGTATCAATCCTTTCGGTACCGAAATATTTGTTTAGTAATATTAGCTCTCTATGTTACGCCATCTTGGTTGCTCGTGCCTCTATTGGACTAATATCGTTTCAGGTTTTTGTAAATTATAATTGCATTGTCACACGCTGATATATCTCCGTGTGTGTATATATATATATATATATATATATATATATATACATATATATATATATATATATATACATATATATATATATATATATATATATATATATATATATATATACATATATATATATATATATATATATATATATATACATACATACATACATACATACATACATACATACATACATACATACATACATACATACATACATACATACATAGACACACGTAGCTATTTTTCGTATTTTTACCGTACATACTTGGCATATAAAAATACAGCCATCTGTTTTTGTAATACTCGAGGTTCCTAGCCAAAATGCTTACTAGAAGATAGTTTAGAGGTGCAGAAATATGAGACACAGATCCCTATATTCTGTATTAGTATGTTAACATGACGTGAAGACAGAGAACATTTTTTATTTTCCTGTAAACAAGTTATTACTTTTGATTATATTAGTATTGATCATTTACATGTTGTACTGTTAAGAGAAAATTTACTTCCCCTGGCTTCAAAAGTAGCTATATCTTTCGGAGTATTGTCCCTTGATATCAGAATGTGTCTAACTACACGAGTTTGACAGATTAACATCGAGTAAAAGAAGATATTCCATTTCCTATACCAAAATATTTAAGGCACTAAAGCCAGTTTTCTTTCGTTGATGAAAGAAGCAGATTGAATGGAGAATTTATATTAGCGATGATTTACATATACATGTATTTATGCTGCTTTATGAAGGCTTGCATAAAAAAATTGGACATTTATCACCCTCAGATAACGTTAATAAAGTGACACCGAAAGTTCACATATTACGTGATTTATTGAAGGCATTTCGGCAACCCGCTCCCACCTCCACCCCACCCCCACTCTTAAGAAACCTAAATGACAGAGCTGGGCAACGAATTGTTTTACTAAATCAAAATCGGGTGAAGAATTTCAAGTTTAAATCAGAACTGGACAATAGTTTTAGGTTTTAATCTGAACTGGACCATTCTTTTAGTTTTAAATAAGATCTGCACAATGAACAATCTGATTGTTTTACAGGGAGATAACTCGTAGCAAAGTTTGTGAATCGCCATTCTTTCAATCTTAATGTTGGGAAGACAATCCAACATAGCATGGTGTTAATTTCTTTCCACTTAAAAAGGTGACGTCATCAAATCTTGTATTCCAACTTTCGACTGAAATCGGTTAATCCGCGGATGTAACCGATCAAGATCGGATTAATTAGTACACGTATAAAATGGCAGCGTTTCTCAGCTCGAGGGAGAAATTACATGGTTCATAATGTGACGAAACGTTGATCTATGTGGTTTTAATGAAACCTAACGATGTTTAGGACCAATATTTAGTATTATTCCGATGACCTTGCACATCAACACATTGCACAGGGACATTAAATTCTATTAATTTGTATTACATCACAGATGAGTACGAAAGAAAGAAATGTGAAATAATGTGAAAATTATTTTAAGATAAAGTATAGTCAAGTATGTTTCTTATATTTTGGAAGCAATTATTCTACCGAATACAAATTGTGAAATTTAGAATTCATGATATGTTAGATAATTAATAAAGAATTAAACGTTCAGATTTAGTTCTTGAGTACTTAACTGTAAATTCACAGGGAATTTCAAAGGGTAGATTTTTGAGTCAAATTATTCTAGGTACAAAGCATCAAAGTTATCCCCATATGAAATCTAATTGTCTAATTTTTATGCTTGTGTGCAGAAGACTGACGGGACACACTTTAAATAAACTACATAGCATATTATTAAATATTAGGCATGATAAAGCCATATATTGACATTGTTTGTAGAAGACATGAAATTTCGTCCACCCGAGACAAGTCATGTTCCATTCGGGCTTCCCCCTCGTGGACGATGACTTGGCCAATGAGTGTAATAAATGTCTAATATTTGCATATCCCCTACCCTCACACCACACCATTCCCTAAATTATCGACTAAAAACTGCTTACTTACAAAAAATTAATTCTCCATAGTGTTACAACAATGTAGTTAAATCATATGTGTTAAGATTTAAAATTTTCTATTTTATTTCTATTTTATTTTTATTTTATTTTTTTATATCACTAAATATAAGTAATATTATAATGATGGTTATGTTCTGATATTTTTTTTTTAGAAATATTGTGTTTATTTAAAACGTAAATGTGACTAGAGTAACCACGATTTTCGCATGACGGTTTTGTCATATTAAGTAAACAGTCGGAAGTGGGTATGTAAATGATTGGTTGTGACCGAGGTCATTTCTAATTATACTTATTTACGCATTGTAGTGATTTCGAAATCGCCACGTTTCCAGCGTGCGTTTTCGTGAAAAGACGTTCTCATTTCAGTTTATAAGTTCAGTTTCCTGTAAGAAATAGTCAGCCATAGTCGAGAGTCATATTTTAACATTTTACAGAATTTTAAGAAGGGATTCCTGTGTCTTGTCATTGATGATACGTGTACTTCATCTATCTTTGGAAGAATATTTATTTTCCCTGGAGAACTACACAACTGGATTTCGGACAAAGATATTTAATAAAAATTATTTCTAAATCGGAACAGAACAATACAATTTGTGATTCACAGTGAAAATTCTGAACGTTTGTGTTAACCTTCGTCTGACGTCATCATCTGCCATCTTGAAAAGAATTGAGATTGACTACAATAACTGAGAACTGTTTAGGCACAGGACTGAAGTGTTTTCACAATTTCTGGACATTTTTGGATCTTCTTTGTAAATCATAAATCTTGTTTCAAATTTTTACCTTTTCACCGTGTTTTCGAATGAAATAAATTATTTTTGTTAATATTTACAAACTTTGTGTAGTCACTCTTTTCTTTGTGTTACATTAAATAAGCCGATAGGTAACTATAACATTAAATGTATTTACTAGAGTCCACGTAGGTATATGAGCACTAATGAATATTTACCGGCAAATTAGATGGAGGCAGAGTTTGTCAAAGAGGGAATGAGATGCAATTAAACCAAGTGAGATTCTAGCATATTCATCAAAGTGAGCGGCATGCCAAACATATCCAGTTCCGACTTAGAACATTCGCAAGACTCTCGGTGCATCATTGTTTTCTCCTTGATATAATAATCAGAAAAGTCTAATTCTCGGACGGTTCTTCATCTCTTGGCCTTTCTAGCTTGGAGGGGGGTGTACAGTCTTCTGGAGATGTGTCTTTGTCGTCTCTATCTGCCTTGTCCTTGCTGTGGTGTCAGGGTAACAGGAATGTCTGAGTGGGCAGCGTCCGGGGAATTTATAAAAATTTCTCATCGACCAAAAATGTTTTTGCCAGTTTCAAGCAAGAGCTTTTTGACTGCTCTCAAGAAGGCTTCATTGGGGGTGGGGGTGTTAATGATATTTTGAAGAAATTCTTTGGCGAGCGTCAAGGCGGCATCTTTTAAGGCATGCAATCCACGTGTTACAATCGGTTTCAAAACGGGCCACCGAACGAAACGCTCATTTCAGCATATCTCCTAAACCATGTTTTCGTTGTACAGTGATTCCTCGGTACACATGATACATGATACAAATGTCGTTAGAGAATCGTTTTCGAAATAGATTCACCGTAACTTTCCCTTTGGTGAATGGAATATTTTGTCCCATATCTCCTTTTAGAGTCAAAATACGTCCTACTGACGGGCAAATTATGAGAGTGTACAAATTCGCGGTGAACATAAGTGTTTCAACTTTCCTCGTCAGCGAACGTAGTATAACCCGCTTTGAAAGGAATGACTCGCAGTAACGGTACCGAGATGTGTCCCAGCACGTTTTACTCTACCACATCCGAGTATACAAAATTAAATTTAATCCTTAATATCAAAGTTCCTGGAAATAGCTAGTATTTTGTTTTTAATCTTGATCATCTTGGGGTTTCCACCCCAAATGTCAAAAAAGTCAGGACAAATTGTAATGACCAACACCATGTCTTCCGAAAATTTCATCAGCAGGCGACGAGCCACTTTATGGTGCACAATGGTGACTCTTCGTTTTGTTTTGTCCAAGGCTTTGTCAAACAGTGCACTGAACCTGAAAGTAATCATGTTTAACATATGTAGCAATGAATGTAGGTGGCTAAATGAGAGATATCGGCTAAATCGGCTTGCCATTTATGATTGATGCCCTATACTTTGGTGGGACTTCTGAAAATGTTTCTTCAAACGGTTTTGTGTGACGTGTACGAGGCTTGTTCTTGTAACCATCGTTGGACTTGAGTAAAACGGACACTTTTCTGTCGGGTTTTCACAGCAAGATATAATTTCTGAACTCCTCCGTAACCCACAGGATGGGTGGACCGTCTTAAATGCTGGGTAACACATTCTCCATTAGGTCTTTTTGAATAAGTCACCCACTCTTTACGGATGCTACTCTTTATTAGTGTGTGGCATTTTCTTCGATGGCAATGTTTTACGTGTCCGATGAGCAATAGGTGTCGAGTAGGAGGATGTTTGAACAGGGGTAATCAGCTTTTGTTTCACTTCCGTCTTCACCTTCCTTTTCTCTTCTGTGGAAGACGAGGTTGCCATCATCTTTATAACGCAACCGATTCTGGATGAATATGGTGCTGTTAACGTGCGTACTTTCTCTAAATGTGTTGTTAGCTTGCGTACTTTTTCTGGTGGAATTTGAAACTCTTCTTATTTTCCTTTTCCTGCTTTGGTCGACGCGGATGGTGGTGATGGACGTTTCATCAGGGTCTTCAAATATTTCATTGTCAGTGGAACTGTTTCGTCTAAAGTTTTCTGGTGAAAGAGTTGAAGTAGTTGCAACACATGATCGTACCTCTGTGATTGTTTCCGTTTCTGAAAAATCACTATGATCCATCAAATATTACAAGTCGTGTTGTAACTGGGATATCTGGGTCAAATGAGGATTGGAAGGGAAATGTATGGACCTACTGTATGGCGCTAAATAGCCTAAAAGTGCTGGTGCGCCGTTAAAATTAAATCAATCAATCAATCAATCAATCATGTAGGGTCCGTTGTTCTTCTCAACGATGGAATTCCATTCATCGTATTTAAGGCACTAAAGCCAGTTTTCGTCCTTCGTACATCACGTGCAGTGTGTATCGCGTTGAACAACGAGCACTTGTCTCTCATAGTAGCACCTATACGTGACTTGCATGTCAGGTACATGTGTTGCTTGTATTATCATGTATTGGTATTACTGAATTTCCATTCCTTTAACAGCTATGAATTGGGATTTACACGGATGAATATCCTCTATGACAAGCATTTTCGCCTTTATCTTTGTCAGGTCGATATGGCGGATTGACCTAAATCATTTTGACCATTTTGGTTCCCATTTTCAAGCCAATTGTGTGGAATCAATACCCTATCAAGTAAAGTTCCCAGACAGCTCAAATATTGCAACTACTCCATTTCACTATATTTCAAAGGCCACGTCTGAGATTTTTTGATTCCCGAGACCTACTTTTATCTTGATCCATTTTATATATGAGCCATTTGTGAACCAGTTGCGTCCACGAGTCATGCAATGAGGGGTACCAATGTGACTTTAAGTATGGATGCTAAATTCATGTTCATAAATCCTCTGCGTTGTAACAACATCATTTTCGTTTGACGAATGGATATTTTCTTTCGGATCATTTGGCAAAGAATGTGTTGCTGCTTGGTTAAGTTTTCTTTCTGATGTGGAAACAAATGTATCGTTCCCTTAAAGACAGAGAGTGTTTGCACATGGTATCGCATGCTTCTTTAGAGGAAGTTTGATTGATTTGTTTGCGCATGGGTGGAGAGGCTTTGAGCAGGACGGAAGACACGTCCCAATGTTTGGTTAAACATGGAGGCTGTCCGTTCCTTTTCTTCCTTTTGGAGCTGAAGAATGTGGCAGCTTTCTTCTGGGGCACTTACAAAAAGTGCACTGACATCTATGACTTGGGGCTCGCCCTTATGTCATATTTTTGGAGTAGATCTAAGGGTATGTGTGAAACCAGTCTTTATAACGAACTATTGGACTACTACTTCGTTGGTTGCTCGTCTTTTTCTTTGGATAACTTTGTCGTTTCTATAGTAAACGTTGATGTGTGGCTAAGCGTTTTTTCTTATGCGGGGTAAAACGACGAAACTGTTTTTTTTTCTTTTTCCTTTTTTGGATAGGAGAACAACGTTGGTGGTGGTGATGTGCACTTCGTTTACGGGACATCTTTTTGCGTCCAAGAGCATACACTACAATGAAGTCCAATGCTCAACACGTGTCCTTTTTATCTCATATTTTGTGGATGTTTATGGATAACGTTTGATAGAACAGACTGATTGAGCATACATTCTACCATTGCAATGCCAAGCAAACTTCTCCTTTTCTTGCTCCTTTATACTTTGCACAATGGAATATTTTCTCGGGTTGATGTTAAGCGTTGTTTCGGATGCCCGAACAAACTATGAGACTGTCCTTTTCTCTTTACTTATCCTTTTCGGACAGGACAATGACGATGGCGATATTGTGAGCTTTGGGTGTTCAGGAGCAACAAACACTCATACCAATCGTTTTCTCCAGGTCTTACTTAATAGTGGAATGCGTCGCAACTGATTGTTTTTCTGTTCTATCATTTTAACAGCAGGTATCACTCGACGTTGAGGGGTTAAAAACACACTAAATCAGTACAGTTCGTGCTTAGTTAAATCCAGTAAACTCTGTAACATGCCCGATCTCTCTTCGAATTTGATTTTGGAGGCAGATACTTTGCGAGGAGCTGCCACAGTAGCTAAAGAGGTGGAGGGTATCGCCGCTGAAGAAGTTCCTGGAGACACGGGTTTCCATTTTTGACTCTACTTAGGCTGTATGTAGATGAACACGATCTCCTAACTGTTCTGAAGCTTCATCAAAAGTTTTAAGCGAGCATGGGCCGTCGAGTAGGCTACAATGATAACATTTATAAATTCCTCAGCTTCTTCAAAGTCCAGCTCTTCTTAGTAATTGACTAGGATCAAGTCCTCACAAAAGACGGCCATGTATTTCATGTATTTGGTTTCGTCGTGAATCATCTGAAAGTAGCAAGAAGGATCGGACAAATACTCCTTCTTGGGTAAACACGGTCGTTGTGCCACTTTGTTAAACAAGCAAATTAACATCACTAAGGGAAACGATCGCCTTCCTTCTTTTTTCGCTTTTGGTCTAAATTTATGTCTTCCTGATTCAAGTTAAATTTCTTTTGGTTTTCGGGAGTGTGGAACCAGTAGGGATAGCCGCTACCCTCTTGTTTCAGTTTGAAAAAGACATCTACATAGATGGCGAAAATGCCGTTCTGAGTCTAATCGCCTTTTCGGACATTTCTCTGTCTTGGGAAAGAAAGTGTTAAATTTTGTACACTTCTAACAGTTGTTATCCCAGATCCAAAGCTTTAGACAATTTCACTCTGGCCCACGTTCCTGTCAATGCGCGTTTTTTTATGGGTGTGCTGACAAGGATGATCTTGGTTGCACCTTTAGGCACAAACACGGAAAAAGGAAACATTATATTTCCTTGGCAATGGCGAGGTAAAACGGGATAGTAAAAGTACGTTATCGGCAACACTTTGCACTTAATAATTCCTTCGTATTGCGGAATATTGTATAGGTCGATGTGTTCCGTCACCGATTACGGGTACCCTGCGGTAGAGTGATAATATTTGCACACATAGTGATACATGGAACAAACGTCCAAGCATATTATTTCTTTTCCTTTCTCCTCAGTGGCGTGGTACAGCAAACAGGTGGCATTGGTTCGTCCTCCGTACAAACTATTGCGCCGGTTGGACGGGTCCGCTAAGTGCTCCGGTGACCGAGTGGTTAGAGTCATACCAAAGACTTACAAAAATTGTACTAACAGCTTCCTCGCTTGGCGTTCAGCATTACAAG
The DNA here is from genome assembly GCA_016746295.1 of Potamilus streckersoni. NCBI lineage: Eukaryota > Metazoa > Mollusca > Bivalvia > Unionida > Unionidae > Potamilus > Potamilus streckersoni. Next base: position 945,787 of record JAEAOA010002171.1, read on the forward strand.
CTTAGTGTTAGGACTGGCCGGCCTGTGTCAGGATAATGTGACTGGGTGGAACATCAGGCTACATGTCTGCGGCATGATGCCACAGTGCTAGACATCACTATAAACTGCCACACTACAGACATCGTAGCGATATGACTGAAAAATTGTTAAAGCTACATTAAAAATCATAATCACATCACATCACGGGTCTGGCAGCTTGTAATTTTCCACAATGCGTTTAAACTCGGGATTGGTTTTCAAACGGTTATCGTATATTCGAGATCCCACATTTCCACGACTTGGTATACTTGTTGTTCTAACTTCAAACACCAATAACAAGCGTCCTCGTACAAGTCTTCCATAGTACATTGTTAAATCTGAGGGTAAGAGGTCGCACAACCGTGAAATAAGCAAACGTTAACCTCGTACACGATCTTGGAATTTTTATGTCCCAGCCATCCACTGAATACATTTCGCTAGTTTTTCGTCTCCTCCGTTTTGATCGTGTGAAATTCATTTGTCTTCTTGTCGCATTAGTATTGAAGGCAGCGCAGAGCTTTGACCGAGTATTCAAGTTTGACAAAATTGGTCGTTTGAGGGCTTATGACAGCCATGAACTTATCGGGCATTAACGGTTTGCGGGATACTAAGGAACACACTTTGGCAATGGTGCCGGCTACTTTCATCAAAATATCGATCTCTCCCTACTCCATGGACAGTTCTCAAAATTTCCACAGCGTAAAAATACCCACGTCGGAATGACAATGCTTTATCATTTCTTCCTGAATGTTCAAGAGATCCGAGGAACGAGAGTGGTACCAAGTGTTGATAGCTCTACTTTGTTTGGTGCGCGTGTTTTCGGGGTCAAAGTAGTAATCATCTGGCAAATGGAACAGAACAGCATGCTGATTCACTTCGTATTGAAAAAGTGGGAAAAAGCCTTTGGCCATTTCTGTCATTCCAAACGTTTTAGGCATTGGGCTATTTGGCATGTCCAAGTAACTAATTGAATCTTTAAACTGCACTTGTCCCACTTGCACAGAGATGATTTTGGCTCCTTTCAAGGTGACTTTAGGAATTGCTATCTCTGTCAGAAGAAAGGCCATTGGTCTTCGGAATGTCCACAGCATCAAAAAAGAAAGACAAGCGTCAAAAGAGACAAAATGTAAGATAGATGTTATCATTGTCAAGAGAAATGACATTGATCTTCATACTGTCCTAAGAAAAAACAGGATCAGGAGTAGATAGGGGTTCCGATTATGAAGAAAAGATATCTACCGAAAATGAAGAACCCAAACACGTTAGGAGAGAGAAGAAAAGAAGACGAGAAGAAAGTGAGGAAGAAGAGACAACACTGACATTGAAGACCTTTTAAAAGAAACAGAGTGAAAAGACAAAGAAAATGAAATTGTTAAAAAGTTGTGAATCGAATTGAAAATTTGCACAAGAGCATATACCGGAAAGAAAAACGTAAGTGTCTCTTAGTTTTAATTTGTATATAAGCACAAACACTCAAGCACTGACTCACGTAATTCATGGGGTAAAGGGATTTAGAGTTTAAATTGATTTTGACAGATTAGTACTCCCTCTTTTCGAGTGAGATGAATGGCCGTTAAAAGGACAGTTCTATATTGCTTTACCTAACAAACTATGGAACGGTAAGTAATGAGCTTTAACTACTTTATCCATTTGCCACGGACATAGCCTACTTCTGGACATGCTCCTGTCGATGATTTGGTAGAATTCTGTACGGTTGGTATATATGGCGTAGTAGGTGTGTGGGCAGGGTTGACTGTTTGGCTCGGTTAGGTCGTTTTCTCTTGGGTCGTATTAAAGTAGTCTAATAAATTTGTTTCAGACTCCTTAACTCTACCAAAATATCTAATAGTACCGTCGCCAACTGACTTTTCACCGTACTCCTTCTCTCCTAGACCTTGTTTCTTCTCTGCTTATTCTTCTTCTTGTCGCTTTCTTCTTGCGTTTTCTTTAACAATTCTCCAATTCATCATTCTGTCTCTGTTTAAATCCTCGACATACGGTAAGGTAGGTGCTGAATGTGATGCTACCCGAACAAAAGTAGTAATGATAAATTGATGCTTCCGCTCAGATAAGATTTCTAGCTTAGAAAGCCCCCACACTCTTGAAAATAAATATATTCTAGCATTTCTATCACCCTCTAATCTCAGAAAATAAAATACTTATATTGTTACTCATGAATGATTTAGCTCAATAGATGTTTCATGAATAATAAAATCGTATCTGATCAAATAATTGTTGCAGGCATATTTTTGTTTGCAGTTGCGAGTCAAGGCGCAATCTTTTTACACTGTTGAAAAAGAAATTCCAATACCGGATATTATTAAGGAAAACGGATTTAATGATGCTCAACTTAAATTTATACCAGAGCTAGCCATTAGCAATGGTAAATATGATATTACTCAAAGTATTGTGTTATAGTATTTGTAATATATTTTTAAGCACCGAAGCTTCTTATGATAATATTTATGATATTGCATTAGAGCGTGACGATCTTGTTTTGTAATTGTTTCTGGAATATGATTAAAATCAAATATTGTTTGTCGTTATATATTTGTTTACATATTTTCTACGATTGTGCCAGTCCTTGGATTTGATTTTTAATACAGTCATCTAAGTAATTAATTGTGGGACTTCAGCTACAAATTCCAAAGACCACTAATAAGACGCTGCGGTTAATTTTTTATCATCTGATATCAGCATAAACGTTTCTTCGGTAATCTTTATTTAACACAATAGATACAGTTTCATAAAAACTATCAAATAAATGGCGTCATAGATATGTGGTAAATATACTAAATTGTGCAGACAACCTATACACACCAGTGACTTTCTCGGTATGCTTGATTGTGTTTTTTGTGTCCATGTTGGTGATTTTGATGATACTGTGTATACGATATTGCTAGTTCGTCCATGAGGAATTTAAATAAGATTAGTTTTTTTAACTATATTAGGAATGCCACTGACAATATCGTTTATTTTTATGTTAATATCACCGAGTTTAATATCTACAACATTCAATTACAAATGCAATAATTTTATTGTTAAATGTTATTGCTGTCACTGTCTGAATTTTGCTACCGTCGACTTATTTTTTATTTCAGCGTTGAAATCTCTTTCTGGTGTTCAGAGAATATTAATACCATTATTGTCATATTCAGAAATGCACGCATGATACGTACTTAGATTCTTGATCATCGATGTATTTTTTGTTGCTGCGTCTGGTTCTGCCTTCGGCTGGATCTCCAAGGTATACAATTTTATTAATGTTCATGATAATGGTACCTGTAAATGAATCGCCAGATTTATTAATATAATGGTTGACTGACCTACCCGAATCTTGTATTTTATCTTCATCGGTACAATTAACAATATTATCAAGAACAGTGGTGGGAATTCGTACAAGTACATCAGATAGTTAGTTGTAGTTGTTTTTTAATCGTACTTGTTTATCTTGAAAATTAACAAATTTATTTTTATCAACACTTGTAAAAATTAACATATTAATTTCATTTCTGAGCTGATCAAGAGTTGCATATTTAGAAAAGTCACCTTCCCAAGTTTTTGATGTTGAATCTCCTACTAATTTTCCAAATTTTTAATAAAAGCTTATTATTTATTCACTATTTAAGAACATTATATAACAAACATTGTGTAACAAAATGGCAAAAACGTCTAAATGTAACTTTGATTGAGACCTGTCATTGAAACATAAACATAGCAATGAACGTACAAATTTTCACTAACTTATTGTTGGAAGAAAACGAATTTACTTATCGGAGATAATTTTAACTACGACTGCGTTTTTATTTACATAATTAATCCACAACAGGATAATTACCAGCTACTTAACAAATATAATGACAAAATTCGTGATGATATAGAGTTTGGCGATGATTTTTTTTATTATCAAACAACCAGAAGAACTAGTTCCAGTTAATCAACCTGATTTGTCTTAACACAACATGGTTGTTTTTGATGATATTCCGCTAAACAACGAGGAAATTAATAAAATCATATTACATTTTTCAGTATAACGTAGTAAGAATTGTAATTATATTATGTCGCCCTAGGTGGTTATAATATTGATAGATTTATTAGGAAAACTAGTTGTTGCCTTATATTATTTCCATGTCTGAACAATGTCGATGTTATAAATACCGCAAACAATGTTGTGATGTAACAAATGATAAATCTATTGAACTATATCATCAAGCAACGGCATATTGATATGACTTTTTTGTTTGATAAATTAACAAATGTAACGCATAAATTGTTTTGATATTTTATATAAAATAGTATATAATTAATGGAAAGACAAGCCCATTACAAAAAGATCTAGAAAATCTAACACTTTCGCAATCTCAAGCAAAATTGAAGCAGACTTGGTCAAGTTGTTGCACCAGAAACAACAGCCACAACTCTCAAACCAGGTACTGAGGCATTACTTGGAAAACAACCTCAAAGTGTCAGAAGAAGTACTTAAAAATTCCAGGAAAAAAAGTTTACTCGGCTAAGTTAAGGAGCAATAAGAAGCTGCTGCTGGAAACGTTATTGAAAGATCTGAAGAAGAATAAAGAATCTAGCTGAAACACTTGTAACACATAAAGCTGATCACGCTGCAAGACAAAATAAACTAAAAAGTTTGTTGAATAATCCACTGGAACTTGAACGAAAATTAGCAAATACAACAGTAATTAGACCGATGAAAAGAAGATTAAAACAACAAATGAAATAATCAAAAGAAATGATAGAGGATATTTATGATAAAAAGAAGCTGAAATGGAAGCATTTAGAACATCGATTAGATATTCAGGACAGAGAAATATTTGAATCTGCTTTAAAAATATAAATAATCCATTAGAAGATAATGAATATAAACATTTTTATGAATAAATATGGTTCTAAACATACCAGAGTACGAGATGTTAGAAAAAATGATTACATATCCGAAGAGAAAATAAACCAGCTAGAAAAATAAAACTAAACTTTTAAGATTATAATCTGGAATTGCACAATTTGCCGTGTATACTCCTTGTCTTTTCTACGCCAGAATATAAAGTATAAATAATATCTTTTGTAAACTTTTCAATTCTTTCTGTACTGAAATTAACATACCAGCTGGTGTTTATTTGCCAAAAGAGCTTCAAGAGTTTATATTAATAACACAACCAAGTGCATTTGTAGCATATAAGTTGTACTTTCGGTGAACATGATAAGCTTCTTGTTCTTCCATTGTCAGTGGCAGATATCTAAAAATTTGTCATTATAGTCTAATTCAATTTTGTAACAAAACATTCAGTTAAATATAAAATATTGCTATCTCTCTCTCTCTCACTATATATATATATATATATATATATATATATATATATATATATATATATATATATATATATATATATATATAATGTTAAAATTGCGGCATATTGCTAAAAAGGGCGTTATCAAATCTGAAAAGATGCTTTATCATTTTCAGGTTATGATAACAGTTACAATATTATTATATCTATTATAATAGATAATAGTCGCAAACATAATAAGCTAAAAATTTTAGCAAATATTAGCTCCACAAATTTATTTCTCCTTTAGCAAACTGTTATGGCTTTGGTTTTTTCCGGCTATTAACAGTATCAAACTTATAATCCAATATCAAACGATTTTATCAAGGTCACACGCTGTTGCAAATATAGTCGATATAATGTGTGAAACAATATTTTGACAGCGAAATTTCAGAACCATATAAAACAGCTAAATCGAACAAAATATTAACTGGAACAAACATTGCCATGGTCGCCGATGCAATGCATCAGTAAACAAACAAAATATTAGAAATATTTACTTCATCAGGATCAGGTTGAAAATTCAAAATGATAAAAGAAGTTGTATTTCACACAGCAAAATATAACGTACTTCACAATATATTGAACGTCGATTAGCCTAAAAGAAAAAAAAAATGCTTTATAAATATAAAAGCAATGACGACAAATGTTTTCAACGGTCTATTTTTTCTGCAATGTTTTCAAACGAATGACAAGTATTTTCAACACAAAGACGAACTAAACGTTTCAGGAATAACTTTCTCAGTAGCAGAAAATTATACACCAACGTTTAAAAAACAAAAGAGCATCTCAGTAAATGTTTTAGGATTAGACGAGAAAGACATGGTTTACCAAATATATATCTCAGAAAATGCTTCATAGTTGACAATAAATTTACTATTTTTCCAGGGACATTACCGTTGGATAGAAAAGCTTTAACAGTTTAGTTGGCGAATAGAACAGGAAAAATAAGAATATAAAATATTTCTGCCTCATTTTTCTTCATGTTTTTTCTAGCAATGGACGACTGCAACAGCGTCTTAAATACTGCGTTAATGTTCAAGAAATATAAATGCCTAGCAAAAAGAACAAAATATTAATATTTAAAACTTACGATCATAAACTAAATATTCCGTTTCTTATATACCTTGAGTTCGAATGTCTCCTGTTTTGAACTGAAAATAATCCTTAAAAATTCCAAAACCAGAAAAATGCAAACACATATTACTTGCGTAGACGCTTAAAAAGTTGTTTGTTGCGCTAACAATAACTTTTCATTTCCGATAAAGTTATACAGATGTGAAAATCCTGCCGTGTGGTTCCTAAAAAAAATAATAGACAAAGGTAGTAAAATTTCTAACAGATTACTTAAAAGAGCTCAGATGAGAATAATGTCTAAGCAACAATTAGATTTCGATGATGCAGATAATTTTCATATTTGTGAATAGTTACTGGCGAACTACAACGGAGTTCGTTATAAAGTGAAAGATAATGGTCATTTGACCGGTCAATATCGTAGAGCAGTTCATAGGAATTACAATTTAAAATTTAATGCTCCAGATTTTATTCCCGTAGTTTTACATATCTTCGTTCCTATGACAGTCATATCATTTTAGAAGTTTTTGGTTATGAAAATATAAAAGCTAAACTAAAATTAAATAATGTTATAAAATGTTTTCCAAATAATTTTGAAAGTATATATCAGTGATGCGTGGCAAATTAAGTTTTATTGACAACGAGCAATATACGTCAGCATCATTATATGAACTTGTGAATAGCGCGACAAACGCCAGTAACAATTTTAATAATCTATGAAGTTGTTTCGGTGAAAACTATTCAAATCTAAAAAATGGTATCTTTTCGTAAGAGTATCTCGACGTTTGGAGCAGATATGATGCAACTTCTCTTCCCAACAAAGATAACTTTTACTTGCATATCAAAAATGAAAATATCACAGATTATGAGTACAAATATGGACAAGACATTTGGATCAAGTCTATTTGTAGAACATTAGTGATTATCACGATTTATATTTGAAAACAGATGTATTATTTTATTAATCATACAAAGTATGGACTAGAGCCTTGATGGTATTATTCTGCTCCTGGGCTGTCATGGGAAAAACGAGTAAGATAGAACTTGATCTCTTAACAAATGTCAATATGTTTAACTTTACCGAAAAAGGTATTTAGAAGTGGAATTAACGTTATAGAAAAATATGCAGTAGCTACTATTAAATATCTGAAAAATCATATATAAATTCTTCCATCCAATCATATTATTTATCGAGACTATGTGAATTCGTATGGCTGTGCTGTGTCAGAGCCAAAGCCTTGCAATGGGTTTCATTGGATAACTCCAAATCAATTTCTTAGAAAAACTGAAAAAGATTTACCTGGTAAAAATAATATCGATCTTTCTGATATTTGATATTTTTTTTGCAGTTGATTTAGATTATCCTAGTTCGCTACTCGATCTTCATATCAGTTATCCGTTTTGCGCAGAATCAATGATGATTAATTATAGTCTATTATCACCTGAACAACGAGCAACGACAACAGCAAAATATCCGGTTGTTAGTAAGTTAGTTCCATATTTCTTAAATAAAATAAATTACGTTATGCATTACAAAAATTTAAAATAAGCACTATATGATGAACTTATTCTGAGAAAAAAAAGTTCATCGCGTTCTAAAGTATAATCAAACTAGGTGGATGGTAAATTATATTGTTTTAAATACTAAACTTCTTGCTGTAGCTAAAACAGAATTTGAGAAAAAAATTTAAGTTAATATACAACTAATAAATTGTTTACATAAATATCAGACAACAATTAGTTAACGATGATAGTTTTGTTAGTATGAAAACATTTAATGAAAATCTTGCTGCAATACAACGACGAAAGAAAAATATAAAGTTAAATAAACCAATGTATTCTGGTGCAGTTGTACTTGATATATAAAAGTGGCTGATGTACAATTTTCATTACAATTTTACCAACAAAAAAACAACGGACAGTTCGGAATTGCTATCTACTGAAACGGACTCGCTAGTTTATAATATAAAATGTGAAGATGTCTATCAAGATATTTACGAGAATAAAGATATGTTCGATTTATCACATTATCCAGCATGTAGTGGATTTCAATATAATTCTAATAAGAATGTTATTAGAAAAATGACTGGTGAATTTTTGGTTGTGCCGGTGAGAGAGCTTGTTGGATTAAGAAGCAAAATGTGTACTGTCATATTAGATGACAATAAACTTACAAAGAAAGCTAAAGGTATCCCTCGCTAATTTGTGAAAATGTGGATGAATTTTCACGATTTTTAAAAAGCGCTTAACAATAGCGTCAGTTTATCAAAACAAATGTCATCAGAAAAAATCATCATAAACTCGAAATCAATAAAATTATAAAACGTGAACTAAGTACTTTTGATGATAAAAGGTATTGCAGAGACGGAATCAATACAATAGCTCTTGGGCAATATGCAAGTAATTTTTTCTAAATGCCAGAAATAATGTCTAAAATTTAACATTATATGATGGAGTCAATAGCAAAATAAAAAATAATAGTTAAGAAATAATGGTTGATAACCAGCAATTATTATTTGAATTCAACGATAAAACTTCAGGTATTTGTTTTAGTAAATTTGAGATAATCAAATTTTCCCTTAGCAGATCAGACGATAGAAAATATTTTAATTAACTAGAAAGTTTACGAGACGAACTTGCACTAAAAGATGACAATTTACAATATCCGATCAGCCACAATCAGTATACAAATGTCAACACAGAAATGGACAGGTCAAAGGTTTTTGCAAAAGGTAGAAAGTATCTTCTCAGTAAAATAACAATGAAAGAACTGTTTGAAAATTGTCGTAAAGTATCTGTAAGAATTCAATTTCAATCCATACTATTACGATTGCACATTTTTTTTAAAAAATCAAACGTTGAAATAATGTGTGTTGGTCAAGAAATATGGCTCTTTTTGTAGGGGTATAATACTGTTCCAGCTTTGTTTAAAATCTTTTTAAAGTTATCTAACATATATTTAGATTTCACGCTGTAAAACTTTGCTTGTATTTTTATTTTTTGGCTGTGAAACTTAAAATCAGCGAGTTTCAGTCATTTTATCATTTTATCTCAAATTTTTGTTTATGTCAGAGTTAATTCACTCTATTTTGATCAGATTTGACTATGTCAGTTAATGAAGCGAGATAACCCCGTTAAGCTTAGCTTAGTAGCAAGTAGCTGTCGTGCTATGTTGTGTAATCTTATATAAGTCTAACGTTGGTTTGAATGAAAGGCATTTCAAATTCTATAAAATGCTCTTAACTCCAGAAGAGGATTTATATACAAACAGTCAGACAAACAGACAGAGAGATAGACACATACATACAAATGCATACATACATACATACATACATACATACATACATACATACATACATACATACATACATACATACATACATACATACATACATACATACATACATACATACATACATGCATGCATGCATGCATTCATGCATGCATGCATGCATGCATACACCTCATTCCCTTCACCTGTTCTCGTCACAAGATGTGAACTAACGTTGAATCGTTTACCTTTCTATCGTTGATGCTGTTCAACCCGGACTATCCCACGGCTATCATCCTGATGACTAATGCAGCAACTTGGAAACGATGAACCTATATGTACAGACAATGCTGTCTAAAGCGAGTCTTAGTCTACGGCCCAGAGGTCAGACGAAGTTTGAGGAAGAGAAAAAGATCTATTCGATGCACTGTATGTTAAATTAATGGTGTTAAAAATAAAATCCGTTTCCTGGGAAAAATTTATTCTCTTGTCTTGAGAATATATTAGTCGATGTTTAATATGATAGATTGATGTTCATCAATCTATATTTGTGTTTTGTATGTGATATATTAATATTCATAAATCTATGTCTGTATATATCTAACCCTGTCTCTAACCACGTCTCTATGTCTGTTTATTTTTGTCCCTAGAGTAGCGCGTATTCATGTCGGCCCCTTCCAACATTGTTGCCAGTATTCCGCCCGAATGAGGTCAGTCACTTGCTACACTTTTGCCAGTGGCCAGTACCGTGACGTTAATTCCTTTGTCCGTAGACAATCCTAATCCATTGTCCCTATACATTCTTTTATACATCTCATATTAAAATTCCCTTGTCCGTAGAGTATCCCACCCATGTTATATTCCCCTTGACCATAGGGTACAAACGATCAAATTTAAAATTAAAGTCCTATTGTCCGTAAGGTAACCACATTAACTGCTAAGGATTTATGTGCAATGTCTATGATGTCACCCTGACTAGATTGACCAGAGATATAGGCGAATTGTATAATCAGCTATATAATCGGAAAGAAATGAAGAAATAAATAAACAAATAAAACATTTCCCACCGACATAAGATATAAATGATTTAAAGATATACTGAAGTATCATCTGTCCGATATATTTTAGAAATGGATTACAAGTATCAGTCGTAAATAGATGTAAATCAATCAAAATATTTTCCGAATTTTGCGACAGGACTGTATTCGCAGTGAAAGTTTATGCGGAAAGTACTATCTTTCACACTGAAGATTAATTTAATTTAGAGCATATTAGGTAATTAATTGTTAACTATTCACTAAAATCGAAATTAAGAATATATGAACAATGTTAATATTAAATGGTATAATGTATGTACAATGTTAATATACAATAATATACATATCTGTACAATGCTAATTTACAATAATATACATGTATGTAAATGTTCGCCTTTGTCCGCTTCAACGCCACACTGTTGTTTTGGAACTAGAATGAAAGATGTCAGCCGGGTAGGTACAATCACTAGGCGATCTAAGTGAAGAAAGAAAATTCAGATACACGCTTATAAGGAAAAAAAAAATCATAAGATTCGCAATCGAACACGAAACAGTGTATTTTCTTTAATGAGAATTCAAAGAAACTGCTCCTTTCTAAACAAAAAAACCCTTAGTAGAAATCTATACATTTCATCATATATAAAATCATATCACATATACAAAAATAATATAACGTAATACATAAATAATATAACGTAAGCTTAGAAAGTAGAGCAAAACAGTACACAATACTAATCTATGTTGAAAAGTAGCAAAATAATAACTCTCTATCTGATTTTCTCCCTCTGCACTATATATAAAGTATCTTAAAGAATTCACCACTGTTTACACATATGAGATTTTATTCTGCTTCACTACGATTCTATACCAATGCGATTTGACATGGCATTGATCAAACAGTAATCAAAATTACAAAACGTTAGGTCATCGTAACTATATCTTTTCCAGATAGAGTACTTGACCAACGGACTTTATTTTATATAAAAAAAAATTCTGAATATATGTAACTGATTCATCAATCTGGCTTCGATTCTGTCAACAGGTATTAATTTTAGTCGTCCTAAATAAAAGTTGTCACTGACATTTTATTTTCTCAGTTTATACATGAAAATGGCAACGTCCAAGATACTCCCCCATTTTTTGGTAAATAGCTGAAAGTATGTATATTTGTATATATATATATTTGTATATATATATATATATTTATATGTATATATATATATATATATATATATATATATATATATATATATATATATATATATATATATATATATATATGTATGTATGTATGTATGTATGTATGTATGTATGTATGTATGTATGTATGTATGTATGTATGTATGTATGTATGTATGTATGTATGTATGTATGTATGTATGTATGTATGTATGTATGTATGTATGTATGTATGTATGTATGTATGTATGCATGCATGCATGCATGCATGCATGCATGCATGCATGCATGCATGCATGCATGCATGTATGTATGTATGTATGTATGTATGTATGTTTGTATGTACGTACATACATACATACATAAGCGCAAGTCCAGATAAAATAGAACACCCTCAGAATCGTACCCACAACAATTTACATTCATAAGGTAATATTATGTATATTTAATTTAATTGTTTGTCTGTTAATTTTAATTTGTTATTCCATTAAATGTTATTATAATGTAACATTGTTTGCTGGACTTGACCTTGTCCCAAATTGAGTTCATTTGTGCTTGTTCTGATTGATTTTTCATATTTTTTAAATTTCAATTATGTAAACAACTAATAATAGCTTCATTATTCTGTATGAGCATGAGATAATTATTTAGGTAAACAAATTAAAACTAATTGGCCATTGGACATGTTTTTCAGTAAATGTTTTTGGGACTAATTGCCGCAAAAATATATCGAGATTAACTTATTTGCTTTCTTCTTACAAACTATATTCTCTTTTTTACAAAGATTGTGCCCTTTTAAACTAGTGCAAAGTCTCCTCCCTTGTTATACATGTTTATGCTAGCTCAGCATAATAACGACCCGTACTAAAATGCCCAACCGTTCTTCTGACTTAATAAAGCTAGGGTTCAATCGCTCATGAGACGAATGGAATGCTAATAAGTGATTTACCAGAATTATATTCTATTTTGATAAGAGATTGCTTCCTTTACAAATAATTACGAATATACTCTCCTATATTATACATGCGTATACCAAAATTTGTAAACATCCTTATGACATAGTACATCTATGGTTCAATCGTTCATGAGACTAATGGAATAACCGATTAGGAGGATTAGGATGTAATAAACACATTAGCTTCTATCTGGATAGAACTCATCTGGATTCGGACAAAATCCGAGTGGTGCCTGCATGATACTAGCTTGATACACTTAGTACCCAAATCTTTACCAAATATGACCGGTACCATGTGGCAGTATAATTAGTGCCGAAGCAGCGTGTATCTTCAATTTGTTAGTCCTCGAATCAGAGAGAGAGTATGTCTATCTTCTTACAGGTAAGAATTGTTTGTGTTCAAATAAGTACCTTTAAAAAGTTAAAGATTTTTGTGGTAACTTTCGTAGTTGCAAAATTTTCGTAAGATCTCCATTTATTTTAATATTATAATGTAATGGAATATTTAATCGTTTTTAGGAATTTATGTTCATTTCTTTTTGTATGAATTTGCTACCAGCTTCATGTTACGATTTAGTTTGGGAACAAAAAATTCATTAGGTAATAAATAATAATGTTCGGTGATCTATTCCAAGTCGGTATTCTAAATCAACTTGAGTAAAATATATTTCTTTAAAATGATTTTTGCATTAATCATAACTATTGAATTTTATTCTCTTTCAATTCAAGCGATATCTAATTACTTGTATTATATTCTAAAATGCAGAAGCTATACAAGCATATGAAGTTAATAGATCGAAGGAAAATTATTCAATATGTATTGTAATAATTGACAAGTTGAACAGAATAGCTACCTTGTGTGCAATTGGACAAAATGGCTACCAAACGTATTCAATATGTATTGTATTTTTTTCAATATAAAGGTTTTATAAGTTGTAGAGCTAGAACGTAGCTTTTTATATCTATATATATATACATCAATAAAAATTTTAGTCACATAATAAGAGTATATCTTCTTACAGCGATGCCCGCTACCTCTTGCATTGACAGAGCTTCATTAAACAATTGTAGCCGTATCTACTCCATAATAATTGACCTTATTTTTAAGAAGGCCGAAGCCGAACTCTCTCTCTCTCTCTCTCTCTCTCTCTCTCTCTCTCTCTCTCTCTCTCTCTCTCTCTCTCTCTCTCTCTCTCTCTCTCTCTCTCTCTCTCTCTCTCTCTCGCTCATCATGAGCCAAAGCATTTCTTAAAGCTGCTAGTATTTCCTTCTCATAGCAAGGAATGTGGTAAAGGTTGTGATATAATAAAAAGGAACTTTTTCATAATATATATGTTGTTCAAATTCACGGTTTTGAAGATTCCAAATTGTGAATTTTTTAGGTTAGTTTTGCAAATAAACATGACACATTAGATCATTCTAGAATGTTATTTTCCACTCGGAAATGGTTGTTGTTGCTAATTGTGATTTTAAGATCAAGCAGAAAACTATATTATCTTGTGACTGTGAGAGTTTACCAATTATGGTTTAACACCTAGCACTTTAAATTGTATTATATTGTGATCAGTTTTTCCTGAAATTTTATTTTATTAAAATTATTGAATTAAAGTAATATTTTCTCTCGAAACACAAACGTGCTCTGATACAATTCTTGGATATAGACATTCATTGGAATATATCCTAAATTCAAACCTCGAATAATGTTTATATGATTCATTAAGAGACTATTGACACATCAATACCTTGTAGACTATAACATACACTGCATCGACTTCAATTTTGGAGATCTTCGGGATTTGAACTGCATTGTATTTGAGATTTGTATTACTAGGATTTGTGTCTCTAATTATTTGATTTTTTTGGATTAATTCGCAATACCGTACGTTCGTTTTTCTCATTGTTCACTTTGCATTCGAGGGAAATAAATAGACTCGTAACACTAAGAAATAACCTATTTCGTATAAGCCCTCTGGAAACAGAGATCCAAACATGGCAATTCTTATCAATTTTCATTAGCATAATAATAAACGTACAGCTAAAACATAATAATAAGCATGTTTCTCTTTCGGAAATATACTGAAAACATGAGAACAAATTTACATCACAATCAGCAATACACATCAAGCATAATAAATACAATTAGAAAATTACATAAGATGTGACTAGTACACAGCAACACCTTTTCGGTCCCAAAAAAACGAAAGGCAAACTGTTTAAAATAAAACAGGCATGTTTTCATCTGCCAATGAATACAATATTAAATGCATTTGAAACAAATGGCGAAAGGAAAGAATCACAGTTTTTCCAATGTGGCCGGAGTCCGAAATTTACGTGGAAGAGTAAGAAAGAAGCCATGTCATTTAAATATATAGTTGTCTTTCATAGAAAGAAGATTGTTTTCAAACGTTTGACTTCATTTGTTACTAATATCGATGCATCATGCAGAGATATATACAAATGTCGAACCGACTGGACTTGAACTCGATTAACGAGAGACCCTTCATAGAATAAATTAATAATTTTCCCCTGCACTATTCCTTGATCTTCTTTGGGGTATACCCCTTTGCGCAAATCGTTTATAATAAAAATAGACTCGGCATGTTAAGCATGTCTCTTCTAGTTACTAGCGAAATTATAAACTATCGGGATAATAACAAAAAGAAAGAAACTGACATGCGAAAGAAATCAGTCATTCGATTTGAATATTTCCTTATTGGTCCTGTTTGGTTTTGTTGCATATGTTAAAAGTATTTATCATTCCATTTAGCTAAAATTATTAAATTGTTATATGAAGTTCAACATTTTTAAGCTACTTTAATCTTTTATAGTTGTTACTGCTAGTTAAACTCAGTAATGCCAATTAAATTTCGTTATATAATTTTAACGAATTATTGTTTGACTGTTTTGCTTTTTTGTATATTTGTCACACAAAAATCACAAAACCGATTAATGCAAGGTAACTTTCTCTATCGTCTAAATTTGTTTATGTAATCTGGATTAGGATTTATTATTATGGGGTTGATATCTTGATAGTATATAAGTAATTAGCCCTGGGCTAAAGCCCTAGGGAAGGGCAAGAGATTAAACCGAGAGGTCCGTCGAATATCTGACCTTGCTTTACACTGCCCAGCAATTGTATATCGGAATCTTAACAATATTAAAGTTATGATTCTAAAGCTAAGTATATTGCGATATTGCGGGGTGGGGATGGGTGGGGTTAAGACGGACCCAGGGATTGCTGTCATCTGAATATGTATCTTTGTACTTTTATACATTAATAACTGGGGAAAAAGAACAGAAAAGAGGTCAGTGTAAGCTACGAATCAGAATTTAAGTGTCCATGTCCAGTAAGTCTATATGTGGATGCATGGTGGGTGAGCTCGACATGTTCGAAGTTATGATCTAGTGGACTGAGTAGGTGGGTGGGGGTTCAAGACAAGTTATGATCCAGTCGCTGTTCCCAATTGCATGCACACAAATATCATATCCACCTATACTGCAGAAATTGCACTTTTAGACCATTTGATTACTCCCTATGGCTTTGGAATCTGGGGTTGTGCTTGGGTGGGTTGGAGAGGAAGCTGCAAACAAAATATGAGTTATGCATCTTTACATTATGGAAGAAAAGCATGTGAATGTTTTTATAAAACCTAAGAAAGAGATAGCGTGCGGGACAAATAGACGAAGGAAATAATAAAATTTGTTGATGCTGTATTAGTAAAGTGAGGGAGTAAACACATATTTCGAATAAATTCCACAAACACACGTCTCTAGATTGCAGCCTTGTACATCTTTTTATTTTAAGCAACCAAGAATGATTTATTGGTGTCCTGCTTTTAGCACTATTCTTGAGCTTCCACAATTCAAAGTTCTTCATGTGGTATCATTTTTCCTCATCATGGACTATTATTTACGCCATGTTTTAAACAGCGATGTGCTGTGAACCCACCACGCAATGTTTGCATCTCTGCAGAGCTTAGTTTATGCTTAAAACCCCACCTCTATGTGAGGATAAGAAATGCAATAAAGAGCTTAGACGCCGGGTGTGTACAAGAAATATACCAAACAGCTTAAGACATCGTGGATAAACCTTTTTGTAGAATAGGCAGGAGAGTACGAGAGATGCTTGCTTTCTATGGGCCTGAAAAAATTCTATTGAAAATGATTGAATTTGCTAATTTAATTCGGCTATGACAGTAACTGATCTAAAGCTGAAAGAGCTAACTTTAAATGCTAGCAATGCATTTGAGTCAGAACTGTGCTACTGTTCGCCTCTTCCACATTTATAAAACATGTCTTGTTAGAGAAGAGGACAAAGAGACTGCTTCAATGCTGAAGAACCTGGCCAAGACTTTCACGTGTCTCGCATGTCAGACAGTGATATGTGCTCATTCCTGCTTTTAAAGAATGACGTACATAAAAAGTCAAATTCAAGCATCACCAGTTCACAAATCTTTGTAACTGATAAAATGTTAATTGTATTTCATCATTTCAGTCCAAAGCCTCACAGTACAAACAAAACAACACATACTCCCTATAAATATAAGGTATTTCCATTTTGAAGCCTGATTCTAGCATTACTGTCTTCATATCATCCCAAATACTCCGTGGACGGTCATCACGAATCATGACTAAGCAGAAGCGTAAAGTGGTAGATTTAAGAATAATTACATAATTCGGCCTTAGTATCGTCTTAAGCTAGGAAATCGTTCTAAGGAGCCCAACCCAACACAACCCACACAACCGCATCCACTTCATATCAGTCACATGTGTCAACAAAAGACGAAAATAAGGTCATTCAATTCCTTAACATCCTCAAACAAACTAAATAATAGAGTTTTAATCTCTACTGACTATGAAATAGACTTACCTTAATAGTGTACCGTATTTCTGTGTGTTTTGTTATAATGCAGTCTTCTGTATTTCTGGGTGTTTGTTTATAATACAGTGTATTATATTTCTGGATGCTTTTTGTAACATAGTGTACTATATTTATGAGTGGGTTTTGTGTTTTTGCTGTGTTTGGGTGTTGGGTTTGGGGGTGTTTACAAAAACTGCTTAAATATCTTATCAGTTTCATGCTCTGGAAATTTACATATAGATTTGCTGCCTCGTTATTAACAGTAATGTTTTCTACGTTAAAAATATTCGCTAGTCAATGTTCCTGTGTTAACCCTATCTACACCTGGCGGATCAAACAGATCTTTCAGATATTTGTCCTAATGACATCTACTGAATTTCATGTGTTGTCTCCATCAGTATGTAATGACAACTAACCAACAAAGTAACAGAAGTGCGTTTAACGCCGGCTGAAAATGTTGGAGGCAATTGACTTCAAATGGAGACTTTGTAAGTTTAAATTTGAAAGTATGACTATATACCAAAGACGTGTAATTGAGGGAAATGGTGTATTTGTGCAACAAAAAAAACCAAGGACTATCAGTGATAAATTGCTTATTTATAAGTCCAATCCAATTGTGAGCTCTCCTTGTCTCGATCTTGTAAGAATAGTGTTCAATGCTTTTAACAACTTGATTTTGATTGGATGTGGTGGCTTGACACAGCATCCAATTAAATTCACAGACCCGAAGCAATGAAATATCTGAATGATCTTCCATGGTGTATAAAGCGTAGCGTAAGACATAGGAACCTTGGCAAGCGAAGAAGTCTGTTACCCGGCATTGAAAAATATAACCCATGCTTCATTTGGTGTTTATATTTGTCAGATCAATTGAAATTAGTGAAAACTATCGGCTAAAGAGCTAGTACTTTCTGCAATTACATGTACCGTTGTCGGGCTACTCTGTAGATAATTTAGGCTCCAAGCCAACATCACCGTACTTAACTGTCCGTGCTTTTCAAGCACTTGACAACTTCCAACAATGGATTTAAATAAGCATGCTGGTATTAGGTTCTATATTAATGTACTTCATGTGAAAACAATAGAGTATACACAACATTACAAGTACATATAGACCAAATCGATTAGTATAGATGCTTTAGGATGGAACTTGGGTAGATTGTTTGTTAAATAGAAGTTTCCTCATTAAGTTGTCAAATCCAAAAACTTGAAAGATCTTCATATCTCTGTCGCTTATCTTGGGCTGAAGCACATAGAAAATCAGTCCCATCGCGCTTCCGACAAATAACAAAAATTCCATCCGCGTGTACATTTCTTGGTGGGATACTGAAAATTAAACATAGAATTTAATATTAAGTTTTCCTTTATATTTATGTGACTTTCCATTAATTAATACGTAATTGGACAGCTGCGGATGAAAGGACTGAAATGTGCATTCCGTAAAGTTTAAGTAGACTGCATAATTGTAACAATATAATCGAAATGAGCAGAATATTTTGTTAAATTTGTGTAGATGGTTTACAAAAGAAGAACTTTTCATGTACAATGAGAGAACAGTAGAAAGTCTTAGTATTTAAAAAAGGCCTAATTTATTTTGATTTAAATCTAAGCCATATGGGGTATCAAATAGCAATGATTTAAAATCTCAGTCATATGGTGTATCAAATAATGATTTAAATATCAGTCATATGGTATATCAAATAGCAATGATTTAAATATCAGTCATATGGTGTATCAAATAACAATGATT
Source organism: Potamilus streckersoni (assembly GCA_016746295.1). Lineage (NCBI taxonomy): Eukaryota > Metazoa > Mollusca > Bivalvia > Unionida > Unionidae > Potamilus > Potamilus streckersoni. The sequence continues at coordinate 965,271 of JAEAOA010002171.1, forward strand.
TAAAATCTCAGTCATATGGTGTATCAAAATAACAATGATTTAAATATCAGTCATATGGTATATCAAAATAACAATGATTTAAATATCAGTCATATGGTATATCAAAATAACAATGATTTAAATATCAGTCATATGGTGTATCAAATAACAATGATTTAAATCTCAGTCATATGGTGTATCAAATAATGATTTAAATATCAGTCATATGGTATATCAAATAGCAATGATTTAAATGTCAGTCATATGGTGTATCAAATAACAATGAATTTAAATCTCAGTCATATGGTGTATCAAATAACAATGAATTTAAATCTCAGTCATATGGTGTATCAAATAACAATGATTTAAATATCAGTCATATGGTGTATCAAATAACAATGATTTAAATATCAGTCATATGGTCTATCAAATAACAATGATTTAAATATCAGTCATATGGTATATCAAATAACAATGATTTAAATATCAGTCATATGGTCTATCAAATAACAATGATTTAAATATCAGTCATATGGTCTATCAAATAACAATGATTTAAATATCAGTCATATGGTCTATCAAATAACAATGATTTAAATATCAGTCATATGGTGTATCAAATAACAATGATTTAAATCTCAGTCATATGGTGTATCAAATAACAATGATTTAAATATCAGTTATATGGTATATCAAATAGCAATGATTTAAATATCAGTCATATGGTGTATCAAATAACAATGATTTAAAATATCAGTCATATGGTATATCAAATAACAATGATTTAAATCTAAGCCATATGGGGTATCAAATAGCAATGATTTAAAATCTCAGTCATATGGTGTATCAAATAATGATTTAAATATCAGTCATATGGTATATCAAATAACAATGATTTAAATATCAGTCATATGGTCTATCAAATAACAATGATTTAAATATCAGTCATATGGTGTATCAAATAACAATGATTTAAATCTCAGTCATATGGTGTATCAAATAACAATGATTTAAATATCAGTCATATGGTATATCAAATAGCAATGATTTAAATATCAGTCATATGGTGTATCAAATAACAATGATTTAAAATATCAGTCATATGGTATATCAAATAACAATGATTTAAATCTAAGCCATATGGGGTATCAAATAGCAATGATTTAAAATCTCAGTCATATGGTGTATCAAAAAATGATTTAAATATCAGTCATATGGTATATCAAATAACAATGATTTAAATATCAGTCATATGGTCTATCAAATAACAATGATTTAAAATATCAGTCATATGGTATATCAAATAACAATGATTTAAATATCAGTCATATGGTCTATCAAATAACAATGATTTAAATATCAGTCATATGGTGTATCAAATAGCAATGATTTAAAATCTCAGTCATATGGTGTATCAAATAATGATTTAAATATCAGTCATATGGTATATCAAATAACAATTATTTAAATATCAGTCATATGGTCTATCAAATAACAATGATTTAAAATATCAGTCATATGGTATATCAAATAACAATGATTTAAATATCAGTCATATGGTGTATCAAATAACAATGATTTAAAAATCAGTCATATGGTCTATCAAATAACAATGATTTAAATATCAGTCATATGGTCTATCAAATAACAATGATTTAAATATCAGTCATATGGTGTATCAAATAACAATGATTTAAATCTCAGTCATATGGTGTATCAAATAACAATGATTTAAATATCAGTCATATGGTATATCAAATAACAATGATTTAAATATCAGTCATATGGTGTATCAAATAACAATGATTTAAAATATCAGTCATATGGTATATCAAATAACAATGATTTAAATATCAGTCATATGGTATATCAAATAGCAATGATTTAAAATCTCAGTCATATGGTGTATCAAATAATGATTTAAATATCAGTCATATGGTATATCAAATAACAATGATTTAAATATCAGTCATATGGTCTATCAAATAACAATGATTTAAAATATCAGTCATATGGTATATCAAATAACAATGATTTAAATCTAAGCCATATGGGATATCAAATAGCAATGATTTAAAATCTCAGTCATATGGTGTATCAAATAATGATTTAAATATCAGTCATATGGTATATCAAATAACAATGATTTAAATATCAGTCATATGGTCTATCAAATAACAATGACTTAAAATATCAGTCATATGGTATATCAAATAACAATGATTTAAATATCAGTCATATGGTGTATCAAATAACAATGATTTAAATATCAATCATATGGTCTATCAAATAACAATGATTTAAATATCAGTCATATGGTCTATCAAATAACAATGATTTAAATATCAGTCATATGGTGTATCAAATAGCAATGATTTAAAATCTCAGTCATATGGTGTATCAAATAATGATTTAAATATCAGTCATATGGTATATCAAATAACAATGATTTAAATATCAGTCATAAGGTCTATCAAATAGCAATGATTTAAATATCAGTCATATGGTCTATCAAATAACAATGATTTAAATATCAGTCATATGGTATATCAAATAACAATGATTTAAATATCAGTCATATGGTGTATCAAATAACAATGATTTAAATCTCAGTCATATGGTGTATCAAATAACAATGATTTAAATATCAGTCATATGGTATATCAAATAACAATGATTTAAAATATCAGTCATATGGTATATCAAATAACAATGATTTAAATCTAAGCCATATGGGGTATCAAATAGCAATGATTTAAAATCTCAGTCATATGGTGTATCAAATAATGATTTAAATATCAGTCATATGGGGTATCAAATAACAATGATTTAAATCTCAGTCATATGGTATATCAAATAACAATGATTCAAATATCAGTCATATGATATATCAAATAATGATTTAAATATCAGTCATATGGTATATCAAATAGCAATGATTTAAAATCTCTGTCATATGGTGTATCAAATAACAATGATTTAAATCTGTCATATGGTATATCAAGTAACAATGATTTAAATATCAGTCATATGGTGTATCAAATAGCAATCTATGATTAAAGATTTAGCATTCTAACATTTCATTTAATTAAAAGCATATTCATGAACATAAAATTAAACTTTATTTAATATTATTGTGCCTAGTGAAATGATTTAATGTTCTAGCAGAAAACAAAACTACTATAGAAACATACGCCCAATTTGATTCAAAGATGCTTGGACCAAATTATCAATGACTTTTAGATTTAAACCGGACTGAAGATATCGTACGTCACCCAAACTGATTGCTAGATTTAAGACTTAAGATTTATATAAAGTTGTTGTTATGTTGGCTAAATCAGGACCTGGATTTCTCATTCTGTTTGTTAAGAATACGAAAGCAACGGTAACACTCACCTTCCTGTTGAAGACCACACACATTTGACTCTGTATCTCTCAAATAAAGCAAGAGCATGTAAGTCCCACCTATGAGGATTGCCACGCCCAACATGGATAGGGAGACACTGTGTACATAGTTTTGTGTCAGGACGGCGAAGTTGAGGAGCACTTGTGTCCACACTCCAATGACCGATAGGAAGCTAATATCACAAAGTTGTACCATCAGGGTTGTCAGATAAAAAATGAACACTGAAGTATAAATTGTCATTAATGCAAGCATCGTGGGAATCACTGCTTCGCTTAGATAAAGAGCAGATGAAATAAATCCAAGAACGAATGTTCCAACTGTGTATGGCACAATCAGCCTCTTTCTAGGACTGAATGTCAAAGATTCTTCTTTCAAATGTTTGAGTGTGATATTTCTTAATGAGATGAAAAATATGTAAAGAAATATCACTATAATCTCTCGACAAGGATTAGTGTATGCGGACATATCACCCAGTGACAATGTTGCTCCTAGAGACACTAGTCCAAGACTTACCATAATTCCTGCCCTTAGATCAATTCCAGTACATATTCTGAGAAGCATTGTTAATATGATTGGCTCTAGATAACCAACTACAAATGAACTTTTCCTGTTTAAATTGATCCAGTAAGAAAACAGAAAAATGCTTTTGATGTGGGCGAAAGCACATATGACTATTCCTTCGCACATTTGCGAGTTGGCAGTTACAAGAACCGCTGATGTCACAGTTTCAAGTATCGTGAGAATTAACGGGATCTCGTAGCCGTTTTCAAACTGCTTAAAATGATGTGTGTTCATAAAGAGTTCCTGTCTGCAGATACAGTTGACGAGACTTGCAAGAACGAACGCCCCTGATAAAAGCGAGAGCCGCCATCTACCCTGTTCTTTCTCTCTGAAAAAGGAAACAATCTGCATGATAAAATCGTACCGTATTTTGTATTTATTTAGAAGATATGCTACGCATGACCACGTAATCCAGTGTGTGCATCTTTCTCTCGCTTTGACCTAATGAACGATGTAGCGTTCAGGCACAGACAACAGAACGACAATAATGGAATTATCTATACTATTTGATACCATTTATGACAATTTCTTTTGCAATCTTTGCAGGATAAATTCTTAGATAAATGAAAATGCTAAGATATCGCTGGCGTAAACTGAAGATAGTGTACTTAATCAGTTCTTGCACTTAATTAGTTCTTGTAAATTTAATAAAGATAATGTCACAGCGTAACCAAAATTAATGGCAAAAGGAGACTGCTTATTCATGATAATGATTAAGAGTGAATGAATGAATGTGCATGTCCATATATATATATATATATATATATATATATATATATATATATATATATATATATATATATATATATATATATATATATATATATATATATTAAATTAACTAAATATTTTGCAGCAAGATAATAACATTGTCGATACTGAAGGTATAAACATTGCTTTTATATATATATATATATATATATATATATATATATATATATATATATATATATATATATATATATATATATATATATATATATATATATATATATCAAGTAATTAATTAGGAGTTATATTTACTTATAAACAGGAATCTAACTCGCGTCTAAGGCAACATCATCCATCACTGTCCCACAATTCATGTATAGTACTTTTATAAACGTTGATTAATATTATATTATCAAGATTATGGTGGTGGATGTTTTTTATCTTTCTTTTAAACAAATTTCCTAAAGTAAATTTTTTTCTCGAAAACCTCTTCCGCAATTGATACAAATTTCTTTCCTTGCAATGCCTCATCTGTAGTATAAAATATAACCCATTTGTGCATTATCTTCATTTAAAACATGTGTGACATTTGTTTTATAAGTCCAAGTCAATAAAACTCAGTAAAATTTAGTTATGGTTGATTAATTTTGCTTTTATTTGTCGTTTTGTTTTTGCTTCTTTAAAGAAAAATTAAATGAAATATATTTCATGTAACCCTTGATCATAATTTGGAAACAATGTCTATACCAGGACATTATAATCTCTGAACCAGGTCAATGTAAAAAAAAAGTTTACAGACGAAGCACACATGTACTGAAGGATGTGAGGAAACTGGCCAGAGTTGTATGTTTCGGAGTCAAAAGACATGATAGAAGTTGATACATTTTGCAAACTTGGAAGAAACTTAGGGTAGCTGACTGAAAACACTACATATATAAATTGTGACAATATTTCCAAGACAGAGGTAGCTATGTGGTTGATAACTCTAAACACATTACAGAATACATAATACCTAGCTATGATTTTGATTGGTCAGTTGTCTAGAGGAATGTGGTATGCTATACCTGACTGGAAGCTTCTGCACGTAGCCGGGATAGTCAAGTTATCCGAAACGTACATTTGTTTTTATTTGGAATTTTGTTTTCATAGGGATATTTTTTAACAAAAGAATCGATTGGTATACTTACGGTTCGTTCATTTTCCTTCGCAAAACCATATTGAGAATCCACGAACCACTGCAATTAAATAGCACATGAAAAGGAAATTGAAAATGATACACCAATCATATGTTACGGGATGAAAAAAAAAATATTCTATTTGATCAATTCCACTCAACATACAATCTTCACAACTACATCAATTCATGTCTTACAAGTTAAATGAAAGAAGATTTCGAATATCAAATGGAAACATTTTAAATCTAATATGTCCTTCTTTACGTCACGTAAGTAACATAAAAATGGAGAAGGTCGTTAATATCGAGTAATACATACACACAGGTCTCAAGCAGTCACTTCTGAGAAATGATAAAAATTAACCATGTCGACAATTCTGTTTGTGCAATAACTAGTGTGCTTGACTTAAACCTAGTAGTGCAAAACAGATTATATCTTAGTTGTTTTTTTAATAAATTAATCAGTCCTGCATTCAGCGTTGAATGTATTGCATTTTTCTTTTATTAAAAAAAAGAAACTATGGGTTAATGATACATCATCCATATCATTAAGGAAACAGAGAACAACATTTGACCCTTAAAAGATGACAGTCAATTCTTGCATGCGCGATTGCGGAATTCACGTACAACTTATCACACATATCTCACTTGTATTTACAAAATTCTTTCTTTTTCAAAAATGAAATGTTTTTTTCCCACTCCCATAAGTCTCTGTTCCAGAATACAGAAAGCCTCGTAAATATTAATTGTTCGGTAGTTATCCATGTGACTTCTTTAATATCAATGATAAATACAATTCATAAATAGTGTTATTTGTTGTTAAGGATAAAATTAGTGTAATGAATAGCATTACAAATATTTTTTTTTCTTCAAAAAAACATAGTTTTCTGCAGTTGTTACAGACTGAAACGTTTGACATACGAAAACCGGGTTCTGACCCGTGTGTTAGTTATTGACTTGACTCCCAAACTATTACTAGGTTGGAGTGTGTTGTACGTCGATTTAATTATATGTACACATTTGATAATATTTAGGGTTCTTGCTAACCTTTATGTAAGTATTTTCAAAAACATGACTGGTAAGTCTGATAGATTTGCATGATATTACTTTAAGTGCCCGAGTATAAGCAGCGTACCACCAACTACGCACAGCCAGTCTGAATATAAACAGCGTACCACCAACTACGCACAGCCAGTCTGAATATAAACAGCGTACCACCAACTACGCATTGCCAGTCTGAATATAAACAGCGTACCACCAACTACGCACAGCCAGTCTGAATATAAACAGCGTACCACCAACTACGCACAGCCAGTCTGAATATAAACAGCGTACCACCAACTACGCACAGCCAGTCTGAATATAAATAGCGTACCACCAACTACGCACAGCCAGTCTGAATATAAACAGCGTACCACCAACTACGCACAGCCAGTCTGAATATAAACAGTGTACCACCACCTACGCACAGCCAGTCTGAATATAAATAGCGTACCACCAACTACGCACAGCCAGTCTGAATATAAACAGTGTACCACCACCTACGCACAGCCAGTCTGAATATAAATAGCGTACCACCAACTACCACAGCCAGTCTGAATATAAACAGCGTACCACCACCTACGCACAGCCAGCCCGAGTATAAAGTGTAACACCAACTTCACACAGCCATACCCCAGATCAGGTTGAACAATCACGATGTACGCCGTTCTTTCGATGCACGATTTAAAAAGAAAATTGTAGATGACAAATCTGGGTTTAATTTTTATCAACGTTTTGAAAGCATTAGGTCGGCACATATGGTACATACTAAATGGAGGCGACTGAATTGATTTAGCAAACTACAATAAATACTTCCTATTGTTACAAAATCATTTATGCCACGACTACACAAAATAATACGAAACATGACAATATGGTTATTCACAAAATGGATAATAAAGGGATGATGTAGAGTGAGGAGATTACAAGCAGTTTTCTTTTAACCAACATTTAAAATGAATTGTATTCATTAAACCAGAAACTGTAAGCAAAGAACCGATGAGTATTGGCACGTACGCACAATATAGTCAAGGATGATTATTGACACTAAGTGCAACATGGTCAAGGATGATTATGACAAAGGATGATTTATTGCCAATAATTACAATAAAGTCATGGATAAGCATTGCTAGTACGCACAATATAGTCATAAGATGATAACTGGCAATAAGGACAATATAGTCAAAGGATGATTATTAGTAATACAGACAATATAGTCACATGATAAGTATTGGTAATCGCACAATATCGTCAAAGAATGATTTATTGGCAATACGTAAAGTCAATGGATGATTATTGGCAATAAGCACAATAGTCAGGATAATTATTGGCATCAAACACAATATAATCATAGGATAATTATTGGCAATAAACACAATAAAGTCATGGAATGATTATTGGCAATACTTGCGATAAAGTCAATGGATGATTATTGGCAATTAGCACAACGTAGTCATGGGATGATTATTGGCAATACTTACAATAAAGTCAATGGATGATTATTGGCAATAAGCACAATATAGTCATAGGACATTTATTGGCAATAAGCACAATAAAGTCATAGTATGATTATTGGCAACAAGAACAATACAGTCAACGGATAATTATTGTTAGTACGCACAATACAGTTCAAGGATGGTTATGGTACGTAAGCACGATATAATCTAAAGATGATTATTGATACATAATCAAGCTATTATAATTTCTACGGGTTAATTTTGAAACATACTGTGCTAAGATTTCCTTTCAAGCGTTGTAAAGGATGACCAAGCATGCTCATATCAAGGTATACCAACATTTTCATTGTCTCTTCCACAACGAAGCTTGTAGGACATTCATTATCCAGCATAACATTATTTCTCAATATTTGTCTGATCAATTTAAAATACAGATCCTTTGGCTTCTTGACTGATTTCTATCTAAACTACTGTAAAGCCCCTCGTTCTAATTTCACAGGTAATTCGGACACTTTCTGAATACAGCCATGCTTCATACATCACTCGGATTTACTAAGACACTGCCAATTGTATGGTTACTGCAAAAATCCTGATGAGTTGTCATGGGTCCTACAAATTTTCCATAATAATTGGTACAGTTTTAACTTAAATTGTTGTCTAACTCTGCAAATTCATCAGTTTCCAAAACTGAACATTTCGTTGGAGAATAATTCAGCCATAGTACAATGAAATGATGGTCTTTACCATTGTTAAAAGACCTACAATCATGCTAGTACTAACTCCTATGTAGGATAGGCAGTAACTAGTATTATAAGTGGCTCCAGTTTAGGATAGACAGTAACTGCATTATTAGAAGTGTATCCAGTGTAGGATAGGCAGTGACTAGTATTATTAAAAGTGTCTCCAGTGTAGGATAGGCATTAACTAGTATTACTAATAGTGTCTCCAGTGTAGGATAGGCAGTAACTAATATTATTAGAAGTGTCCTTAGCGTAGGATAGGCAGTAACTAGTATTATTAAAAGTGTATCCAGCGTAGGATAGGCAGTAACTAGTATTATTAAAAGTGTCTCCAGTGTAGGATAGGCAGTAACTAGTATTACTAAAAGTGTCTCCAGTGTAATATAGGCAGTAACTAGTATTATTAGAAGTGTCTCCAGTGTAGGAAAAGCAGTAAATAGTATTATTAAAAGTGTCTCCAGTGTAATATAGGCAGTAACTAGTATTATTAGAAGTGTCTCCAGTGTAGGATAGGCAGTAAATAGTATTATTAGAAGTGTCTCCAGTGTAGGATAGGCAGTAACTAGTATTATTAAAAGTGTCTCCAGTGTAGGATAGGCAGTAACTAGTATTATTAAAAGTGTCTCCAGTGTAGGATAGGCAGTAACTAGTATTATTAGAAGTGTCTCCAGCGTAGGATAGGCAGTAACTAGTATTATTAAAAGTGTCTCCAGTGTAGGATAGGCAGTAACTAGTATTATTAAAAGTGTCTCCAGTGTAGGATAGGCAGTGACTAGTATTATTAAAAGTGTCTCCAGTGTAGGATAGGCAGTGACTAGTAATATCAAAAGTGTCTCCAGCGTATGATAGGCAGTAACTAGTATTATTAGAAGTGTCTCCAGCGTATGATAGGCAGTAACTAGTATTATAAGTGGCTCCAGTGTAGGATAGGCAGTAACTATTATTACTGGAAGTGTCTCCAGTGTAGGATAGGCAGTAACTACTATTATTAGAAGTGTCTCCAGCGTATGATAGGCAGTAACTAGTATTATTAGAAGTGTCTCCAGTGTAGGATAGGCAGTGACTAGTATTATTAAAAGTGTCTCAAGCGTAGGATAGGCAGTAACTAGTATTATTAAAAGTGTCCCCAGTGTAGGATAGGCAGTAACTAGTATTATAAGTGGCTCCAGTGTAGGATAGGCAGTAACTAGTATTATTAGAAGTGTCTCCAGTGTAGGATAGGCAGTGACTAGTATTACTAGAAGTGTATCCAGCGTAGGATAGGCAGTAACTAGTATTATTAGAAGTGTCTCCAGTGTAGGATAGGCAGTAAATAGTATTATTAAAAGTGTCTCCAGTGTAGGATAGGCAGTGACTTTTATTATTAGAAGTGTATCCATTGCAGGATAGGCAGTAACAAGTATTATTAAAAGTGTCTCCAGTGTAGGATAGGCAGTAACTAGTATTATTAAGAGTGTCTCCAGTGTAGGATAGGCAGTAACTAGTATTATTAGAAGTGTCTCCAGCGTAGGATAGGCAGAAATTGTATTAATAAAAGTGTCTCCAGTGTAGGATAGGCAGTAAATAGTATTATTAAAAGTGTCTCCAGTGTAGGATAGGCAGTAACTACTATTATTGGAAGTGTCTCCAGCGTAGGATAGGCAGTAACTAGTATTATTGGGAGTGTCTCCAGTGTAGTATAGGCAGTAACTAGTATTATTAGAAGTGTCTCCAGCGTAGGATAGGCAGTAACTAGTATTATTAGAAGTGTCTCCAGTGTAGGATAGGCAGTAACTAGTATTATTAGAAGTGTCTCCAGTGTAGGATAGGCAGTAACTAGTATTATTAGAAGTGTCTCCAGTGTAGTATAGGCAGTAACTAGTATTATTAGAAGTGTCTCCAGCGTAGGATAGGCAGTAACTAGTATTATTAGAATTGTCTCCAGCGTAGGATAGGCAGTGACTAGCATTATTAGAAGTGTCTCCAGTTTAGGATAGGCAGTAACTGGTATTATTAGAAGTGTCTCCAGTGTAGGATAGGCAGTAGCTAGTATTATTAAAAGTGTCTGCAGTGTAGGATAGGCAGCAGCTAATATTATTAAAAGTGTCTCCAGCGTAGGATAGGCAGTAACTGGTATTATTAAAAGTGGCTCCAGTGTAGGATAGGCAGTAACTAGTATTATTAAAAGTGTCTCCAGCGCTGGATAGGCTGTAACTAGTATTATAAGTGGCTCCAATTTAGGATAGGCAGTAACTAGTATTATTAAAATTGTCTCCAGCGTAGCATAGGCTGTAACTAATAGTATTAGAAGTGACTACAATGCAAGATAGGTTGTTTTGGTGTTATAAGAAGTAACTCCAGTGTATGATAGGTTGTTACAGTAATGTTTATCATTGCAAAAAAAAATAGGATGCATTTTAAATCTATTGAAAAACATTACATAGTTTTTGCATCATTAATTGGAAATATAAAATATAAAGGGATGTAATCTCTGAATAGGCATATACGATGGTTCGACAAATTAAATTTTGCTTTTTATAGAATGAAGACGTCGATTATATTGTAAAGCTATCATAACACAAATTTTATCATCATTATCAGTCCCGTAACCCAAGAGGTCGCTGAGACAACATAGTTGACTTTACAACCAATTTTCTCCATTTTTCCCTGTTCTTTACTGTCCTTTGGGAATCTCCAAATCCCATTCCTGTTCACTCCTTAATGTTGTCTTCCCACCTCCTTTTTCTGTCTGCCTCTTCTTCCACACCCTCTCACTTTGTCTTGCAAGATTTTTTTTGCAGATATTTACTTTGACAACTATTGTAACACAGTTCTTTAATGTTACAGCTGTTGTAACACAGATCTTTAATGTTACAGCTGTTGTAACACAGATCTTTAATGTTACAGCTGTTGTAACACAGATCTTTAATGTTACAGCTGTTGTAACAAAGATCTTTAATGTTACAGTTGTTGTAACACAGATCTTTAATGTTACAGCTGTTGTAACAAAGATCTTTAATGTTACAGCTGTTGTAACACAGATCTTAACTGTTACAGCTATTGTAACAGATATATAATGTCACAGTTATTGTAATTCAGATTTTATATTGTATTACATCAATTTAGCTGTTGCCTAGTTTAATGATTTTCCCCTCAGGACCTTACATTTCAAGGTATGTACACAACTGGCGGCAACAGAGGATAAAATGACAAAAGTTACTGAAGCACGACTGGAGGGAAGTCTTTAAAGTGATGTTGAAGGCCGCGGTATAAAACATTCTAGATGTAGCGTCGGTTTCAGCGCATTTTAAAACCAGATGTCCTAATTGTTCAACTCAGAGTAGTTAATTTTAAAGGCCAATTTAAAATTTTATTTATTGTAGGAATTACTATTTTCGAGTATACATTAAAGACATGTTAGGCGAAGACCAATTACAACTAAGCAAAATATTTCTGAAGACAAAGGTCGCACTAATAATGTCACAAAATTAAAACATCTACTCATATTACTCCACTACTTGGGTCAGTCAAATGTCAGCCTAAATGTCCAGCAAATTTTCTGGTGATTACATATAGATATATGAATCTGCCTCTTTACTGATTCCATATTCCAAATGTCCCATATCTTATAAAAGGTATGACCATGTATTAGTCACTATTTGTCGCTAATAACAAGTTACTTAATAATGGCAGAATGTAACTGCTGGCGATGTAAAATGTAGTCACTATTACTAGGATGGGCGATTTAATTGCGAAATCACACCAATAATATATCGGAGCACAAAACCGAACCCGCATCACCGTCGCACAGAAGATAAAGAAACAAATAGCAAGTTGTACATACCTTAAATTTAATCACGCGTGTATCTGACATTTGTAAGGTGAAAAGCAATACCCTACGCACACTACCTCCCCCGCCCAGTTGGAACACCAGCCCACCCCACCACATCAACCATTAACTACTAAAGTAATTGGGTGTAGTGAATGGGTTGAGTGGACAGGGCAAAGTCAGGTTAAGTTTGGTGGACTGATACATGTTGATCAATAATTAGTAAATTGATCCCTGATATTTTTTTATGAACTGATCATATATGATGCTAGGAGTGTTGGTGGTTTCTTAGCAAGCAAGTTTGTGTCAAAGAAAGAAATATGTCGGCATCTGTCATGTCCAGTTAGTAATACATAAAGACTAACAATGACTGGCAAACGAGAGAGAGAGAGAGAGAGAGAGAGAGAGAGAGAGAGAGAGAGAGAGAGAGAGAGAGAGAGAGAGAGAGAGAGAGAGAGAGATGTTGTTGTTGGGCTTAACGCCATTTTTTCAGCACACGATAGGCTATTCATGGCGGCCAGTATTAATGGTGGAGAAAGAAACCGGAAAATCACCGGAAAGAACCACCAACCCACGAGAAGCTACTGGCAAACTTTCTCACATATCCACATTCACCGAATCCTAGACTCGAACTCACGCAGACAGAGGTGAGATGGCAGTGATCCGTAACGGACAGCGCTTTAGACCACTCTGCCACTCGGGGCCCCCAAGGGGAGAGAGAGAGAGAGAGAGAGAGAGAGAGAGAGAGAGAGAGAGAGAGAGAGAGAGAGAGAGAGAGAGAGAGAGAGAGAGAGAGAGAGAGAGAGAGAGAGAGAGATTAGTTGTTCGTTACCTCTATTCTCTATCGTTAGCATGAATACAGACTACTTCCTATTTACACCTTATATCCACATGTCCCATCCATTGACTACCTGAGCCCTTATACCTGTTGTTTCTCGGGTAATCAGGTTCGTACAGGTAAGAGATAAGTATAAAAGAACTGTCGTTCGGTCACTACGCATATTTGCGTCTGTACACGTAAACCCTGTAACTATAAGCCACGGTAGCTGATTAAGTACGTACTTTGAATTCTTTTTCTATTGATCTCTTTATACAAACAATTAAACTAGAACTTTTGATTTACCGTAAACTACATAATACGTAGATTTGTATATAATAATAATAATAATAATAATAATAATAATAATAATAATAATAATAATAATAATAATAATAATAATAATAATAATAATAATGATAATAATAATAATAATAAAATACAACTTCTGTTCTAATAAATTGTTCAGTCGAAGGCTCATCTCATACAGGGTCCGAGATGCATTGCATATTTCAAATTACATTACAAATATGTAAAACTCCATTCTAGAATTTCAGTCTTCTGCTCCAGTTTTTAAGTAAAGGAACACTTGATTAAGCTACGAAATTCAAAGACGACTGTTGTACTAAGTTAAAGCACACGCATACATCTCTAGTAAAGCACCTACATATATCTCTAGTGAAGCACCTATACACATCTCTAGTAAAGTACACACATACATCTCTAGTGAAGCACCTACATAAAGCTCTAGCAAAGAACCTACACAAAGCTCTAGTAAAGCACCTACGTACATCTCTAGTGAAGCACTTACATAAAGCTCTAGCAAAGCACCTACATAAAGCTCTAGTAAAGCACCTACGTACATCTCTAGTGAAGCACCTACATAAAGCTCTAGCAAAGCACCTACATAAAGCTCTAGTAAAGCACCTACGTACATCTCTAGTGAAGCACCTACATAAAGCTCTAGTAAAGCAACTACACTCATCTCTAGTAAAGCACCTACGTACATCTCTAGTGAAGCACCTACAAAGAGCTCTAGTAAAGCACCTACATACATCTCTAGTGAAGCACCTACGTACATCTCTAGTGAAGCACCTACATAAAGCTCTAGTGAAGCACCTACATAAAGCTCTAGTGAAGCACCTACATAAAGCTCTAGTAAAGCACCTACGTACATCTCTAGTGAAGCACCTACATAAAGCTCTAGCAAAGCACCTACATAAAGCTCTAGCAAAGCACCTACCTACATCTCTAGTGAAGCACCTACATAAAGCTCTAGTAAAGCACCTACACTCATCTCTAGTAAAGCACCTACGTACATCTCTAGTGAAGCACCTACAAAGAGCTCTAGTAAAGCACCTACATACATCTCTAGTGAAGCACCTACGTACATCTCTAGTGAAGCACCTACGTACATCTCTAGTGAAGCACCTACATAAAGCTCTAGTGAAGCACCTACATACATCTCTAGTGAAGCACCTACAAAGAGCTCTAGTAAAGCACCTACATACATCTCTAGTGAAGCACCTACGTACATCTCTAGTGAAGCACCTACGTACATCTCTAGTGAAGCACCTACATAAAGCTCTAGTGAAGCACCTACATAAAGCTCTAGTAAAGCACGTACATACTTCTCTAGTGAAGCACCTACATAAAGCTCTAGTGAAGCACCTACATACATCTCTAGTGAAGCACCTACACACATCTCTAGTAAAGCACATACATCTCTAGTGAAGCACCTACACACATCTCTAGTAAAGCACATGCATACATCTCTAGCAAAGCACCTACACACATCTCTAAGGAAGCATCTACACACATCTCTAGTAAAGCACCTACACACATCTCTAGTAAAGCACCTACACACATCTCTAGTAAACACATACATACATCTCTAGCAAAGCTCCTACACATATCTCCAGCAAAGCACCTACATACATCTCTAAGGAAGCACGTACATACATCTCTAGCAAAGCATCTGCATACATCTCTAGCAAAGCACGTACATACATCTTTAGTGAAGCACCTACACACATCTCCAGCAAAGCACCTACATACATCTCTAGCAAAGCACGTACATACAGCTCTAGTGAAGCATCTACAGACATCTCTAGTAAAGCACCTACACACATCTCTAGTGAACCACCTACACACATCTCCAGCAAAGCACCTACATACATCTCTAGCAAAGCACCTACACACTTCTCTAGTGAAGCACCTATGTCACACGTCTCTAGTGAATTTCCTACACACAATTCTGATGCAGCACCTATGTCACGCATCTCTAGTGCAGCACCTACTTTTCTAGGGAAGCATCTATGTCACCCATCTCTAGTGAAGTGCCTACACACATGTCTAGAGACGCACCTATGTCACGCTTCTCTAGTGAAGTACCTGCACACATGTAGGGAAGCACCTAGGGGAAGTACCTACACACATGTAGGGAAGCTCCTATGTCGCTTTTCTAGTGAAGTACCTGCACACATGTCTAGGGAAGCACCTTTGTCACATTATTGGGTACTAAACTGTAACTAATAATTGTAATTTCATTCCAGCTGGCGGCCAATGAAACACAGGAGTTGATCTGTTCACACAGCTGTAACACTGGTATCTGGCAGGCTGTTAGACTGATGATATCGATTTGTTCACATGTATGTACTGTGACACCTGTGTCCAGTGCTATCTTAAAGTGCTGGGTGTCGATTTGTTCAAAGGGAAGTTTACAAAACGAACTTTGGTATCATCTTTACATGCATCAACCATATCAATAAACAAGAACTTCAATAACGTGCTGTACAACACATTTTCAATTCTTGTCATTTCATGCGTGTTAACTTTATGCGCAAATTGAGATAAAGAAATATTTTTAATATGATTAATATTGAAATAACTTATATATCGAATTCAGTTATTTATTTTATACCATTGTACCTATATCTTGAATTCAAATATTTACGTTAGACCTATGTA
Organism: Potamilus streckersoni; assembly: GCA_016746295.1. Taxonomy (NCBI): domain Eukaryota; kingdom Metazoa; phylum Mollusca; class Bivalvia; order Unionida; family Unionidae; genus Potamilus; species Potamilus streckersoni. The sequence continues at coordinate 981,935 of JAEAOA010002171.1, forward strand.
CCTATCTGGTGTTTACATGTAAATAACATTAATGGTCAATTGTGTTCTGATTCTCCTCTTTCTGATGCAAATTATACGAAGTTTAAGCTGTGTTTATATTAGCACTAAGTTTTTTTTCAATGTCGACCTCGAGTCACTTAACACTGGACTCGCTCAGTATCGACATCGAGTCAATTTTAACGCTGTACTCGCTCAATATTAAGGCAATTATTGTTCAACGGAAAAGGACGAATCCGATTACTATTTCGCTCCTCATTGCACATAGGACAGAAGAATAGAAGTTGGGCAACAAAAGTGCATAACGCATTTAACGTATTTGTGTGTGTGTGTGTGTGTGTGTGTGTGTGTGTGTGTGTGAGAGAGAGAGAGAGAGAGAGAGAGAGAGAGAGAGAGAGAGAGAGAGAGAGAGAGAGAGAGAGAGACGGGTAGGAGGAACAGTTAGGCAGCAATTTGGACGCCATCATGGAGTATTGGCGAGTGTATCGTGTATGAAACATTTGTAGTTGTGGAATATTCAACGTCAATATCTTAGCTACTGCATCTCCAGCAAAGCAGAAGATGGAAAATAGCGCATGTATGTATGTATGTATGTATGTATGTATGTATGTATGTATGTATGTATGTATGTATGTATGTATGTATGTATGTATGTATGCTTGCGTGTATGTATGTATGTATGTATGTATGTATGTATGTATGTATGTATGTATGTATGTATGTATGTATGTATGTATGTATGTATGTATGTATGTATGTATGTATGTATGCAATGTATGTATGTATGTGCTTAAGCGCGTGTGCGCATGTATGTATAACGGAACATCATCGCGATTATGGCTTATGTAATGTCGACTAACATAATTTATAAAATATAAAAATAACTTTGTTTTAAACTCTATATGAATACACATTAGATCTACAAGATAGAATATAAAAGGAATAGGGGCAAGATTTATTAAAAGATATGTAAAATATAAAACTGAAATTATGGAGGAACACCCTTAAAACATAAGTTTAGTATTTGTTATATATTAAAAAGTTTTTTTCCCTACCGATGCATCATCATCAAACTCCATAAATGAGTTTTCGACAAAATTAGCGTTGAATTAAATACTATATTCAATTCCTTGATACTCGTGACCTTGATGGAGGTCGAAATGTGTCAATGTGCATTTTGTGGATTATTTACATGGCAAAACTTTGCGGGGCCCCTAGTGGCTGAGTGGTCTAAAGCGCTGTCCGTTATGGATCACTGCCATCTCACCTCTGTCTGCGTGGGTTCGAGTCTAGGATTCGGCGAATGTGGATATGTGAGAAAGCTTGCCAGTAGATTCTCGTGGGTCGGTGGTTCTTTCCGGTGATTTCCCGGTTTCTTCCTCCACTATTAATACTGGCCGCCATGAATAGCCTATCGTGTGCTGAAAAATGGCGTTCAGCCCAACAATAACAAAATCAAAACTTTGCACACGTGATTAACACGATGCTTACCTAGTTATATTGTCCCAGCAAGCAGTGACGTGTGAGCTTAGTACTCTCTTATAATTAACTTCTTTACAGAAAGTATATTAACATCAAGCAACGTTTCGGATTTCTTTTTCGCTTTGAATTTAAAGTGTATGGATAGAGTAATTTGTGCTTTCATGAAGATTGAACATTGAACATTAAAGCTTAGAACTTGTAATTAGAAGTGTAAATGTTTGAAGCTTTCTATGTTTATCTAGAATCGAATGGAATAAAATTGTGTGTAAATCTTAAAACAGGGAGAATTGCAAAAGGCAAAGCAAGTGTAATTTTTTTCACACTAGTATTTTCAACAGCATTTTCATTTGAATAAAGAACCATTGTATTATATTTGTTTTAAAATGTCAGTATTATTAATATTAAAATACATACCCTCTGTCTTCCTACTTTCTATCCGTACGGACATAACATATCATTGTACGACAGCCAGCGAACCGCCAGCTACAGTTTTACTGCATCCATACATAAGCATAGAAAGAAAACAAATGCTTTAAAAAATTTTAAAAGAGGTTAAACACAACAAATACGTGCACAATACAATATTTTATTATAAAGTTGAATTATTTATTTGTTGATCTGTAGAAATGTATGAGTAAGATGGGGTGAGATTATTTGCATAACTCGTGTGCTGCATATATTGTTTTGTCCTAACATTCCGAAATTGGAAGCAATCACGACAAAACACCAAACCTGGTACTCTGCAACCTACGATGAAACCACGATACTAAACTAAGAAGTACAAGAGCACTTGGACAAAACAGACCGTGGTTTTTATTAAAATAAAATACCATTAGCAGCAAATGTATTGTGTATTGAATGAGAATAATGCCATTAGCAGCAAATATATTGTGTATCGAATGAGAATAATGCCATTATCAGCAAATATATTGTGTATCGAATGAGAATAATGCCATTAGCAGCAAATATATTGTGTATCGAATGAGAATAATGCCATTAGCAGCAAATATATTGTGTATCGAATGAGAATAATGCCATTAGCAGCAAATGTATTGTGTATCGAATGAGAATAATGCCATTAGCAGCAAATATATTGTGTATCGAATGAGAATAATGCCATTAGCAGCAAATGTAATGTATATCGAATGAGAATAATGCCATTAGCAGCAAATGCATTGTGTATTGAATGAGAATAATGCCATTAGCAGCAGATGTAATGTGTATCGAAATAGAATAATGCCATTATCAGCAAATGTAACGTGTATCGAATGAGAATAATGCCATTAGCAGCAAATGTATTGTGTATCGAATGAGAATAATGCCATTAGCAGCAAATGTATTGTGTATCGAATGAGAATAATGCCATTAGCAGCAAATGTATTGTGTATCGAATGAGAATAATGCCATTAGCAGCAAATGTATTGTGTATTGAATGAGAATAATGCCATTAGCAGCAAATGTATTATGTATCGAATGAGAATAATGCCATTAGCAGCAGATGTAATGTGTATCGAATGAGAATAATGCCATTAGCAGCAAATGTATTATGTATTGAATGAGAATAATGCCATTAGCAGCAAATGTAATGTATATCGAATGAGAATAATGCCATTAGCAGCAAATGTATTGTGTATTGAATGAGAATAATGCCATTAGCAGCAAATGTATTGTGTATCGAATGAGAATAATGCCATTAGCAGCAAATGTATTGTGTATCGAATGAGAATAATGCCATTAGCAGCAAATGTATTGTGTATCGAATGAGAATAATGCCATTAGCAGCAAATGTATTGTATATCGAATGAGAATAATGCCATTAGCAGCAAATGTATTGTGTATCGAATGAGAATAATGCCATTAGCAGCAAATGTATTGTGTATCGAATGAGAATAATGCCATTAGCAGCAAATGTATTGTGTATCGAATGAGAATAATGCCATTAGCAGCAAATGTATTGTGTATCGAATAAAAATAATGCCATTAGCAGCAAATGTATTGTATATCGAATGAGAATAATGCCTTCAGCAGCAAATGTATTGTGTATCGAATGAGAATAATACCATTAGCAGCAAATGTATTGTATATCGAATGAGAATAATTTAGAACAACACTGTTTTGATGGTCGACATACTGTCGATGCATTTTGGAATATCTTAATCATTCAATTTTAGCGACGTACTCAAACAAATCAAACGACGTTCAATTATCGACTATCATATAACCGCTTTTTGTTTAAGCCTATATTTCAAAGTGGCAAAACATTGTACATCACATTTATCCAAGCTTTCGTGTCATTCTATGTGTAAATATACACATAGCTTGCTTGCTATTCTAGGTGGAAATATAGACCTAACTTGTTTGCTATTCTAGGTGGAAATATAGACCCGGATTACCTGCTATTCTAGGTGGAAATATAGACCCGGATTACTTGCTATTCTAGGTGGAAATATAGACCAGGATTACTTGCTATTCTAGGTGGAAATATAGATCCGGATTACTTGCTATTCTAGGTGAAATATAGACCCGGAGTACTTGCTATTCTAGGTGTAAATATAGACCCGGAGTACTTGCTATTCTAGGCGGAAATATACACCCGGATTACTTGCTATTCTAGGTGGAAATACAGACCCAGAGTACTTGCTATTCTAGGTGGAAATATAGACCCGGATTACTTGCAATTCTAGGTGGATATATAGACCTAACTTGTTTGCTTTTGTAGGTGGAAATATAGACCTAACTTGTTTGCTATTCTAGGTGGAAATATATACCTAACTTGTTTGTTATTCTAGGTGGAAATATAGACCCGGATTACGTGCTATTCTAGGTGGAAATATAGACCCGGATTACTTGCTATTCTAGGTGGAAATATAGACCTAACTTGTTTGCTCTTCTAGGTGGAAATATAGACCCGGTCTACTTGCTATTCTAGGTGGAAATACAGACTCGGATTACTTGCTATTCTAGGTGGAAATATAGACCCGGATTACTTGCTATTCTAGGTGGAAATATAGACCCGGATTACTTGCTATTCTAGGTGGAAATATAGACCTAACTTGTTTGCTATTCTAGGTGGAAATACAGACCCGGATTACTTGCTATTCTAGGTGGAAATACAGACCCGGATTACTTGCTATTCTAGGTGGAAATATAGACCCGGATTACTTGTTATTCTAGGTGGAAATATAGACCCGGATTACTTGCTATTCTAGGTGGAAATATAGACCCGGATTACTTGCTATTCTAGGTGGAAATATAGACCCGGATTACCTGCTATTCTAGGTGGAAATATAGACCCGGATTACTTGCTATTCTAGGTGGAAATATAGACCCGGAGTACTTGCTATTCTAGGTGGAAATATAGACCCGGATTACTTGCTATTCTAGGTGGAAATATAGACCCGGATTACTTGCTATTCTAGGTGGAAATATAGACCCGGAGTACTTGCTATACTAGGTGGAAATATTGACCCGGATTACTTGCTATTCTAGGTGGAAATATTGACCCGGATTACTTGCTATTCTAGGTGGAAATATAAACCTAGCCTCCTGCCCTTAAGACAACAGCATCAACATCAACAACAAGAATATTAGATCATTCAATCATTTTCAATACTCATGGAACAGTAACGGCAAAACCCAGTTTGATGTTTGTGTACTTTGATGTGGCAGAATACATTTTAGTGGTTACACGTCCTTCCCGATATTTGTTTACTTAGATGTGGTACAGTATAATATGGTTGAATCAAATCTATCCAGTAACTGAGAGCAATTAAATCAAAGTGAATTTTCCCAATTCAGCAGTAATGACCAAGGAGAAGACACGTTCACCGAAAATTGATTCATCCTCATTATCTTCCTGTGAGTAAAGCATATTGTTACAGTGTGACTTTGTGTATAAAATTAGATCAGGACGAAATATTATACTCTCTAAAGGACAAATTGCAGTTAAATTTCATTTCTGCAAACGATTCTCGATTGAGTTGCACCTCATGAATCCCCTGCACCGATGAATAGTTAGACAAAGAGGACATGGTATGATACATAGGTTCAATTTGCGTTTCGTACTTTTGCACGGATCGTTAAACATTATTCACAAAGGGCTGCATCTCATGATGATTCTTGTTGCAAGGATAACAACTATACCAAAACATCGTGGTCGACAAATAACCTAATGATGTGTATTTGAATCATTGAAAAATGTTTTGATTCAGACAGGCCAGAACGATAGGACTTGATTATAAAATCACACGACAAGTATGCCAAATTTGCCAAATTATCTGTTGGAGCGTCACCTCAGCAGCATGGTCATGACAAAATGAGGCATTGACAAATATCATGTCAATACAGATATGACAATGAAAAGAATTATTTTAATTACTACATTAAAAAGTCAAAGATGGTGTATCAAGATTTTTGTGAATGTTTAAAGACTAAACTGTATATGTTTGTCGTGCCACTCACGTTGAGAATGTTGCGCGGACCTCAGTGGTTAGAATAGCATCCAACTTAGTTTATTGGAATGACAGCTCCCATCAAGTTGAAATCAAAAGACAAGCCGTGCACTCCATTGATCCAAATAACATTTAATTGTATCTGAAACAATTAGAAAGGGCAAATTTGAATCTAGACGCCAATGCCCTAAGTGATTTCTGAGAACAACTTGACATATTCTTGAATCAGTGAAGTGTGTTTGTACATCATGTATATTTTATTCAGTGACGTGGATTTGTACATCACGTAAATTTTATTCAGTGACAGATTTGTACATCATGTAAATTTTATTCAGTGACGTGGATTTGTACATCATGTAAATATTATTTAATGACGTGGATTTGTACATTATGTAAATTTTATTCAATGACGTGGATTTGTACATCATGTATATTTTATTCAATGACTTGGATTTGTACATCATGTAAATATTATTCAATGACGTGGATTTGTACATCATGTAAATTTTATTCAGTGACATGGATTTGTACATCATGTAAATATTATTCAATGACGAGATTTGTATATCATGTGAATTTTATTCAGTGACGTGGATTTGTACATCATGTAAATTTTATTCAATTACGTGGATTTGTACATTTTGTAAATTTTATTCAGTGACGTGGATTTGTACATCATGTAAATATTATTCAATGACGTGGATTTGTACATTATGTAAATTTTATTCAGTGACGTGGACTTGTATATCATGTAAATTTTATTCAAAAACGTGGATTTGTGCATCATGTAAATATTATTCAGTGACGTGGATTTATAGAACAAGTAAATTTTATTCAGTGACGTGGATTTGTACATCATGTAAATTTTATTCAATGACGTGGATTTGTACATTATGTAAATTTTATTAAGTGACGTGGATTTGTGCAGCGTGTAAATTTTATTCAATGACGTATATTTGTACATGAGCACAAACGAGTCAGAAGCACCAGGAACAGTTTCCACTTGGACATGTGATTGTAAGACAAATATTTGCTAAACTGAGTAGATGTACGTCTTAGAATCGAAGTAGCACCGTTTTCATTTGATGGCTAATACTTACGATTTACAAAACAGCAACAATTTCCAAATAATCATAATACTTGCTATACCACATGGGTATCAAGTCACTCCTCCTGTTCGAGTATAGCATGGTAATTCTTTGATGATGACTCGAGAAGACAGCTGCATTATTATCTGGAAAATAAATGGATTTTTATCCAAGAAAATAAAGTCTAGTGTTAGTGGTGTCGTGACTCTTTATACCAATTCCAACCAACGCTGACTGTCACCGATACGAATTACATCAGAGCCCTCTTGTACAAATCCCCTTTGTATTCCCTCTTACCCATTTACTATGTTGCCATGGATACCATTTCGCTAGAAATGATGAACAATAATACTGGCAATAATCTCATCAATAAGGTTATCAATTCTATTAAATAAATGGCGAGACAATACCGGCATGCAACATTGCAACTCAGGATTCACCAATCAACATTGTCAGCCATGTTAACAATCACATTTTGTACATGTACTGTCGAATGTTTATTTTTCTTGTCAACGCTTACGTATTGGACAATTAGATGAGGGATTTGCGTAGTCCTTTATTTTCATTATTCATTATGATAATGACACTGACACTGGCAATATTTATTTGTTTTTTTTAGACTATTTGCCTATGTACATTTCAAATCATTTGATGTTAAGGACGTTGGTCTATGCACACTTAGTGTCATTTAGTTTTTATGGGCCACTGTCCCATATACAATTGATATTGTTTGATGTTAAGGACCCTGGCCGATATAAAATTCACTTTATTTGGTATTGACGGTCACCGTCCCATATACATTTAATATCAATTGATGTTAAGGATGCTGGGTTACATACAATTCGTGCCATTTAGTATATATGGACGGCTCATATACAATTCATATCATTTGATGTTTAGGATGCTGGCATACATAAAATTCATGTTATTTGGTATTTATGGCCACCGGGACAAATATAATTCATATCATAGGGTATATGGCATAAGAGAGTATAAAAGATCATCAGCGTATTCAATACTAATTCACATTATATATAACATAATGAGAGAGAGAGAGAGAGAGAGAGAGAGAGAGAGAGAGAGAGAGAGAGAGAGAGAGAGAGAGAGAGAGAGAGAGAGAGAGAGAGAGAGAGAGAGAATTGGAAACAACCTCTTAGCATCCGCAATTCCGTTGGAATACATCCCGTGGATAAAATTTTTGAACTTGGTATATTGGTTGCAATGTATGGCAAGTAGACTGAGATAAATTCCCATTATTAGTGGCTGTATGTACTCTTTGCACCTTAAAGTGAGACCAATATTAAAGCCAGCACTTTGCTAAGATTTAAACTATCTGTAATGATGAGCTTTCTTATAAACAAAATTATTATGTCCGAAATGCATTTTTGTAACAAGTCATTTTGTAAAGGGCAAAAAAGGCTTTCCTTAACATGTATGGTTTTGGACATTCACACGTATACATAGTAAATAATTTACATTTGAAACCCAATCACATCCTAGAGCCTCACAAAATTTCATCAGCATTGTGTAACATCTTGCAGATTATCTGTCATTTTGGTAACTCTTAGCTCATACTTAATAATGCACGCATAAGTGTTTAATATTTTTTAGAGACTCGGAGGCACAATTTTGTTTAGAATTGTATTTGTCGTAATACATGATTTTATTGTCATGGGATGCCATACATTATTTTGTCTTAGTCCAAAAGACTTTGAGAGTACAGGGTTTTAACTTTCTAACTTCGTTAGTATCACTATGCAATATTGTTTGGCATCTACCGGTTCAATAAACAATCATTTTATTATTTAAGATCAATCTTCCTTTCTATTTTGTCGCAAATTTCCTCCACAACCTTCACTCTGAAGTGGTAGAAGTTTTTCATATCTGCACACTTACCCAGATCATTAGCATACAATGTGGCAAGAATGCCGTGCATATCAGAAAGAAAAAAAAATCAGAGGATTTCGAATATATATAGTTAGGCTCCCAAGTTAACGCTTATATATATATATATATATATATATATATATATATATATATATATATATATATATATATATATATATATATATATATATATATATATATATATATATATATATATTAAAAAGTATCCCGTTAATAATAAACTAAATTTAGTTTTATCGATCACCTTCATTCCAGTGAAATATTCTGTCAATGTTGCATAAGATGCCAGTAAGATAACAACATCACAGCAAATTGGAACCCTGATTTTATTAACCACCACTGACGTCCGTCTAAATACGTTTACCATTTAATGTTTGTATAGTATTTATCTGTTTCCCAAAGATGAATCACTGCATAATCCTTCATATTCATTGTTGTTTAACGAGTTAGTCATCAGATGAGCTGGGCTTATTAAAATGTTGTCATTAAAAGAAATTGTAGTTATTGTCAATATATGCTTTTTAATTCTGACTCTATCCGCACTGATCGATGGACGAGCTCTTTCCCTACAGGAATGTTTTGTTTTTCTTCTTATTTTCTAGTCATGAACTATCTGTTATTACCTCTGAGTAACGCTTAAGGATGAAGTTTTAGGCTACCCTCTTCGCCAGCTCAGTAAAATACCTAGGACGGAGATCTCTGAAAACATCTAAACCCAAATACCAAGTGTGATTTCTTAATCCTGATCCTGCGTCAGTACTGCAGGAAGGCACATTAAAAACGCCCACTAGCCAAACTTATTGTAGCAGCTTTGAAACTCGTGGAGATATATGGGCTTGAAACCTTCACGGCAAAACGTTACAAAGAACAGCGTACCCGCTGCTGAATGTGAAGAAGTACAACATGGCACAGCATTCTAGCTGCCGTAACAACAGTCCATTTTAGAGCTCCAAATTAGCCTCTTTAATTTTAAAGAGGTTCCAGTTAGGCTAGGAATTTCATTTATAACAATCTATGACTAATTCGATCCTTTGACCCGCTGCTCAAAATTCATACTGACTAATATTGACTGAATCAACACATGTCGCTAAGACATATTAATATTTCAAATGCTAGGGACTTATTGAATGTACACAATGTACAAGTAAAATTCGATTGATAGACGGTAGGAGAATTTTTACAAACTGAATGAATCTGGCTAATTAAAGAGGTGGCTTACATATTATTGGCATAAGGATATGTCATTAATACAACTGGAATGGATTTGAAATTGGTACAGCCTTCCCCTCCTTGCTAGGGCACCCGTACATGGACATGTGGAACGATTTCCACCCGTCCAAAAGCCAGATGCCCGAATGAGACGTCATTGCTGCCAACCAATGATAGCGGGCGTCTTTTAACGCTTGGTTGACACCTGGTGGCAATGTAGCAGTACTGACTATGCTTGAGCGCGTATTGGGTCCATTCCCGGTAAAATGGCTGCACCATTACTCAGTAGCCACCAGCTAGAATTAAAAAAAAAACATATTTGGCTCATTATAAAATCATTTTTTGAGGTCATTAAAGCCTAAAGGATCAATTTTCCTTCGCCCTTGTAATTTAATAGTATGCCATGCATACAGTAACCACTGGCATATGCACATTACGTACGCACGCCAGTGTAATCCAAGTCAAGACCTCTGAGTAACAGACTCAGGAGTGTTTTCTATCACGTTCCATCCTTTCCCGCGGCCAAGTCGTTATACTCATGGTCACCACCAACAATAACAACAATTTATGGTCACCAATTATTGATCCAGATAAGTGTAACAGCATTGTCTTGACGAGTACAATGAAATTACGATCGCTAAATAAATAAAAGAGGCAATTCATGCCTAACGATTGGAATACTTCTTTCCTGCTACGTGTTTGTTTAGTACCAAAATTCAAATCAACTTAAATTTTCCAAATTCATGCAACTCGCACATATTACATTAGGGACCGTCCGATCATATATTACATTAGAGACAGTCCGATCATATATTACATTAGGGATCGTCCGATCATATATTACATTAGAGACCGTCCGATCATATATTACATTAGGGACCGTCCGATTATATATTATCGGGCAAAAATAACAAATTATAGAGTGACGTAAAATCGGGCAAAAATAACAAATTATAGAGTGACGTAAACAATGGGTACAGTCTCTACCGTGGGGTTTCATTCTGACCCCGAAAGCTTTTTTGAGGAAACTGTTTGGCCCAGAATGGATCCCGACTGGCAAGATGTTGCACAAACTAGCTATATGACCCCTGTTGAGATCACAAACTTTAACGGCTACCGTAAGTCAAAATGACTGTTTAAATATTTTGGAAACATACGAGTGCGCATATTACACGAAAACAATAAAATTTGAACAGCAGGAAAATTCACATCGGACTTGATTCTAACATGTTTGGCGTCGGGTTAGGTTGTTGTTTTTGTGGGGTTTAACGCCATTTTTCAGCACACGATAGGCTGTTCATCTCGGCCAGCATTAGAGGTGGAGGAAGAATCTGGGAAACCCCAGAAAGAACTACCGACCCACGATAAGATACTGGCAAACTTTCTCATATACCCACAATGGCCGAATCCGAGAATCGAACACAATTGAGATGGCAGTGATCCGTAACCGAAAGTGTTTTAGACCACTCGGCCACTAGTGGCCCCGCGTCGGGTTAAGTACCGCACAGCACAAAATAGGAAACTTGGCATAGATTTGAAACAAATGTTATCAGTGAAGCCCATGCAAATGGTGCCATGATTGGAAGAATGAAGACAGGCTGGGGTGTTCAAGGAATTTCTCCTTTCTGATGCTTGCTTTAAGAGAATGACAATAATAGCGACCAATCGCACAAATTAAGTAGCATGGAAAAGTGTTGCAATTTATAACGTGTCGTACATGCCAACAGGTTACAAGCGATTATAACCCAATGAACGAACGAACACCAGCGATGGAGAGGGCTAATGAAGGCATGGTGCGTAGCATGTTACCAGCTATAATTCAGTTACCTGCACTACAAGCCCTCGAGGTCATACGTTAGGCTTTAACGACTAGCCGGAACCTTTCTAAAGGCGAAAAACGTACTATCTTATTCTTTGCATAGGACACAAAGATAGAAGACGTCGCCTGGAAAAGAAGTGACCTGCGATTTAGGAATCTGTTTGGTCGAGGAACAACAGGAAAAGGGCGACGATTCTGACAGATGCGACGTCTGGCCACTGACAACATTTTGCCATTGCAAGCTGAGGCAGCTCCAAAGGAGATAATCACATCCAATTAATACCCCTGCGACATGACAAGGGCATCTCTCCCACCCCACATCTCGTTCGTCCTTCGTTCTCGAAGACGACCATGACTTCATGTCTGGGCTGGTCTGTGAGTGCGCAGATGGCTTGTGAAGCCAATCCGTGCTTTTACTAGTCTTGGGCAATGAGGGCAGAGAATTACCGATTGATGGTTTGCGCTGGTTCTGTTCTTCCTCTGCTGACGTTTATGTTTGGCCTCACTGACCGGCGCTCTTCAAAAGCAACTACGCCTGAGTTGATCTGGTGACGCCAGTCAGCGTGGTTTTCGGCGAAGTACTCCCAGCTGTCTGGATTTATGCCAGAGGACTTCAATGAAGCTTTGAGAGTGTATTTGTACCGTTTCTTTTGGCCTCCACAGGAACGTTTGTCTTCAGCTTGTTCTCCATAAAATAGTCTCTTCGGGATGCGGTCATCGTGCATGCATACATACACATACCAACACACCACTACAGCAGATTGTAACCACCATCCTATATATGCAAAGTGAAGAACAGACAGAACCAGACTAAAACTCCAAAACCGACTACGATTGCGAATCTGACTGATTACCAACCCATTGAAGACGAGGAGGGAGAAGAGGGGGAAATAGGAAAGCGACCCAGACAAGCACTGGAAGACAATAGGAATGCGAGCTTTTTGCAAATGAAATGAAGTACATCGTCCTTAGGTCTCTAACAAAACCGTCACAGTGCAAGTTTGGAGCACACATAATGAGAACCTATTCATGGGACAGTTATTCCATTTACTATATAACCAGTCTAACAGATGTGTCTAAACTGCAGTTCAAAATACAGCCTACCGCTGTCTAAAATAAACCCTAACAGGTTTTAGGACTCATATTTGGGATCTTATACTTGCCTTATAAGACCCTTTTGCTACAATAGCCCAAATTGACTAGTAATTATTGTTTGTTCTTTGGTCTCGAAGACGACCATGACCAGATCTGGGATTGACCGTGAATTCATAGATGGCTGGTGAACCAGTCCGCGCTTTAAAGAGTATAAGGCAATCAGGACAGTGAACTGCCTGGGTCTGGATAGGCTGAGGGTTGGCGATAGCTATGCTCTTCATCTGCTAGCTTTTATGTTTGGCCTCGTTGAACCGGTGCTCTTCAAATGCAGCTGCGCCTGAGTTGATCTGTTGACGCCATTTTAATGTGATTTTTTTGCAAGCTGAACCCAGCTGTCTTTATCAATAACACAGGACTTCGTTGAGGCTTTGAGCGTGTCCTTGAACCGTTTCTTTTGACCTCCTCTGGAAGCTTGCCTTCAGCGAGTTCCCCATAAAACAGTCTTTTCGGGATGCATGATCATGCAATACGGCAGACATGACCAGCCCATTGGAGTTGTGACCTTCTGAGTATGGCTTAGACGCTTGTCATCTCGGCTCTCTGGATGGCTTCTTTGTCAGGAGTCTTGTCCTGCCATTTGATGTAACGCTGTTTTCTGAGGCAGCGCAAATATAAGGAGTTTAGCTGTTTTTCATGGCGACTGCGTACCGTCTATGTCTTAGAGGCGTACAAGAGTAATAACTGACAGGTAATAAACATGGCAAAGGGTTGTCCAAAAATAGGAAACATGGCACATTTGTATACAACATAGAGTGTCATAATACACGGGTACAGTGTTGTCTTTGGCTAACAATTCTACCCCCGAAATCAATATTCAAGCGGAAACTAAATGACTCTAACTCTGATTCGGCTTACTGATGAACGAACTACTTCTGTCGCAAAACCCAATAAATCAATACATTTCTGGACAAAATTAGGCCAGCCTGTTTGGTACAAAATTTCCGTGAACATAAGAGTACGTACAGTACACTACAAGAAACAAAGAAGCGTGTGTGTGTGTGTGTGTGTGTGTGTGTGTGTGTGTGTGATTTTAATGTACCTTTCACATTTTTTTCAGTCAAATCGCTACAATGTCTGCAATATGACAGTTTAGTGTTAGGTCTAGCATCATATCCCAATTCCAACCAGTCACATTCTTATGATATCAGACTAACTAGTCCTAACAATAACCTCTTAATGCTGAGCGCCATTTTAATAAGTTTTTAATATGACTCTGTCGGTGTTCGAACCGGCGACCTCCCATATACGAGGTGGACGCTCTAACCAATTATGTCAATGGAGCGGTGTGTGCATCAGTTTGCTGGAACATTCACAACGCACAAATATTTTAATCACGTATATGACTCTCGCAGCTTTAGCGTTGTGACAAGGCTTCTCGTGGCTTGCTGATGTGGAATTAAAAATAAGCCGTTAATCAAGCAAATTAATTAGTGAGCAAACGAGCACAGACTAACGGGTCGCACATCACGACAGGTGACAAGCGATGATTTTCACAGAGAGAGAGAGAGAGAGAGAGAGAGAGAGAGAGAGAGAGAGAGAGAGAGAGAGAGAGAGAGAGAGAGAGAGAGAGAGAGAGAGAGAGAGAGAGAGAGAGAAATTGTTCATTCCAATGCTACTGAAGCAAGTCAATACTTACTCAAGTTTAAACGTACTTAAGTCAAAACTGAAGCTAATACGTACCAAGATGGCTCCATAATGTTAAAATTCCCATGTCGCTTTACAGCTTTGAAGTTTAGCAACTTACATTATAAGAGAGAGAGAGAGAGAGAGAGAGAGAGAGAGAGAGAGAGAGAGAGAGAGAGAGAGAGAGAGAGAGAGAGAGAGAGAGAGAGAGAGATTTGGAACACTGCATGATCAAACTTTTTTAATAAAAAAAAAAAAGAGATACGAAAGCTAAGCAAACGAGCATTAGTTTCGTGAAGTCATGGTGTTCATAACCTAATTTTGAGTATGTCCTTCATTTGACTTTAAACGGAAGATGACTGCTGCGACAACAATTCTTTTTCTGGGGTGGGTGTTGGTAGCTTTTTGTGTAAAAAAAACACTGATGTTCCATTTAATGCTGGGATTGGATTATATTTAAATCAACAGTTAAACTTTTCAGAGTATAAGATTAATGTATTGTAATAGTTAATGACTTCAATTTGTGCATTTGCCCGTGAATTTAACTTTTTATTTGCTTAAAATTGTTTCCCTGTAAAATTAATTCCTAGGCATCTCTGTTTGCTCTGGTTTCAACAATTCTGCTAACAATCTAAGGGAGGTAAGCACATATTTTTCTTGCATGAATCAATGTTTAAAGGGAGGTAAGCACATTTTTTTTTTCTTCTTGCAAGAATCAATGTTCTTCACAATGAAAAACAGACTTCCTATATCCGGAATAATCCAAGGTGGGTGGAAGTTCAGGTAAATAACATCTGTTTCTTCTAGATCATATACGTTGCTATTTGGTAAAATTAATGTTTTAAAATATTTATTTCAAATGTACACAGCTACTTTTTTATATAAAAAATTGCGACTTCTTGTGAAAGTAGAAAAAACGTGCATCCTCTTCGTAGTTCATTTTACACAGCCGTCATTTGCTACAAGCATTGACTGTAAACAGGTGTTATTGCACTTTGATAATAAGATGATCAGTTTTAACGGTTTGATATGGACACGGAATCATTATCACCACATATTAGACACAATATCCGTTAGAAATATATATGTATTAATCCAAACATGTAACCACACCCAATGTATTTTATGTATGTATGTATGTATGTATGTATGTATGTATGTATGTATGTATGTATGTATGTATGTATGTGTGTGTGTGTGTGTGTGTGTGTGTGTGTGTGTGTGTGTGTGTGTGTGTGTGTGTATGTATGTATGTATGTATGTATGTATGTATGTATGTATGTATGTATGTATGTATGCATGCATGCATGCATGTATGTATTTATGTTTGTATGTATGCATGTATGTATGTATGTAT
Organism: Potamilus streckersoni; assembly: GCA_016746295.1. Classification (NCBI taxonomy): domain Eukaryota; kingdom Metazoa; phylum Mollusca; class Bivalvia; order Unionida; family Unionidae; genus Potamilus; species Potamilus streckersoni. The sequence continues at coordinate 998,024 of JAEAOA010002171.1, forward strand.
GTATGTATGTATGTATGTATGTATGTATGTATGTATGTATGTATGTATGTATGTATGTATGTATGTATGCATGCATATATATATATGTATGTATGTATGTATGTATGTATGTATGTATGTATGTATGTATGTATGTATGTATGTATGTATGTATGCATATATGTATGTATGTATGTATGTATGTATGTATGTATGTATGTATGTATGTATGTATGCATGCATGCATATATGTAAGTATGTATGTATGTATACATGCATGTATATATGCATGCATATATGTATGTATGTATGTATGCATACATGCATGTATGTATGTATTTATGTATGTATGTATTTATGTTTGTATGTATGCATATATGTATTTATGTATGTATGTATGTATGTATATATGTATGTATGTATGTATGTATGTATGTATGTATGTATGTATGTATGTATGTATGTATGTATGTATGTATGTATGTATGTATGTATGCATACATGCAAGTATGTATGTATGTATGTATTTATGCATGTATGTATGTATGTATTTATGTTTGTATGTATGCATATATGTATTTATGTATGGATGTATATATGTATGTATGTATGTATGTATGTATGTATGTATGTATGTATGTATGTATGTATGTATGTATGTATGTATGCATGCATGCATGCATGCATGCATGCATTTATGTATGTATGCATGTATGTATGTATGTATGTATGTATGTATGTATGTATGTATGTATGTATGTATGTATGTATGTATGTATGTATGCATGCATGCATGCATGTATGTATGTATGTATACTGTGTTTCATCTACAAACGGCTTCATGTAAGTCATCTGACTCATCTAGGCAAAACGTCAAAATCCAAACCTATGTGTCCTATTTAAGCTGATGATAAGTAGTTTTTGAAAAATAATTATATTGTTTATAATTTAAATTGACAACAAAAATAATAGTTATATAATGTGACAAAAGCCAATAAGGCAATTCCTTTGCCAGAATCATCTGAACATTCTATGTATGTTAAAAATCTTGTTGATAGTTTCATATCATTAAAAATAATATGAGCATATATCACAATGCATTTATTGTTGGCTATGTCAGTACTTTCATCTGCCATTGCTGTTACAAATGACGAATTTTGCAGATCACTGTAAGATTATCCTCAACGTTTTAATAGGCAGTAACTCTGAACAGGTGGTAGTCAAGTCATATTGAACAGAGGAATTCATCAAAATGCCAATGGCATCAATTTCTTTATCTGTTAATTAATGTATTAAATTAAGAAGAGATTTGTATTTTTAAAAAGGGATGTCTTTTACACTCAGCCAATGTTCACACTTTAGCACTTTTGCTGTTATGACTTAGTTGTAAAACTGCATTAAAATTTGCCAGAGGTTTCTGAAATACTTAATCATGTGTAATTATGTGCTAATTTTTTTTTTAATCTGTGATGCTGAAAATGACTTAGGTGGGAGTCCTCCACACACATGTAAGAATAGGGCGGCGAAATTCTAAAACTTACCAGTCCTGCTGCAGTCACCTGCTTAGTGACAAAATGTGCTGATCACTTGGCTATGCTAATACTGGTGGAATAAAGTGCCTGGTGAGTTACAGAATTCAGTAGCTCAATGATCCATTGCTGTACATATGGTCATTAAAGAGTACATCAAAAGAACATGGTCAGCAAGTTCAAAGTCTTTGGTTGTCGTCTGGGTGGGAAAAATATACTGATATTTACAGTGATTGAATTCAGAGGCAGAAAGACCCAGAGATGTACTTGTGGTCATTTATAAGAGTACATTAAGTAAACAATTTTAGATTTCATAATTGTGTTCATTTCTGATTGTATCGGAATAAGTAGTACATGTGACATTGGAATCAGAAATGTTGAGACTTGGTCAAAATGTCATTCACAAATTTGGAGTTCAATCAAAAGTTTGTTTTCTTTCAAATCAGCATGTCTTCACAGTGTATTGTTTTGAAAGTTATGAAGGGGTTGGGGTTGCACATTTGCTCATCAAGGTTTTTTTGACCTCTGGACATATATGGCAGAACATAAAGGCATCTTCACTATTACATTCTTCACTTGACTTAAAACTTTTTGAAAACATAGCCAGCTGTATGTTTTCCACCTCTGTTGCACAAAAATTATTTTATCTTGTAATTGTTACCTTATGATGATGAAGGCTCCACTGGTTTGATAGAAATACTTTTATCGACAGTCAGTTGTAAAAAACACGATACAAATAATAATTTCATTGGTTTCGGATATATTTTAAGTTTGTTTTCTTTTTACCATGGATGCAATTCTCATTCAGACGCTGATAGAATCTTGGAACAACGCAAGGCATATAATTGAGGGAATAGAAATTGTTGCATCTTTTTGCGAGACAAGGATGCACATAAAATAGTATTTTCTGGTGATAATCACAGTAAAATCACGATTATTTTTTGCCTCTTGTTTGTGGTGATTAATGATTCTAACAGTCTGTTGCTACAAATGATGTGATAGTTACAGGTCCCATAAGGTCAGCTCCAGGCTCCACATTCAGTTGTAACCCTATGTATTATGATCACATCAATGTAAGAAACTGATGTTCACATTTTTTCTCTGTATGAGCTAGTTGTAATTTAGCCAACAAAGTAGTTACACCAAACATTTATTTTGCATTAATCAGCAAAACATAACAATTGGGTGTGTCAATTTATGTACTGGCAACAATTTTTAGACCAAATCTTTTGTTTTGTGTTATTCAACAAAAGATAACATTAAGGTGCATCAATTTACATACCATCATTGACTTTTGTGCGTCAAATCGGAACATTCTGTGTATTTGATGCCTATACTGTAACATGTATATCACAGTTACTGGAAACACCAAAATACACTCAAAACCCGAAACACAATACACAATTATTTACTAATACTTGATGTATATTTTAATGCACACCTCAATTTTATGATTTTTAATTTTTTTTTTTTTTTTAAAATGATAAAAGCAATACGATTCTTATGCAGATATATACTTCTGCCAATTTTTAGCACAATTCATATAATGAAAACCTGATGATACTTAATTTAATTTTACTTGTTTAGACAGGTATGGGAAGTGGCAAATCAGTCAGAATATAAGAGTGAAAGATCAAATCTGTATCTTCATATTTTCATTGTGTAGCTATAAAGAACTGATGGAGTAAATGATCCACAAACATACAGCAGGTATTGTTCTTGACATAAAGAGTTGGCTAGCTTATGATTCAATTCCGTGTGGCATAAAAAAAATGTTGTCAATTTGAATAATGAGAAAAACCTGTAAAATTCTTCTTCAGATGACTGTATTGTATTTCTCCTATGATCTTAGCATGATTTTTGTTTAAATTGGGGAGTTGTCAAGGGTCTCCTAAGAATTTGTTTTTAATTGTTGAATCTCTGTTTGTACAAGTTAAAATAAATATATAATTCTAGCTACTACTTTTGATACTTTCATGGTTTATTCTTTGTATAGAATACAAAATGACTTTCCGTCCAGCCACTGGACTTCATTACATGAATAGAATAATTTAATATAATTCATATAAATCATTATAATCATTATTCAAACACAAGCAAATCATAATACATTCTTCTTCATGAATAGCATGGTAAAAATATGTGTATTTTGATATATTTTGGTATTTGGGCATATTTCAGTGTTTCTTCTAACCCTGTAAATCATTAATAGGGTACCGTATATTATACATGCACTTAGCTCTTTCACATAACATATTCAGTTGACTTGTCATTTTGATTTGACCCAGGGTGTGGACTAGACTTGTCATTTTGATTTGACCAAGAGATCTCAGAAATGCTTAATTGCTCATATTTGGAGCAAATTGTTTATTTGGGATGCAGAAAATCACCTACACAGGCATCCTGTACACACATTTTTTTGTAAAGAGGAAAGTTTTGTGGCAAAATAAAATAATTTCTAATCACGATGAAAACTGAAGCAATGCTTTTATTTTAGTTTGTTGTGGACTTCTTTGATCAAAGGTCACCAGCTTACTTTGATGAAGGTGCATGTGTGATTACTGAAGGTGCTGCTAAAGGCTCTCTTTGAAGGACCAAACAAATACCCATCTGCTATTGCTGAGGCAACATCAAATAATTGTAGAACATTGAGACTACTTTTTAAAAAATTGTCTTAGTATATAATGGTGCTTCAGTCTAAGGTAATCAGTTTTCACTGAAGTTGCAGCAAAATGAATTTTTTTACTGGTTTTTGTTTTTTGTCTTTTTTTTTTCAAATTGCTGTCATGTGGTCAACTGTAGTCATTTCTCTTTTCCACCCTCAGAGGTGGTCGATTGTAGCTAGTCAGTTGCATGGCTATTTTGAATTTATTTCAGCATACAGTATCAAGGCCAATTATGGTATAACAATGCACTGTTAGGGTGGTTTGTCAATATGAAATAAAGATTTGTTTATGTAACAATTGATTCCAGTGCATTTTTCTATTCAAGTTTGCGTCTTCCTATCATGGTGCCTCTGAATTTCTCCATTTCAAACTCAAGATTAATATACAGTTTTTATCAGCCCAAAAATGTTGTTGCCAAAAATATCGCCAGATGGTATAATTTGTTGCCAATCACAATTTTAAACATCCGTGAAGTGTTGTTGCTGTATAAATATTGCCTGCAAACATAAAAATCAAGAAACTTAGACAAAATGCCTTTTGCAAATTTAGACAAGTATTCTGAAGTTAAAATGGAAAAATGAAGAAGATTTCAATGATATTTAGAAGTGCTAAAGTCGATAGAACTGATACTTTGGATCCGACAGTAGTCAAGTGTAAGAAATTATGTGATGCCTGGCTTAGTTGGGACTGCAACGTTTGATGGTGGGACTGCAACTTTTGTTAATAGGACTCTTATTTTTACCAAATTAGGAGTTATGGAATCCTAGCGAGACCTCTGGATTTGACCCCAGGTGTGGACTAGGCTTGTCATTTTGAATTGAACCAGGGTGTGGAGTAGACTTGTTCTTACCTAAATTAACAAAATCAATGAAATATACATTATTATTATGTAAAACATTCTAAATAAACATAGTCTGAAGTTCAGTTCCAGTCCAATATGGCGGAGTATGATGTCAGATGAAGGCTATCAGAAAAATCCGAAATTTACACAGTAGAGCACAGTAATGTTCTCCAGGAGAACAATTATCCAGAAAAATGAGGTAAAATTAGCTCCTCTAAAAAAGACGCGTTGTTCTATGTAGACATACTAACAGACAACTTTTAGCACAAAAATACCTTTTTTCAGTTAATAGAAGTTGCATAACTTTAAGATGTTACAATAAACTCCGACTCTGACTGTACGACTGTTAATGACTATGAATTTACGACTGACTGTCCACTTACTTAAATACCTCAACATATAAATGAAGCTAATACGTTGTTTAAACTGCACGTGCATGTAGGACACGTGCAAAAAATTTTTACAATACAGCTAGACATTGGGAAAGCCTGACCAAGTATCAGCCAATTGTTTTCATAGCTATTCCTGAATGTTTACTTGTAATGAATTTGCCATCATATACAGCACGTGCTCACATGAGTCACATTTACGACTCAAGTAAACACTGTTTTTAATAACATTAGACTGATAAGAATATTTTCTTAGTAATAATTACATTAAATGAAATAAAAATGAAATAAAACGATTTATACAAAATTTATTTCTTAACACACACTTAAACTATAGGGTCATATATATATATATATATATATATATATATATATATATATATATATATATATAAACACGCATATTAAAACGGTGATTTCAAATTCTTTATATTTTTATTGCAATTTGATGATGAGATTATTGTTGTGGTAAAAATACAACTTGCACTTAATTTCTTGATGATGTGGGGTTGTTTTTGCATTGTGTACAATTTCCTGATAAATAATACCCATAACTTATACATGTTCAAACCATCTTGATCAATTTAGCCAATATTACACAACATAATAGTTACCTTTGTTCTAAATGCAGACAAGTTTGCATTCCAAGACATAATCTCTAAGTCATAATCTTTTCTCTTTCCTTCACTAATAACAACAGTTCTCTTAATTTATTGTAATTAGATTCTTGAATTCAGAGCAGAATAAGACAGAAAATATATGTTTGCTTTGTATTTTGTACCATTAGGTTGCCCAGTGGCATGTGTGCTGTAGAACTTGTTATGGTATGTTCCCTTTATTTTTCATACATGATCAGAATCACCAGATGATAATTATTTATTTTACATATAATTTTTCATACACTGAAATTAATAATTTTTTTTCATGTAAGAAAAAATACATAAAATACAGTACACATTTTTCTTTCATGTTATTCACAGATTTTGGAACGCTGTGCCAGGTAAGTAGTTTTTTTATACTACTTGAACCTCTTTACATTGTGCCAAATTTCAAACTTTTGTCACAACCCAAAATTTTTATTGTGATTTCTGTATTATGGTGACCAATATGGAGCAAAATAAAGATAAAGGGAGAAGACTGAAATCATATTTCTCAACAGATTTAAGAACTAACAGAGACGACAGAGAAAAAAGGATGCCAGGTCCTTGATCTCTCTGATCTCTCTGAAATTCCAGAGAAGGACTGCCCTAGACTGGCTGAAGTACTTCAGTACATGATGGACAAAGGGCTAGGGTAAACAATATCAAGGGGAGAGGGAAATATTTCCTATTTGCAAAGGAAGATGTACCCTTATATCCTAATGGCTCCTCCCAAGAAGTCAAGGGTTAGAAAATCAAAAGGGAGGTAAGCCCTGCCATCCATTTCAAGAATGTTAGGAGACAGGTACACTGAAGTACATTGTTTACATCTCCCCATTGAAATTCCTACCTTGGAACCTAAATTCAAATTGGAGTATATCAATGAATTACAAAATGGCAATTTTTTGGGGTTATCCTTCCATACTCACCGGAGTTTGTATACTCCATGCGAAGGACAAGGATGCTAGAAAGTCGCCCTCTTTCATATGTATCATAGTTTCCTGTCAAGACATGGTACTGAGGGTGACAAACAAAAATACTTGCAATAAATGTGGGAAAACTGGAAACCTACCAATGGAGTTCAGTAATCCCATAAAGCAAACAACATATGCGTCTCAAGTCCAAAACTGGATGAGAACATGGAAAAAGAATTTTAAGAGGTACCAGATCCGATCAAAAAAAAGCAATGCTAAACAATCTAATCTGGATCCTCAATTATAAATCCCAGATGCTCAAATGGAATCTACAGTGGGGGATCACACCACTAGCACAAGTTCCAGCAACTGGCAGAGTTATGAACAAACTAGTGCTGCAGATGGTAAAAAGCAGCTAAGAGAGGCAAAAAGACTACTAAAACAAGAAGAAAAGGTAGTGTCAGATTTTAAATTGTTGCAGGCTGATATGATAGTATATCAGGACCACTATGGTTAAAGGTCCTGGTAAGGACACTATATGATGTTGTGTTGCAGAGACTGCTGCAAATAGACAGTTTTTACTTTCAGAATAATTGTCTTTGCATTTAAACCTCATCTTGATTGAGTTTCCATTTAAACCTCATCTTAATTGTATTTCCATTGTACCTGGTCTTGTGTTTCCATTTAAACCTCATCTTGTGTTTCCATTTAAACCTCTTAATCGCAAAACCACAATTAAAAAATTAGCCTCTTGAGTTATGATGCAGAAAGTTTATAACAGACAGGATCCAATTTTATAAGATAACATGACCATGTGACCACTCTAAAGTTGCTTATGTTTAAATGTTTACAGTACCAATCTAATTTTTATTAAGAGTGTTATTTCAGTATGGGATATATCTGCTAAAAAAGTAAGAAGATTTAAAATAGTGCAAAAAAATTGTGATTGAACAATAACTTTTCAGTTTTCTGATGTAGACTTAAAAATGGAAATTTGTTCAAAATATTAACCAGGTCAGTTTCCCTGAGTATGTTTACAACCTGTAAAGGGTTTTCAGCAAGAATAAACCATAAAAATCCAGTAAAAATGACTCTCAAGGGATTCATTTTTTATCAAATGACTCTAAAGGGATTCATTTTTTATCAAATGACTCTAAAGGGATTCATTTTTTATCAAATGACTCTAAAGGGATTCATTTTTTTTATCAGGGGCCTTTTTGTTTGATACATTTTAAAGGATAGAAAGATGACAAGAAAATGAATACTCTTGGAAGGTTTATATATAATTTATGTCATTCTTCCATCTTAAGTCTCTATGGTGGTATTGACAGGGGGAATATTGTTGATACTATTTCCAGAGTTAATATTGCATAAACTATTGCCAGAGTGAATATTGTATATACTATTGCCATGGTGAATATTGTGTATACTTTTGTCAGGGTGAATATTGTGTATGTAGCAGTGAGTACTGCATATGCTATTGCCAGAGTAAATATTCCATATATTATGCTAGTGAATATTGTGATACTCTTGCCAGAGTGAATACAGTAATATGTATACTGTTGCCAGAGTGAATATTGTTTGTACTGTTGCCAGAGTGAATATTCCATACATAATGCATGAATATTGTGTATACTATTGCCAGAGTGAATATTGTGTATTCTATTACCAGAGTGAATATTGTGTCTTCTGTTACCAGAGTGAATGTTGTGTATTCTATTACCAGAATGAATATTGTGTATTCTATTACAAGAGTGAATATTGTGTATTCTTTTACCAGAGTGAATATTGTGTATTCTTTTACCAGAGTGAATATTGTGTATTCTATTACCTGAGTGAATATTGTATATTCTATTACCAGAGTGAATATTGTGTATTCTATTACCAGAGTGAATATTGTGTATTCTATTATCAGAGTGAATATTGTGTCTTCTGTTACCAGAGAGAATGTTGTGTATTCTATTACCAGAATGAATATTGTGTATTCTATTACAAGAGTGAATATTGTGTATTCTATTACCAGAGTGAATATTGTGTATTCTATTACCAGAGTGAATATTGTATATTCTATTACCAGAGTGAATATTGTGTATTCTATTACCATAGTGAATATTAAGTATTCTATTATCAGAGTGAATATTTTTTCTATACTGTTCATTTATGCATAAGTGATATCCAGTTCACAATTGAATGTTGCATCATTAGGTAATTAAAAACCATCTTCAAAGTGGCTTTTGATATAAGATGCAGAAACCTTTATGTTTATGTCCACTCTAATGGTCAAATAACTGTAACCCATGAAACATTTTATAGACAAAATAATTACCATAGTGTATGTCATTTTGTCAAATTTGCAGAGTAAGTGAAATTGACTTTACTTTTACCCCACCCACCCCATAAAATGCCCCCGCCCTTTTCAGGCCAGTGAATATTGGTGTATTCTGAGTACAACATAGAATCATGTCTTTTTGTATGTTCAGTAGCAGTTTAAATAAAACAGTTCATTCATCATACTTTGTGTTTATTATCATCTTTGTTGTCAGCTGGATGTTTATTTATGTCAGCAATTACCATTCAATCTACAAGATTACTGCTGAAATTTGAAATGGAAATTTGAGGTAGGAACAAAATCCCACGCAATCGTTGTCCTGGTCATCAGCAACTATTTCTCTGTAGATTTATAGGCTGATTGCATGTAAAATACACACATTTATTTTGTATTTCAACTTGTAAAATTAACACATTTATTTTGTATTTCAACTTGTAAGAGTCAGAAGAAAGGACCTGCAATTTGATTGTCACCTTATTTATGCAGTGATCTATTTGTGAGGTTACTGTCCTTTTGCAATAACAAAGTCATTCAACAAATTTACTGAATTAAACAACAATTTTATTATCATCAGAGAATATATTTTTCATTTCCGAAAATGTGTAGTTTGCAGTTGGACTTACAGGCAAGTATATATGTTCACCGCTGGTTAAGGTAGGGTAGAGAAGGGACTTTTGGTTGTGTAGTGAACATTAGTGTGGTAAATTTCAGTGATTGGAATCTCACTAAAGTTATTTTTTTGTTACATAATATCAGTTCTGCAGATGGACCCCAAATAATTGAACCATTGTCCCAAGGTCTATGCTGCAGACCTTAATAGTAATCAGACTCCTGTTTTTTTTTTTTTTGTATTTTTTTAAAAATTAAAGCAATGTGGCAGTGTGTCAGATGTTAAAACAATTTAATCCATGAAGTCTAGGTGGTGGTTTCCTTATCAGCCTGGAACTGGGTAACTTAACCTGGTTAGGTTGACTTTAATATCATTTACTTTAAAAAGAATAAATATCCCTATTGAGGTAGGTCCTCCACACCCTCACCTACTTTGACAGGGCTCCTGCCAATGTTAAAGCCAATGGAATTTAGCCCTGATAGACTCTAAAGAGAAAAATACTAGTAACAGCAACTAAACCTTTATTATCATCCACTAATGAATGTTTAAGGACCTGAGCAAATAAAACTTTACCATCTGAATATGTCCATAAATTACAAGTAAGTGTTATATATTTTCTGTGTTCTGTAGTAAATCATTTTGTTGTAGAAAACAAATATATTTACAGAAGTTATAAGAATGGTATAGATACTTTTTGGGGTGAAATTCTATTGTGTGCTTGCTTGAAAGATTTTTTTTTTAAAAGAAGAAATAAATATTTTGATATAAAATAGTGTATTATGGAAGTTGTTGTTATGGTAAGGTTTAATGCCATTTTTCAGCACAAGATAGGCTATACATGGCAGCCATTATAAATGGTGGAGGAAGAACCCTGGGAAATCCTGGGAGGAATCACATGTAGTAGTTATATGTATAATTAATTAGTAATATTTATGTTTTCATATATTGCAATTTTTTTTTTTACATCCTTTGAATATTTTAATATTTTTTCATACAGTATTTGTCTGATTGTCAATTTGGGTGTGGGTGTGAGTGTGGGTGGAATAAATGTGTGATTCAAGCCATTAGAACATTGAATCCATGACAATTTATTTGACATATTTGGGTTGGGTGTTTTTTTTTTGTAATTTCCTTATCTCCATTTCTATTTCATCATACTAACTTCAAGATGGAACAAAGTTTTTACCAGAAATTATAATATGTAATTAAGTAGAACCTGTCCTCCAAGGCAACTCCTTTCAATCAAAATATGTGGTCTTTCAAGACAGGCTGTCTTTCATACAAAACATAACACTATATGCATAATCAATCTGTGCTTTGAGAATATGATTTTTTTAAGACAGGTAGTCAAATGTATATAGCAATGTTCTTCCAAGACAGGTTTAGTGTGTGACATTATCATAAGAGATAGCTGATAAGGGGTCAGTTGTAGAACTGGGAATGAGGGATGGGGATAGTGTTGGAATAATATGTAGTGTTTGACTAAGGATTTATACTTGACATAAATCACTGACATTGTCAATTTATTCCATGGATATTTAGGTTACATTGTCAATTTATTCCATGGATATATAGGTTACATTGTCAATTTATTCCATGGATATTTAGGTTACATTGTGAATTTATTCCATGGATATTTAGATTACATTGTGAATTTATTCCATGGATGTTAATGTTATGATTTCTTGTAGGTATGATAATCATCATGACTTTAATAAGTACAATAAATAAAAATAAACATTAGGATGTGAGTATATATTTGAGTTTAACATGGAATTTAGACATCCATTTGTTTCTAGAATATGGTTATAATTCTTTGTGGCTTTTTAAAGCAAAAAATATATTTGTATTGGAAATTACAGTCATTGATTTGGAAAAGGTTTCTTGACAGATCTAGATGATGTCACATGGAAAGGGTCAATTTAGGGCTTTCTTGACAGACCTAGATGATGTCACATGGAAAGGGTCTATTTAGGGCTTTCTTGACAGACCTAGATGATGTCACATGGAAAGGGTCTTTATAGGGCTTTCTTGACAGACCTAGATGATGTCACATGGAAAGGGTCTTTTTAGGGCTTTTTTGACAGACCTAGATGATGTCACATGAAAAGGGTCTTTATAGGGCTTTCTTGACAGACCTAGATGATGTCACATGGAAAGGGTCTTTTTAGGGCTTTCTTGACAGACCTAGATGATGTCACATGGAAAGGGTCTTTATAGGGCTTTCTTAACAGACCTAGATGATGTCACATGGAAAGGGTCTTTATAGGGCTTTCTTAACAGACCTAGATGATGTCACATGGAAAGGGTCTTTATAGGGCTTTCTTGACAGACCTAGATGATATCACATGGAAAGGGTCTATTTAGGGCTTTCTTGACAGACCTAGATGATGTCACATGGAAAGGGTCTTTATAGGGCTTTCTTGACAGACCTAGATGATATCACATGGAAAGGGTCTTTATAGGGCTTTCTTGACAGACCTAGATGATGTCACATGGAAAGGGTCTTTATAGGGCTTTCTTGACAGACCTAGATGATATCACATGGAAAGGGTCTTTATAGGGCTTTCTTGACAGACCTAGATGATATCAGATGGAAAGGGTCTTTATAGGGCTTTCTTGACAGACCTAGATGACATCACATAGAATGGATCTTTATAGAGCTCTCTTGACAAACCTAGATGATATCACATGGAAAGGGTCTTTATAGGGCTTTCTTGACAGACCTAGATGATATCACATGGAAAGGGTCTTTTTAGGGATTTCCTGACAGACCTAGATGATATCACATGGAAAGGGTCTATTTAGGGCTTTCTTGACAGATCTAGATGATATCACATGGAAAGGGTCTTTTTAGGGCTTTCTTGACAGACCTAGATGTCACATGGAAAGGGTCTTTTTAGGGCTTTCTTGACAGACCTAGATGATGTCACATGGAAAGGGTCTATTTAGGGCTTTCTTGACAGACCTAGATGATGTCACATGGAAAGGGTCTTTTTAGGGCTTTCTTGACAGACCTAGATGATATCACATGGAAAGGGTCTATTTAGGGCTTTCTTGACAGACCTAGATGATGTCACATGGAAAGGGTCTTTATAGGGATTTCTTGAAAGACCTAGATGATATCACATGGAAAGGGTCTTTTTAGGGCTTTCTTGACAGACCTAGATGATGTCAAATAGAAAGGGTCTTTTTAGGGCTTTCTTTGCAGACCTAGATGATATCACATGTAATGGGTCTATTTAGGGCTTTCTTAGCAGACCTAGATGATGTCACATGGAAAGGGTCTTTATAGGGCTTTCTTGAAAGACCTAGATGATATCACATGGAAAGGGTCTTTTTAGGGCTTTCTTGACAGACCTAGATGATGTCAAATAAAAAAGGTCTTTTTAGGGCTTTCTTGGCAGACCTAGATGATATCACATGGAAAGGGTCTATTTAGGGCTTTCATGACAGACCTAGATGATATCACATGGAAAGGGTCTTTTTAGGGCTTTCTTGACAGACCTAGATGATGTCACATGGAAAGGGTCTTTTTAGGGCTTTCCTGACAGACCTAGATGATATCACATGGAAAGGGTCTATTTAGGGCTTTCTTGACAGACCTAGATGATGTCACATGGAAAGGGTCAATTTAGGGCTTTCTTGACAGACCTAGATGATATCACATGGAAAGGGTCTATTTAGGGCTTTCTTGACAGACCTAGATGATGTCACATGGAAAGGGTCTTTATAGGGCTTTCTTGACAGACCTAGATGATGTCACATGGAAAGGGTCTTTATAGGGCTTTCTTGACAGACCTAGATGATATCACATGGAAAGGGTCTTTTTAGGGCTTTCTTGACAGACCTAGATGATGTCACATGGAAAGGGTCTATTTAGGGCTTTCTTGACAGACCTAGATGATATCACATGGAAAGGGTCTTTTTAGGGCTTTCTTGACAGATTCTGTGATAAATTTGAATTGAAAAGGTCATCAAATTTTGGTACATTTGGTTTTTAGCATTAGATATGAGTAAAATTGCTTATATGGCTTTTTGAATGACCTTGATAGACCAATGGAAAGTCATATTTTTGTTCTTTGACAGGTTGAATGATGTTTAAATAAAAAAGTTACTTTTTATTAGATTGTTTTATAGCAACTATGTAATATAATAATGAATGAGGGGTCATATTTAGAGGTTTCATTACAACGTACATGATATCACTGGAAAGGATTGAACTTTAGCTTGCTTCTGACAAAAGGCCAGATGTGCACAGAAAGGATTTTTTAGTTATTAAACTAATAAAATATAATAATGATATAATATATACATTACTTAATGACCTTGTTTAAGAGGTCACATTGCTGAAGGATACATTTTACTTGGTATGGACAAAATGGAACACTGGAAATGGGTCATTATAAGTATAAGGGTTTTTGGACCTAGAAAAGTGCTAATGAAAGAAAGAAGGTCTTTTTAGGGCTTTCCTGACAGACCTAGATGATGTCACATGGAAAGGGACTATTTAAGGCTTTCTTGACAGACCTAGATGATGTCACATGGAAAGGGTCTTTTTAGGGCTTTCTTGACAGACCTAGATGATATCACATGGAATGGGTCTATTTAGGGCTTTCTTGACAGATCTAGATGATGTCACATGGAAAGGGTCAATTTAGGGCTTTCTTGACAGACCTAGATGATGTCACATGGAAAGGGTCTATTTAGGGCTTTTTTGACAGACCTAGATGATGTCACATGGAAAGGGTCTTTATAGGGCTTTCTTGACAGACCTAGATGATATCACATGGAAAGGGTCTTTATAGGGCTTTCTTGACAGACCTAGATGATATCACATGGAATGGGTCTGTTTAGGGCTTTCTTGACAGACCTAGATGATATCACATGGAAAGGGTCTTTTTAGGGCTTTTTTGACAGACGTAGATGATGTCACTTGGATATTATAATTATTTTGAATGATGAGAACTTCCTTCTGTTACAAGCATGTAAAATGTATACATGTAGTCTTCCACAATGTTGTTGTTGTTATTATTATTATTATTATTTTTATTATTATTATTATTATTATTATTATTATTATTATTATTATTATTATTATTATTATTATTAATGACATATACTGGCTACATTTAATTCACCAATTGGACAGCTTTCCAAGTTCCAGGCCTTAGATGTTGGCAGTGTTTTCTAACCCTGTAAGATGGCTTGTTACATCACATGCCTGTTTATCATTGATGACCTTTCTGAAGAAATATTATTTTCTGCTGTCAGGCCTCAGTCAGTATAAATTTCTTGGTTTCATGGCAATGCTTCAAATTAAATCATAAATATATAAGCAAGTAAGGAGGTGGCCATTTTGAATAACACTTGCATGGACAAGTAATTAAATTATTAATTATACTAATTATATATAATTAAATAATTGTTATCATTATAATGAAATGTAAGTTGAAACAAATTCTTTAGAACCAAAAATGTGTAGGTTTTAAAAGAAGAAAAGTTAGCTGTACCAGAATGTTTAGTTAAAAAGTAATTATTATTTTCATTGGGCTTTTTCTGTGATGAAGTTTGAAATTGAAAAAGGTAATTCAAATTTTGTACCATCATGGTTTTAGCATTTAGATTGGTTAAAATTGCTTAATATGGCAAATAAAACTTTTAACTGATCCTTTGATAAGACCAGAATGGAACTACATAGTGTGACTCTTGTTCATTTGACAGTGTTGTATATGGAATGGTTAAAATATAAATAAGTTACTATTTCTTGATATCCATGATTAGTTTTATAACAATATGTAATTATAAAAATGAATTTTGCAGGATTGGAGACATCATGATGATAAGATGTGTTTGATCACTTTTTCATACATGTACATGTATATACCTGGTCATACAATGGATTGAACTCTGTATGCCATTGCTTAACTGAATAAAAGGCAGACTTGGCAAGAAAAGGATTTTTTGTTATAATAATAATAATAATAATAATAATAATAATAATAATAATAATAATAATAATAATAATGACTTTGTTTAAAGAGGGTAACACAATTAGCTGAAGGATACATGGTACTAATGCTATGGAAAAATGGGAACCAGCCTGGAAATGGGTGAACATTTAATAGAGTATAGATGGGTTTTGTGCCTGAGAAAAGTGCTGTAAGTGAAAAAAATTGATTGATTCCAGTCCTTTAACAGTCTTGAGTTTGGAACACTCATTGCTAAAATTAGCACCCGAATCTTTGGTGGAATCTTTGGTGCGGAATTTAAAGCACATTTCAACACATGCAGCTCCAGAAAATGCTGCGGCTGGTATTCTTTTCCCATGCACAGAAGCTGACATCCATGTTTCATCTATACTGATAAATATAGGTTTGATCATGAGCACATAGAATTTAAAGTTTTTGAATTTTTAATATCATGGTGTTTGCTTAGGTTTACTATGGGAACTGAATTTGTACCTGGAGTCCAATAGACAGCTACAGCATTACAGTGACTCCACATGTGCAGGTGTAATTAACATTACTATAATTGCAATCAAATGGTTCTATTTGTGGATAACAAGCAAAATTAATACCTTTTGTAAACCACAGAGTGACTTTCATTGGGATATTAAACACATATTCAGATATATCAACTGTTGCCAAGAAGTTGGGAGAGGGAACAGTGTGTAGATGTGACTATGTTAGGTGAAGTGTTTTGCACTTTGGATTATATCTAAACAATACATATATTAAATTTATACAATTTACCATCTTTAGAGTAATTATAGTAAGCAATATATTTCCTAGTTTTGTTTAGAAACAATGTTTCAGATATGATCACTTTGGTCTCTTCCACCATGATTAATGGGGGATGACCTCATGACTTTGCACCCCACTAATTTCTTTTTTTGATGTTTTGAAACTTCATTTTTTGCATTTTAATGGACTTGTGTCTGCCTTACTCTAATTTTAAATTATATGTCTTCTGGGAGGAATTTAGGTAATTTTGTCATTTAAATATCTTTCTCTGTAAAAATACATGTACATATAGATGGTCACTTTGACCTTTAACCCCATGATTACATAATATGACAAGGCTGGTAATATATTTCAGTATTAAATTGAGAGAGATAAATGGTGGTATTAAAAAAGATGACTCTTATTAGATATATTTATTTTAATATTTTTTTCTGATTTTCTTAGATAAAGTTCATATATTTAAATGTTGCCTGAAATGCATCATTGATCTCTGTGTGAAAATGAACTTGCAATATAATTTAATATTCACTAATGTAATCTTTGACAAGCAGAACTATGCACATTGATTACTTATGTATTGAACTACTTACTACTCCTAGGACTGTTAAGAAAATCAAGGGTGGATATAGGACACATGGTACTAATTGTATTGAAAAATGGGAACCAGCCTAGAAATGGGTGAACATTAAATAGAGTGTATATGGGTTTGGGTGACAAGGATTGGTTAATAATGTAAGTTATGTTTTAGGAAAAAGAATCTTTTGAGAGTGTGTCCTAGTTGTAAGTGAAACAAATAGAGACAATTTTTTATTGATGGAATTCCAGTCTTTTAACATTCTTGAGTTTGAAACACTCATTACTAAAATTAGCACCCAACTCTTTGGTGCGGAATTGGTGTGGCTCATTTTCTTTCCTCTACATAGAAGATTTCAACTATGTTGGTGCTCTATAGTTTTGTGTTTTGCTTAGGGTTAGAATTTTAAAGAAAAGAATATCCCTGGGTTTCCTCACTTGTTATACTGGCTATTTAAAACAAAAACCTTGTTTATCTTAGCTATTATTCAAAGAACCTTTGAAACCCTTTATTTTGGTAAATGATTGATGGGTGTAATATGGGTTATAGAGCATACAGCTTGGCCTTACTCCAGATGTGCAGCTTTAAAGAAAGTGCTATTTTCACTTTCTGAATTTTAGATGTAAATTGTAAAAAAATAAGCAAATAACTTTTTTTTGACATTTTATATATTTGGTTAATTCATTCATTGCACTTTCGGAAGCTGGTATTGTCTATCCTGGCAAAATTCATTTTCCATATTTTAATAGGTTCAAAGGACAGTGTATTTTAGACAAATTCAGGCTGATTTTTGGAACACCAGGGAGCAGTCATTTTAGTTAACTGTGTGTTAAAATATGTACAATTTCAAAAAGTACAATATCCAAAGAAATGTCAGCCACATTGCATGAGAGTAGCATAGAGGTATTCCAACATTCTCTCCACCTTGCATGTTTCAAATGCAAACAACTTCACCTTACATACATCACTCTCTCAAAAGTACATAATATCTAGTGAGTGCCCTCTCAAAGAAAACAGGTATTATTATTGTATGATTTAATTTTGATTGTATGGCTAAAATATTTAAGTCTTAGGCATCAAAGCTATCCTTTTGAATAATTCTCCTGTATTTCACCCCTCAGAACAGCATTTACTAGATTCAGTCTCAAACAGGTACAGCCCCCTCCTTCTTATGATAAAAAGTGAGCTATTTTAAAAATGTGCATTGCTTCTTGTCAACATAACAACCAGTGTTATGCTGAAAGACAGTAACATGAAACTAGCCATAATTATTCCTGAGATGTCAACAATAAATTTTGCAGTTTGAAAAGGGATGGAACAGGTACATTTCATAAAGGTCAAAAGGTAAAATATTAGCTTATTATTTAATATGGAAGCATGCAAATTTGCTTTGTCATCATTTAACTTTTAATTTCATTGCAAATAAATGAAAAGAAACATTATCATTATATACTGTATTTCCTTTACTTAATGCAAGTTTTAAATTTAAGTTGACTTTCTATATTCTAAGACTTCTAATTTCCCCATAATTTAGGTCACTGCTCACACAAAATTGCCTCATGGCAAATTATGTCAGCAAAAGCAAAATAAACATAATTAGTTTACTTTCATGGATAAAATCAATATTACTTTACCATTTTATTCAAAAGATCATACATAATAATAATCATACATAATAATATGAAAAAAAGAAAACTAATTGCATACATTTTTATTTGTTTTAAGGTGGCACTCCACAGTTTCATATTTAGCATAGGGTTAGACTTTGAATGAAAAAGAATATCCCTGGGTTTTTGCACTAGTTATCCTGGATATTTAAAAACGGCCTGGTTATATCTTAGGTATTGTTCAAAGAACCTTTAATTGTCTTTATTTTGGTGTATGATTAATGGGTGTAGTATGGGTTAAACAGTATACGGCTTGGCCTTACTCCAGATGTGCATCTTTCAAAAAAGTGCTAGCTCCACTTGGTCATTTTGACTTCCTGAACTTCAGAGGTAACTTGTAAAAAAAAGAAAGAGCTGATAACTTTTTTGACATTTTATATATTTAGTAATTCATTCATTGCTCTTTCAGAAGCTGGTATTGTGTAGTCTAGCAAAATTCATTTTCCCTATTTTAATAGGTGCTAAGGACAGTATATTTTAGACAGATTCAGGCTGAGGTTTGGAGCACAAGGGAGCCAATCATTGTAGTTAGCAATGTGCTAAGATCATGTGCAATTTTCAAAAGTACAATATCCAAAGAAAGGTCAGCCACATTACATGAAAGTAGCATAGAGGTTTGCCAACATTCTCTCTACTGTGCATGTTTTAAATGCAAACAACTTTGCCGTATGCATGTCACTCACTCAAAAGTACATAAAAACTGGTGAGCGCCCCCTGTAAGTGATAAATGTTAGTTTGATCATGGGTACACAGAAATTTTAAGTTATTGAATTGTTAATATGGTGTATGCATAGGTTTACTATGGGAACTGAATTAGTACAATGACTCCTGAAGAACTAATTTACCTTGAAGCCTTAATACAAAGGAAATTTATTTATTTTAACTGCTTCTCTGAAGCCACTGGATATATTGGATTTGGAAGAAGTAAATAATCTGGGCATTTCTAATTTGAGCTAGAATACTATTCCAGAGCATAGTCCCAGAATATTGGAAAGTTTTTTGAATAATTCCTTATTTGGTTTGCTAATTTTATACTGTTTGGTAGACATGGATCACAGGTTTGGAGTATTGCCAGGTAGCCTATTATAGAACAGTGAATGAAAATATTCAGGAGCAATATTATTGGATATCCTGTACATTAATTTGTATTTCTCAACTGGATTTGGTCTTAATATATAATATTTTTAAGTTACCAGGTAAATTTTCCTTGATATTAGATATTATACTGGATTGATATTAGCCCAAATGCTCTTAGTTGAAGATGTGCTAGCTTTAGTATGTTTTTATCATTTGAATTACTGGATTACAGTAGTCCAGATAGGGTTGTATGCAGCTGTTATAAAATAGTTTTCTGTGCCTTTCAGGGAGAAAATGTCTTATCCTACTGAGAAGCCATAAACTTGAAATAACTTTGTTTTATTGATATGATTGATATTTTCAGTCCATTATAGGTTATTATCTACCAAAACACCAAGTAGTCTATCATGACAGACTAGTAGCAAATTTTTATCCTTCCATGTCGGACATAGTTCATCACTGTCAAGATCTGTTCTTTTTTGCCCTGTCAATGTAAGTAATACTTCAGCTTTGCCAGTATTTACCACCATGCCATTGCATGTGCACTAGTTGACCAGTTTGAGCATCATGTAAAGAAATTTTCAGTTCATGCTTTGTGTTTTGGATATTGGACAATGTTGTGTCAACTGCATACAGATCTGTAGATGATGAGTCCCTTAGTAAAAGTGGTAGGTCATTAATAACAGTATAAACAATAATGGACCTAGAATTGAGCCTTGTGGCACTCTGTATCTAATTGTTCCAGGTTCAGACAGAACATTATTTATATAAACATGTTGTATTCTCTCACCTAAGTATGAAGTAAACCATCAAATTGTGCTTTCATCAGATTGGTAAATTTTCATTTTCTTCAAAAGGTTGATCCACCATTTCCTGAAATCTACAAATATAGATCCTATTATTTTATCTTGATCAAGTGCTTGAATCCATTTATCAGTTAGAGTTATAGATCATAAATTATAAAATTGACAAGGTAGAAAAAGTTATGCAGTTTCACTGTATGTGTGTTTGTATGCTGTCTAAAATATATGAAAATGCAGCAACAAATAAATATTATTAGAGCTAATTTTAATGGAAGTGAGTTATTGATACCTACTGTAGTAAGCTGATTGTTGGAGAGTATGGCTTTAGACGTGTTTTTTTAATGTGGACCTGTGACTGGCCACATGCAACCCAATCAGTACACTGCTGTGATGCACATGACAGCCTGTGAAAAAAATTAACATCCAGAACATGCGTGTAGTAGGCTAATAATCATGTAGAAATGATAGTATATTGTTTTGTTCTTTTGAGATTTAACAGTGTAAAGATGAGAGGTATAACACATTCATTTGTATTGCATTGCTATAATCTGATGCTTAACATCAGATATCAGTATATTGATTTGTATTATATTGCTATAATTAACATAAGATAACTGTATATTGATTTGTATTACATTGCTATAATTAACATCAGATAACAGTATATTGATTTGTATTACATTACTATAATTAATATCAGATAACAGTATATTGATTTGTATTTACATTGCTATAATTAATATCAGATAACAATATATTGATCTGTAACTGCTTCAGTGGCTTAGTGATTAGAATGTGCATCTCGGATGAGGTAGTTTGTGGGTTTCGATCCCCAAGCTGAGTCATACCATAGACTTAAAAAAATGGTACTAACATCTGCCTGTCTTGGCACTCAGCATTAAGAGGTTAGTGTTAGGACTTGTTAGCCTTGTGTCAGGATACAGTGACTGGGTGGGACATCATGCTAAATGTCTGTGGCATGAAGCCCCAGTGCTAGACATCACCATAAACTGCCATACTGCAGACATTGTGATATAAATAAAAAAATTGTTAAAGTTACATCCAGAATCCAATTTGATTTATATTGCATTGCTGCGATTAATATCGGATAACATAATATTGATTTGCATTAAATTGTTATAATTAATATCAGCTAATAGTATATTGATTTAGTATATTGATTTATATTGCATTGCTGCGATTAATATCGGATAACATAATATTGATTTCCATTAAATTGTTATAATTAATATCAATATATTGATTTGTATTTCATTGCTATGATTAATATCAAATAATGGTAATATATGTACTGCATTGCTTTGATAAATTTCATATAACACTATATTGATTTATATTGTCCTTGCTCATCCTTCTCCATTGATACTGGCTATGACCTATCTGGTGAAAAATGGTGGTAAACCCTCTAACAACAAGAAGAAGAATGATTAATAACAGTATATTGATTTGTATTACATTGCTATGATTAATTTCAGATAACAGTATATTGATTTGTATTATATTGCTATGATTAATTTCAGATAACAGTATATTGATTTGTATTACATTGCTATGATTAATTTCAGATAACAGTATATTGATTTGTATTACATTGCTATGATTAATTTCAGATAACAGTATATTGATTTGTATTACATTGCTATGATTAATTTCAGATAACAGTATATTGATTTGTATTACATTGCTATGATTAATTTCAGATAACAGTATATTGATTTATATTAGAATGCTATGATTATTTTTAGACAAGTTTTTTGATTTAAACTGCTGCAGTTAATCAGATAACAGTATGTTGATTTGTATTGCATTGCTACAATTAATAACAGATAACAGTATATTGATTTGTACTGCTTTGCTATGAATAATATCAGATAACAGTATATTGATTTGTATTGCATTGTTATGATTTATTTCATATAACATGTACAAAATATTTTTAAAAGGATACACCAGAAATAAGTTGTATGTGTGTGTGGTCCACACAACATCCTGAGAACTACAAGAATGGCCCATTATGATCAATAAAATGATGACCACTGCTTTAGATCATTAGAAACACAGACAGATTTGTCTTCATGTACTAATGGTTATTCATGTGGATTAATGGTGATGTTTTAGATTTTAGTATTGTGTATTGTCGAGCATTGTCTGTGGTTTAAATTTTCATGGATTTAATGTTTACATTTGGGTGGGTGAAATTTTCTTGGATTTTAGGACAACAAAGTGCCATGAATTTTAAAGACCCAAAATATAATAATTCAGGGTCTCATAATTAGCTATAATCCAACTTTACCAATCACTGCCATCACACCTGTCTGCATGGGTTTGAGTCTCAGGATGGGCCAATGTGGGTATGTAAGAAAGTTTGCCACAGGTCATTGGTTTTTCCCTGGTTTTCAAGTTTGTCTTCCATCAGTAGTACTTGCTGCTATGTGATTATTTAAAAAAAGTTTTCATTACTCTGAAACTTTGCTCTGGAATAGTATTCCAGTTGAGATGAGAAATGACCACTCTATTTCTTTTTTTCCAAACCCAGTATATCCAGTGGCTTCAGATATGCAGCAAAGATAAGTAAATTCCTTTGAATGAGGGCCTCAAGGTAGATTAGGTCTTAGCTAATTGAGTAATATTCTTTAAATAAAGTAATAATAATAATAATAATAATAATAATAATAATAATAATAATAATAATAATAATAATAATAATAATGTACAGCTTGTCTTGAATTGAGAAATGGCATTAAACCGAAAACATTTGTCACCAGTCAGTGAAGAACTAGTGCTGATTCAGCATATTTGTAAATTTCTCAGTCTGTTAGTCCTAATTCTGGCTGCAATGAAATTTGTGTTAAATTCTAGACCTAATTTACCCTTATGTTGAAACAAGAGGACTCTTTCCTTAGCTACCAATTTTAAAGTTCTAACAAAATTGATTCACTTCTTCAAAGTTTTTAAGAATTTGTAATAAGAGTAGAAATGCCTAATGTCCTTAATTCTATCAATCTTTTAATCTTAAACTATTTTTGTTGTGCTAATATGAAATACTTATGTTTATGTTATAAATTATTATTGGTCCAAGGCTTCCAACCTTGGCACTGTAATGTGTCTCTGGTAATATAAATATTATGACCAGTTCAGTATTTTCATTCTGCAAAGTGATTTACTGGCCTTAAATAAAGTGCTATTGTGGAATGAAAATTTAATGTAGGTAATATAATGTACCTTCATGAAATGTACATGTATTTATATGATCAGTTCAAACATTGGCTAGCATAATATTGACAACGCCCATGTAGGCTTGAGGAGAGTCATTTGATCCTAATAGATGACCTTTCACCCAAGGTAAATTGGTGAAGAAATAGGAGTTTGATGTGAAATCTAGGCAGATATGATAAAGCAAAATCTAGACAGGTATGTTGAAGTGAAATCTAGACAAATGCAATACACAGTGTGAAAGTTTGCATCAACAGGTACATACACTCACGCGAAGGTATTTTAGATTAGGATAGGAAAACAACAGCAACCTGTATTTATTACCTAGGTAAAATTACCTCTAAGCAAGATAAAAGGATAAATACTAGATCTAGTTGCTTTCTACACTACATGAAGTGTTGTCTTGAATTTCATACCGCTTTTTATCATGAAATTTTGCTGTGGTTTTTATTATCAGTTTTTGCACTGAAGAAAAAAAACCTTGGAGGTCATGTGATCTCTTTTTGTCACAATGTCAAAATGGAAAAGGAAGTAATGGTATATACATGTATACATGTAAAGAACTGATATTCTAAACCTGTCATGTCAAATATTGTACTGTTTGCTCTGTTTACTTTCACATTCATTTGTTTACACATAATAGACCATTTATTGAAGATATATACCAGCAATTGATTTCTTAACCAACTTCCTTGCAGTGATGTGGACATGGTATCTACAAAGAACAAGTTATGGATTTATTCAGCTGACTTTTATAAAATTCTACTCATTATCATTTAATTAGGTAAGTACAAAAATATGATTCATTTTTCATTGATATACATATAGGTTTATGTTGCAAATGATACCATAGAACATGTTTTTTTTTGGATAGAATTATGCTTTTCAGTGAAATTAGTCAGACTCATTTGATCACAGCTCTGTGCAAGCATGAATATGTGTTAAGCTGCAAGTCCTGTTACTTATCATGTAAACCATATATGACTGATCAGTGACTATCCACAACTTGATTAGTGACTATCCACCATTAAGGTACTGATTCACCTCTGTGGTTTGCCTTAGAGATGATTTTTTCCTGCATGTTGATTCAGAATACCAGTGAGTTTCTCATGTCAACAAAAAAGCTTATGTGTGTAGATAAGTGATGTTCTTTAGTAAAAGGAATGAAAGTAGTTCTAATTTACAAATGATTAGAATCATGAAAAAGTTAATAAAATATAATCCCTGGGCAATGCCAATTAAATCTTCTTCCCAGTTATTCCCATTTTAGTAGACCAGATGAGTCCAGTCCTTACATTTTAGACATGATTAATTGTTTTAAAAAAACAATCAAATCACTGACTGATCATAAGAGCTGCTTTTGGATAGAACATAAAACAAAATAATGACGTGTTTTATCTGCGAATGCAAAATGATGAATAGTTTTGGTACATGCTCCATATATTACAATAATCAGTTGGTTAAGGTCTTGCAGATAAAGGGCATAAAACACTGTAAACCTGAGAATGACATGGTTTTAGCTGACACTTTAAAATATTTTAAAATGCCCATGCCCCCTTCCTGACCCCACTCCCCCCCCCCCGAATAACTGCCCTACTAACATTTTGGTACAGTAACTGGAGAAAGTAGATAGTGACATAGATACCCCATTGTAGGACTGAAGGTCAAAGGACAAAAAGTCACAATTCTGTTTTTTTAGAGTTATGAAACGGTTTACGATAAAAAGTTGGAGACTAAATTGTCACAATCTTTTTATTAAACTTCCGAAAAACATGAAGGTCAACAAGTCACAATTTGACTATTGCAATTTTTGAAGTCTTCTGTCCTGCACAAATTAGGACTAGGATTTATCAGTCCTATTAACTCTAGTACTCATACAATAATAGGTTTATATTCTTGTCCTAAACCACCACTTCCTGCATACAATACAATTTGATAACCAGACAGGAGATATTTGCTTCTATCATGCATATTTTGTAACCTTGTTTACTCAGTAATTAAAGAAACAAACCACTCCACAAAATGAAAAATTCTTTTCAACATCATCCCTTCCTTTAAAATACATCTTTTTTAAGAAGCAAACCAAAACTTGATTGCTGAAATTTTGTCAAAACCACTGCTTTGTGTCATACTTGATTATTTCATTGTTATTTCAGTGTGTAATATTTGTATCAGAATAATGAGCACATATCAGTATGTCTGTAATTAGGATGACTGAGAAAAAATTGAATGGAAGAATGAATGTAGCAGATAAAAGTAAATTGTTTATAGTGCAGATATTACATGTAGACAAATTTAGTAAACACATGTAATAAAACAATGTTATATTTTACTGATTTGTCCATTACAGTTTAAGGTATTTGTTTTATATATATATATATATATATATATATATATATATATATATATATATATATATATATATATATATATATATATATATATATATATAAACAGTATCACCCATTAAATATTGAAATTAATTTATTACTTTTAGATGCACAAAAGAAAATGTACAACTCCTTATAGAGCTAAGATTGTATAGTTACAGAATCTCCAGAGAAGTGGTCTGTCAATAGAGGACAAAGAGTAACACATACAATTTATCAATTTGTGCTTTGCAAATCTGCTTTTAAATGACGCTCAGATTGTATTGTTTATGTTAGTTACATGAGATGAATTCTTAAGTAATTTAAAATAAGTGTAAGTTAACAGATCTGTTATTGTAACTAGTAAGAAGTACAAAGTTTGCATACTCTGAGATGAGATATGCAATCCCACCCCTCTAGTTTGGTGTATGATTCACTTTGATGCGAAATCAATCCTACCCCTCCCTTTACTGGTGTATGATTCACCTTAAGCAGTCCCACCCCTCCCTATATTGGTTTATGATTTACCTTAAGCAGTCCCACCCCTCCATATATTGGTTTATGATTCACCTTAAGCAGTCCCACCCCTCCCTATATTGGTTTGATTCACCTTAAGCAGTCTCACCCCTCCCTATATTGGTTTATGATTCACCTTAAGCAGTCCTACCCCTCCCTATATTGGTTTATGATTCACATTAAGCAATCCCATCTCTCCCTATATTGGTGCAGGTTTCACTTTAATGAAAAAAGCACTCACTAGACACTAGGTGTTGCCAATATAATAAAATTCTGTTTGGAAGTAATGGATTTACCAATAAATTAAACATGAGTTGATGATGCAGACAATTCAGGATGTTATTCCTGCTGTGTGTAGCATTTTTATGCCTGCATGTAGCATTTTTATGCCTGCTTTGTGTAGCATTTTTGTCTGTAAAGCTTGAAACAAAATGACTCATCCTTTTCACTGAGACAAAAAGCCTCTCATCCTTGTCACTGAGACAAAAATGTATTTGTCCTTAGCACTGAGACAAAAAACATCTTATCCTTGGCACCGAGACAAAAAGCCATTTGTCCTTAGCACTGAGACAAAAATGTATTTGTCCTTAGCACTGAGACAAAAAACATCTTATCCTTGGCACCGAGACAAAAAGCCATTTGTCCTTAGCACTGAGACAAAAAGCATCTTATCCTTGGCACTGAGACAAAAAGCCATTCATCCTATACACAGATAAAAGCCACATGTCCTTAGCAAAAGTGGATGAGATGATATTTCAAGTTCTTTTGTACTTAGTAAACCTTTAAATAAATAGACAATCATATATATATTCCACTATAATCTTTCTTTTCCTTGATCACATATATGAGTGTATCATAAAATGATTCTACTCCACACTTAATATTTGCTGTCTGTAGTCTGTTTGGTTTTAGTAACCCAATTTTTCTACTTTTTTTTCAAAATCAGCTATATTTAAGGTTTGATATCACAATTGTTGGTGTTGGAGTTTTACATAACTAAAAAGTAAATTTAAATTTTCTTATACATTAATTAATTTTGTGTATTTCTTGTTACCTATACCTAAACTGTCAAAAAGTGCTCCCTGTCAGTGTGGGTAAGTCCACAATCCTAACATAACCAATTTGGCTGTTGACACATAGATATTATTGTTTACTGTTCTTCAACTGCAGCATACTTACCTTAAGGATAGTTTGTTTTTTTGTGTTTCTGTTGTGTAGCAACACAGGTAGGTTTTGAGTGCCAAGGCAACTTGAACTTGAGTAAAGTGCAACACACAAAGACACACCATGGTAGCCAATCCACGTTGTTGTAATAGATTACACCACAGCAACCCTATGTCTTCTTTAACTTTTGAATTAATGAATTTTATGTTGCATCTTTTGCATGATTTTATTTCTTAGAAAACTTCACAATTTATGCATGTAGACAAATGGTTCCCAAACTTTTGCCCCCCCCTCAGTTATTCTCAGTGCATCTACCTTACCCCATAAAAAGTATTATTCAGCATTATTACCCCCCCTTCAACAGTCTCATCTCCATCCCCATGGTGTACCACCAACTTTTGGAACCATAGATTTAGACTATCTCGACATTAACAACCAGCCCAAACAGTTATATCCTGCCAAGTTTTGTCCTCATCAGTTTTGAAGGTGTGATCTTGCCAGAATTAATTTTTTACAAGTCTTTGTTTTTTCATTTTATGAACTTGCATTTTATTTTCACCATACAGGGAACATTGTGCTGACTTGCTATTTACTACCACATTACCAGCCTCAAATTATTACTCACTTTTTGTACAGATCAAGCCTAGTATAAAAAAAGTTTTCTGCTGAGAAAAATGCAAGTCATTCTCACTAGCCTAACCATAACCTGACCATGTGATTTGCAGCCCAGAAAGTTCATTCTTTTTGTGATATATTAATAATATCAAGTTAAGTTTTAAAACATATCCTACCAAGAAATCAAATTTAACCTATTAAGGGGAGATAACCAATATTATCACCTGCTTGTTTCATGAAAATAACATAAAAAATAGTTGTGCTTGTCTCAAATAAAATGTTTTATTATTTAAAAATATTTTAGTAAATGTTATGGAACTTTATGGAAGGTATTGAATGTTGTTATAAGTGGGAAGTGGGTAGAACATTTTTCTTCAAATTATTACAAATATATTGATAATGTCACATCTGTGGAACTTAGGTATAACTTTTCCAGTGGCTGTCATTGTAGGTATCAGTTTTTAAAAAATTAGCTTAGTCTTTTATGTTCAGTGATAAGACTTAATTCATTGTGGAAGGTACTGCTTATCACAAGCAAAACTAATTCACAGCAACATCTTTTTCACACTTAAGTAAAATATATATATATATATATATATATATATATATATATATATATATATATATATATATATATATATATATATATATATATGTTGAGTCTCTAACACTGTTGCATCTACTGTTGTGAAACTTGATGGGTGCATTTATCTTGAGAGGTGCTTGTTGCTGGGCAAAACTAGGTCTCAGTGAGCACAATGTACTTCTTTGTTGTAGTGACTTCACAGGTTTTCTAGATTATAACTGTGGGGTCAGTGGTTAGTGGTAGGGGTCAGATTCAAATTCTACCATCAAATCTGAGCCTTGGTCAGTGATCCCTAGGCAATGCACTTTATTCCATTTGATAAGGCACTAAATAGGCTGTTTGTATTGCAGAGCAGTAAAACCAAACCATGGCAGAGCAGGTGCTACACAGACAGTATTGAAAATAATGCTTATTTCTTGAAGCCTGCAGTTGTTGCAATATGGATTTCTACCATTTTGTTTCCTCCCATGTTAGAGGCCTTTCCTTTTACAAGGCCAAATTTTCATTGTAGAAAAGTTGACATGAAGAGAGTCATTCAGGTATTTACTAAGGATATCTTTCTTTTATAATAGTGCCCGACCAACACCCACACCCACACATTTTAATTTATGGCCTTCTAGTCTGTCATGTGAGAAAATATTGTAATCAGTATGTACAACATCTACTTGCAGACAGGATTGTGTATCATTTACAAAAAAGGTTAAGTACATTTAAATCCATTGATATATTGCTGGTCAAAGTCGACAACAGCTTTACCCTGCTCTGATTACTATATTTTATGGATGACACAGCTTTTATTAGAGCCATAACATGTGATAGAATGGTGCTTTTAGACTGGTACATGTGATAGGATGATGCAGCTAATATTAGATTCGTAACATGTGATAGAATGGTGCTTTTAGACTGGTACATGTGATAGGATGATGCAGCTAATATTAGAGTCGTAACATGTGATAGAATGGTGCTTTTAGACTGGTACATGTGATAGGATGATGCAGCTAATATTAGAGTCGTAACATGTGATAGAATGGTGCTTTTAGACTGGTACATGTGATAGGATGATGCAGCTAATATTAGAGTCGTAACGTGATAGAATGGTGCTTTTAGACTGGTATATGTGATAGAATGATACTTAGAGACTGGTACATGTGATAGGATGATGCAGCTAATAAGGGTCGTAACATGTGATAGAATGGTGCTTTTAGACTGGTACATGTGATAGGATGATGCAGCTAATATTAGAGTCGTAACATGTGATAGAATGGTGCTTTTAGACTGGTACATGTGATAGGATGATGCAGCTAATATTAGAGTCGTAACATGTGATAGAATGGTGCTTTTAGACTGGTATATGTGATAGAATGATGCTTAGAGACTGGTACATGTGATAGGATGATGCAGCTAATATTAGAGTCGTAACATGTGATAGAATGGTGCTTTTAGACTGGTACATGTGATTGGATGATGCTTAGCAACTAGTAATATTTGATAGGATAATGCTTAGAGACCATCTAGTGTGATAGGATGATGCTTAGAGATTGGTACATGTGATAGGAGGATGGTCAGAGATGGGTAACATGTGATAGGATTAATCCTAGAGACAGGTACATGTGATAGGATTATGCATAGTGACTGGTAACATGTGATAGAATGATGCCTATAGACTGGTACATGTGATAGAATGATGCCTATAGACTGGTACATGTGATAAGATAATGCTTAGAGACTGGTACATGTGATAGGATGAAGCCTAGAGACTGTTACATGTGATAGAATGATGCCTATAGACTGGTACATGTGATAGAATGATGCCTATAGACTGGTACATGTGATAAGATAATGCTTAGAGACTGGTACATGTGATAGGATGAAGCCTAGAGACTAGTAACATGTGATTGGATGATGTTTAGAGACTGGTAACATTTGATAGGATGATGCTTAGAGACTGGTACATGTGTTAGGATTATGCATATTGGCTGGTAACATGTGATAGAATGATGCCTATAGACTGGTACATGTAATAGGATGAAGGCTAGAGACTGGTACATGTGATAGGATGAAGTCTAGAGACTGGTAACATTTGATTGGATGATGCTTAGAGACTGGTACATGTGATAGGAGGATGGTTAGAGACGGGTAACATGTGATAGGATTAATCCTAGAGACAGGTACATGTGATAGGATTATGCATAGTGACTGGTAACATGTGATAGAATGATGCCTATAGACTGGTACATGTGATAGAATGATGCCTATAGACTGGTACATGTGATAGGATGAAGTCTAGAGACTGGTACATGTGATAGGATGAAGCCTAGAGACTGGAAATATGTGATGGTATGAAGCCTAGAGACTAGTAACATGTGATTGGATGATGTATAGAGACTGGTAACATTTGATAGGATGATGCTTAGAGACTGGTACATGTGATAGGATGAAGCCTAGAGACTGTTACATGTGATAAGATGATGCTTAGAGACTGGTACATGTGATAGGATTAAGCCTAGAGAATGATACATGTGATTGGATGATGCTTAGAGACTGGTACATCTGACAGGATGAAGACTAGAGACTGGTACATTTGATAGAATGAAGGCTAGAGACTGGTACATCTGATAGGATGAAGGCTAGAGACTGGTACATCTGATTGGATGATGCTTAGAGACAGGTACATCTGATAGGATGAAGGCTAGAGACTGGTACATCTGATAGGATGATGCTTAGAGACTGGTACATGTGATAGGATGAAGCTTAGAGACTGGTACATCTGATATGATGAAGGCTAGAGACTGGTACATACGGCTGTCAAAAATCAGGAAAAAACTAACCCGGGTACCCATTGCAAATTTTAACGGGTACCCAGGTACCTGTTAGCACATGAATGACGTACAACCATAGACCAACTAATTATTATTCATTTCTTTAATATTTTTTATGGTGATAGAGGCTAACCGTGTACTACTCGGTCTGATTCGTCCACACCGACGTAGCTGCGAATTGTCTGACCGCACGCTGTTAATTAATAAATTTATTTAGAATGACATTTGTACACAGATGGTAGGTATAATCCAACTTTTAATGATCACTGTAATCAGGCGCGTTAAAAGCTTTAAAACACAGTTTTTTTAAAGTACAAGTCCTTGTTAGAACAGACCACGTTCATTCATCTGCTTTTGACCGCAGATTTGAATTACCCACGCATGTGTGCCCCAGTTATACCACATGACCACACAGTCGCATAAGTGTAGTATTTTGGAATTTTAATTCTTAAAATAGTTATGGTAAAAACGTAATATCGAAAATAGAAATATCAGTATATGTATGATGGCTAACAGTCGAAATTTGCAGAGCTAGTCGACTAGAAAAACAATGAGCAAAGATTACTTTGAGGCATTACAAAGATTTCAAGGTGTCTAGCTGATGATTGTTTATAGTATAAATTTTGGAATTTCTTTGACATGTTTGTTTTGAAAATCAAAGGTATCCATCTGGATTTAATGGAAAAAGCACCCAATGTACTGATCATTTAGCACCCACATTCAATAGTTATCGTCTGCAAAGAGGTTTATTACCGGTAGAACAAATGTTTTAACCTTGGTATATAATGCCTCGGGGATAACAGTTCGTCTGGTTGCACAATTCCAATAAATTTTATTAATCCAAACAGACTATCTGACGTATTGTTTATTTATATTAAGCAGAGATCTGGTTTATAATTATAGCCATAGCTGTCACCCCTGTTTGAAGTGGTTGGCGAGTGTGGTGATTTTTTTTAACGGGTACCCGCGTTTACGTTTCAATACCAGGGTTTTTCTATAAGGTCGGGTAACCTGGTAACCGATGACAGCCCTACTGGTACATCTGATAGGATGATGCTTAGAGACTGGTACATGTTATAGGATGAAGCCTAGAGATTGGTACATGTGATAGGATGAAGGCTAGATACTGGTACATCTGATAAGATGAAGGCTAGAGACAGGTACATCTGATAGGATGATGCTTAAAGACTGGTACATGTGATAGGATGAAACCTAGAGACTGGTACATCTGATAGGATGATGCTTAAAGACTGGTACATGTGATAGGATGAAGCCTAGAGACTGGTACATGTGATAGGAATAAGCCTAGAGACTGGTACATGTGATAGGATGAAGCCTAGAGCCTGGTACATCTGATAGGATGAAGCCTAGAGCCTGGTAACATGTGATAGGATGAAGCCTAGAGACTGGTACATGTGATAGGATGAAGCCTAGAGCCTGGTAACATGTGATAAGATAATGCTCAGAGACTGGTACATGTGATAGGATGAAGGTTAGAGACTAGTAACATGTGATATTTTAATTTGTAAAAATAATTGGCATTCCCATATTTATATAAAATGAGATACATAGAAGTGCAATAAAATGAAGAATATGTAGTCCAGTATGAATATGTAGTCCAGTATGAATATGTAGTCCAGTATGAATATGTAGTCCAGTATGAATATGTAGTCCAATTACATGTAGTCCAATATGAATATGTAGTCCAATATGAATATGTAGTCCAGTATGAATATAGTCCAGTATGAATATGTAGTCCAATTACATGTAGTCCAATATGAATATGTAGTCCAATTACATGTAGTCCAATATGAATATGTAGTCCAGTATGAATATGTAGTCCAGTATGAATATGTAGTCCAGTATGAATATGTAGTCCAATTACATGTAGTCCAATATGAATATGTAGTCCAATATGAATATGCAGTCCAGTATGAATATTTAGTCCAGTATGAATATGTAGTCCAATTACATGTAGTCCAATATGAATATGTAGTCCAATTACATGTAGTCCAATATGAATATGTAGTCCAGTATGAATATGTAGTCCAGTATGAATATGTAGTCCAGTATGAATATGTAGTCCAATTACATGTAGTCCAATATGAATATGTAGTCCAGTATGAATATGTAGTCCAGTACATTAAGAATCAGTACAAAATGAAGAATATGTAGTCCAGTACATTAAGAATCAGTACAAAATGAAGAATATGTAGTCCAGTATGAATATGTAGTCCAGTATGAATATGTAGTACAATTACATGTAGTCCAATATGAATATGTAGTCCAATACATTAAGAATCAGTACAAAATGAAGAATATGTAGTCCAATTACATGTAGTCCAATATGAATATGTAGTCCAGTACATTAAGAATCAGTACAAAATGAAGAATATGTAGTCCAGTACATTAAGAATCAGTACAAAATGAAGAATATGTAGTCCAATACATTAAGAATTAGTACAAAATGAAGAATATGTAGTCCAATACATTAAGAATCAGTACAAAATGAAGAATATGTAGTCCAGTACATTAAGAATCAGTACAAAATGAAGAATATGTAGTCCAGTACATTAAGAATCAGTACAAAATGAAGAATATGTAGTCCAGTACATTAAGAATCAGTACAAAATGAAGAATATGTAGTCCAGTACATTAAGAATCAGTACAAAATGAAGAATATGTAGTCCAGTACATTAAGAATCAGTACAAAATGAAAATATGTAGTCCAATTACATGTAGTCCAATATGAATATGTAGTCCAATACATTAAGAATCAGTACAAAATGAAGAATATGTAGTCCAATACATTAAGAATCAGTACAAAATGAAGAATATGTAGTCCAGTACATTAAGAATCAGTACAAAGTGAAGAATATGTAGTCCAATTACATTAAGAATCAGTACAAAGTGAAGAATATGTAGTCCAATACATTAAGAATCACTACAAAATGAAGAATATGTAGTCTAGTACATTAAGAATCAGTACAAAATGAAGAATATGTAGTCCAATACATTAAGAATCAGTACAAAATGAAGAATATGTAGTCCAGTACATTAAGAATCAGTACAAAATGAAGAATATGTAGTCCAGTACATTAAGAATCAGTACAAAATGAAGAATATGTAGTCCAGTACATTAAGAATCAGTACAAAATGAAGAATATGTAGTCCAGTACATTAAGAATCAGTACAAAATGAAGAATATGTAGTCCAGTACATTAAGAATCAGTACAAAATGAAGAATATGTAGTCCAGTACATTAAGAATCGGTACAAAATGAAAATATGTAGTCCAATTACATGTAGTCCAATATGAATATGTAGTCCAATACATTAAGAATCAGTACAAAGTGAAGAATATGTAGTCCAATTACATTAAGAATCAGTACAAAATGAAGAATATGTAGTCCAGTACATTAAGAATCAGTACAAAGTGAAGAATATGTAGTCCAATTACATTAAGAATCAGTACAAAGTGAAGAATATGTAGTCCAATACATTAAGAATAACTACAAAATGAAGAATATGTAGTCCAGTACATTAAGAATCAGTACAAAGTGAAGAATATGTAGTCCAATTACATTAAGAATCAGTACAAAGTGAAGAATATGTAGTCCAATACATTAAGAATCAGTACAAAATGAAGAATATGTAGTCTAGTACATTAAGAATCAGTACAAAATGAAGAATATGTAGTCCAATACATTAAGAAGCAGTACAAAATGAAGAATATGTAGTCCAATTACATTAAGAATCAGTACAAAATGAAAATATGTAGTCCAATTACATGTAGTCTAATATGAATATGTAGTCCAATACATTAAGAATCAGTACAAAATGAAGAATATGTAGTCCAATACATTAAGAAGCAGTACAAAATGAAGAATATGTAGTCCAATTACATGTAGTCTAATATGAATATGTAGTCCAATACATTAAGAATCAGTACAAAATGAAGAATATGTAGTCTAATACATTAAGAATCAGTACAAAATGAAATGATTATTCTTGTGTATTCCTTGTCAAAGCTAACATAATAATGGAAGAAGGTAAGACCTTAGTTTTGTTTTCCAAATCTGGTAGATATATTTTATTTGAAAGGACACATTTTAAGTTCTTTTCATGAGGATATAAAAACTGCATGAACTATGAGAGTTTAGCATTTCCATTAAATTTTGTTTATTTCTGTATCCCATATGATAGTCTATGCTGACCATCTATGTTGACCATTTTGCTTAATCACGTTTTTTATCTGCATGTCAGGTTTTAACTTGATCATGAATAAATGTAGAAAGCAATTTCAGCAAGTTTGTATATAATTTACCATTTTTTATTTTTGTTGCTGCCTTTTGTGTTTGTGTTATCCATCTTAAGTATTTTATGCTAGACAATTCAACAAGAATTTTTATTTTACAGGATTTATAAAGCCATGAAGGTTTAACGTAGATTACTCACTGCAAGAACACTAGTAAAGTTAAGTCTGTTTGGGCATAGTGTGTAGTTCACTTTCATGCATTGTAACTACATGAATCATGCAAATTATGAAATTTAGTTCTTATAAGTATATAAATAGCAAATTATGAAATTTAGTTCTTATAAGTATATAAATAGCAAATTATGAAATTAAGTTCTTATAAGTATATAAATAGCAAATTATGAAATTTAGTTCTTATAAGTATATAAATAAAAATGAATATAATGACATAAGTAACCAATTATGGATTATATTTTATCATGGTGATTGTTCTTGAAGTTTAAAAATTTATATCACCATCAGGCACATTTTGTATCTGAAAACATGTATCACATGGTTTAAAGACCAAGTAAGCTTATGGAGCAGTTACGTGTCGTGTCTCGTGTCTCGTGTCGGTCATAAGTCATTAAATGTTGTGCATCATGTGTAAACTATTGCATGTATGACAACATTTGCTTTTTAAGTTTTGGTTAAAGGCCTTGTACATTCATACAATTATCTTGATTTATCCCATCCAATATGGCCATCATTAGGCCTGTACCAAATATTCAATTTGTATTAATTTTGGCCTTGAATAGTTTATTAAATGAGGTATTCATTTTGGCCTTGAATAGTTTATTAAATGAGGTATTCATTTTGGCCTTGAATAGTTTATTAAATGAGGTATTCATTTTGGCCTTGAATAGTTTATTAAATGAGGTATTCATTTTGGCCTTGAATAGTTTATTAAATGAGGTATTCATTTTGGCCTTGAATAGTTTATTAAATGAGGTATTCATTTTGGCCTTGAATAGTTTATTAAATGAGGTATTCATTTTGGCCTTGAATAGTTTATTAAATGAGGTATTCATATTTGGCCTTGAATAGTTTATTAAATGAAGTATTCATATTCAGCAGACACATTGTAATCAGAAAAGAGTACCTCAACTCATATTGACAACCAAAGTGAACCAATTTCTGAATGGGCCTTGTATCCAGAGGGATATTGATCCAGTGTCATGGTGACAGACCAGTGCCAATATGTTTCCTTTAATCCGTTCCTGTTCCCAACCTTATCTAGTAGTGCCTCCATCAAGCGACCCAGTGGACATCTAGTCAGTGTTGCTGGCAACATCTTGTCATAAAGCAAATGTTGTCTGCTGAAATTGTCAAGAGACTAATATATTGTTAAAGCTGATATATATTTTTCACACTGTTGTAACTGTTGGACTGCTTTTGAAAATTTGAATCCTTGTTATTAATTAGTTTTTTTATAATAAGTATTATCAAGCCATTTAACACATATCATTTTTGTAATGCCTTAGGTTCTTTGAAATTTGAAACTAAATGTGTTTATTGTTAATTACTTTATAATTAATTAAAATATCATTAGGCTTGCAGATTTTTTTATTTTTTTTGTAGCATTCAATCACTATTTGTATTCATATTTATAATCTGCTAAATAAAAAGTTATGAGTCTCTTTGTATTCAGCCAAATAGTTATGGGTCTCTGTTTGTATTCAGCCAAATAGTTATGGGTCTCTGTTTGTATTCAGCCAAATAGTTATGGGTCTGTTTGTATTCAGCTAAATAGTTATGGGTCTCTGTTTGTATTCAGCCAAATAATTATGGGTCTCTGTTTATATTCAGCCAAATAATTATGGGTCTCTGTTTATATTCAGCCAAATAGTTATTGGTCTCTGTTTGCATTCAGCCAAATAGTTATGGGTCTGTTTGTATTCAGCCAAATAGTTATGGGTCTCAGTTTATATTCAGCCAAATAGTTATGGGTCTCAGTTTGTATTCAGCCAAATAGTTATGGGTCTCTGTATTCAGCCAAATAGTTATGGGTTTGTGTGTATTCAGCCAAATAGTTATGGGTCTCTATTTGTATTCAGCCAAATAGTTATGGGTCTCTGTTTGTATTCAGCCAAATAGTTATGGGTCTGTTTGTATTCAGCCAAATAGTTATGGGTCTGTTTGTATTCAGCCAAATAGTTATGGGTCTGTTTGTATTCAGCCAAATAGTTATGGGTCTGTTTGTATTCAGTCAAATAGTTATAGGTCTGTTTGTATTCAGCCAAATAGTTATGTATGGGTCTCTGTTTGTATTTAGCCAAATAGTTATGGGTCTCTGTATTCAGCCAAATAGTTATGGGTATGTTTGTATTCAGCCAAATAGTTATGGGTATTCAGCTGAATAGTTAAAACCACTGTTCAATACAGCCCTAGCCATCCTTGTACAATGATTTTGATCTGCTTATCCAATAAGGTCATCATTGTACAATGATTTTGATCAACCCATCCACTATGACCATAATTGTACAATGATTTTGATCAATCCATCCACTATGTCCATCATTGTACAATGATTTTGATCAACCCATCCACTATGACATTCATTGCACAATGATTTTGATCAACCCATCCACTATGACCATCAATGTACAATGATTTTGATCAACCCATCCACTATGACCATCAATGTACAATGATTTTGATCTGCTTATCCAATATGGCCATCCTTGTACAATGATTTTGATCAACCCATCCACTATGACCATAATTGTACAATGATTTTGATCAACCCATCCACTATGACATTCATTGCACAATGATTTTGATCAACCCATCCACTATGACCATCAATGTACAATGATTTTGATCTGCTTATCCAATATGGCCATCCTTGTACAATGATTTTGATCAACCCATCCACTATGACCATAATTGTACAATGATTTTGATCAACCCATCCACTATGACCATAATTGTACAATGATTTTGATCAACCCATCCACTATGACATTCATTGCACAATGATCTTGATCAACCCATCCACTATGACCATCAATGTACAATGATTTTGATCAACCCATCCACTATGACCATAATTGTACAATGATTTTGATCAACCCATCCACTATGACCAATAATTGTACAATGATTTTGATCAACCCATCCACTATGACCATAATTGTACAATGATTTTGATCAACCCATCCACTATGACCAATAATTGTACAATGATTTTGATCAACCCATCCACTATGACCATAATTGTACAATGATTTTGATCAACCCATCCACTATGACCATCAATGTACAATGATCTTGATCAACCCATACAATATTGTCCCCCTTGTACAATGTTTTTGATCAACTGTACAATATGGCCCTCATACAATAATTTTGATCAACTGTACAATATGGCCATCATTGTACAATGATTTTGTTGTGATCATCCAGTATGGCTACCATTTTTAATACATATTAACAATTTATAAAAATCACTTAAGTGAGCAAATGTGCCAAAACTGGCTATAGTTACTGGAGAGGGACTGATGTACTACCAGTTGAAAAGAATTAGCAAGGACTTTATTTATACTGTTTGAAAAGAACATGTAAGAATTCACTTGTCCTTTAAATGGACTTTAGGTCTAGTGGTTGAAAATAAAATTTTTGACAATTCATGAGAGTTCTATAAAGGGGTTGAGGCTTCTCTGGTAAAATTATAAAAATTAAAAAGAAGTCAGTGTCTTCCTTTATATATCTTGTTAAATTAAAGAGCATTGAAAACATCTTAAGTTTCTTGACAAACTCTGTTACACACCAAATTTGGTAACACAAATATTTTCTTCAGTGTTTGAGTCAACATGTTCACAAGATAAGGGCAGTGTGACAGGCTTTGTTGTTGCCTTTGATCTTAAACATGATATCACTGAACCTGTCTCTCATGGTAAGTCTGGCTTAATTCATAATTATTATACTTGTTTGAGTCTTTTAAAGGGATTGACATACTTTTGGCCAAATAGAACTTCCAGGAATGTAGGATGACAGTTCTTTTTTCTACCCTTTTTTTTGTTATTTCCCAGGTGAGTAATATTGGGTGATATAACAGGTCATGTCTATAAATATTTTCTGGAGCTCGTTAATCTATCTCTCTCTCCATTAACAATTTAATTTTCTTTCAGAATTTTATTTCTCAAAAGAATCCAAGGTATCTCTATGAAACATAGTACATCTCTTGTACCATTGGCCTGCATGTGCCATTTAAAGTTCTTCAGTTTCCATAGTAACTATACATGACACATTTCCAAGAAAACAGATGGATTTCTTTAATTTTAAACTATGTCACAGATTCAGTATAGTTTGATACACAATTACATAGCAGACAAGTCTATATTGAGAAAAACATGTTGCCAAATATTAAGTAAAACTGGCTTTAGTGAGGGGGATTCATGGATGTTATATGACTAAAAAATGTTAGTGGAGGAAGAGTTCGTTAAACTGAAGAATAGGCAGCATCAGGACAAATCAATAGTGCTTTAGAAAGTTTGAAAAAAGAAACTCTACAGCGATGTCAGACAGCATTCAGAATTTGTGGACTTGACTTTATGACGTTTCAGTAAAAGTATATGTTCAGTGAGATCATGTTCAAGATCAAAGGCAACAACTTTTACATTTTCACCCAAATATTGATAGACTTTGTCCTTAATGTTAAAGTACAGTAACTGCAGAACATGGAGAACACAAGTTATTGTCCAGTAACCATCTCCCATCTCTCATTGTAAACTTGACTACTGCACAAAACTGACATTAATTTTCTTAACATGAAGTGCAAGTGATCCACAAAATTTGGTATCAATAGCTGGTGGACAACTTAAGTTAATGTGCAGAAACCAAATTGATAACAAAGACAAACAACATAACATATAAGCTCCACCTTATGGGAGACATATATAAACTGTAAAAGTTAAAGATCACTCTAACAGAAAGAAAAAAAATGCTTTCAATTCAATAACTCGACCTATCCATCATTAAGAGTTACCAAACTTGGTGGAAAGCTTTTGGCTCATA
Source organism: Potamilus streckersoni (assembly GCA_016746295.1). Taxonomy (NCBI): domain Eukaryota; kingdom Metazoa; phylum Mollusca; class Bivalvia; order Unionida; family Unionidae; genus Potamilus; species Potamilus streckersoni. The sequence continues at coordinate 1,039,404 of JAEAOA010002171.1, forward strand.
TAAGATAGAACCCTATCAATTTCCATGCTCAAAAGATCAAAGACTGAGATTACTACAAAAAGAAAAATAGTTTCTGCACAATAATCATAATTCTCCATCATTTACAGATACTGAAATTTCTAGATGGCTTGCATTTGGTGTAAGGAAAAATCCTGATGATTTTGGAGTATAATGGTCAGAGATCATGGTTACTGTGATTGAAGAAAATAGCAATGTCCTTAAAATAACATTAGTCCTACACAATATACCTCAATCAAATTGTGGAGTATTGAAAAAGGTAATTGGGATCAAAAGGTCATAGTTGAATATCAAGAACTTGAACTTTTAGACTTTCATTGATAATCAAGTTCACAGTATGTCATAAAAGAACATTGAGTTAGCAGGTACATTAAAATTGAAAATAAATGGTATAATGAGTTAGACATAACATTACAGTGAGTTAGAAGTGATATTACAGTGAGAATTGACATAACAGTGAGTGTGAAGTGACATCACAGAGAAGTCACATCATAGCAAGTTAGAAGTGACAGCACAGTGAGTAACAAGTGACATCACAGTAGGTTAGAAGTGACATCACAGTCGGTTAGAAGTGACTTCTGAGTTAAAAGTAGCATCACAGTCACTTCTGACTCACTGTCACTTCTTTACTTCCAATTCACTGTGATGTCACTTCTAACTTAATGTAATGTCACTTCCTGCTCACTAGTGTCACTTCCAACTTACTATAATGTCACTTCCAACTCACTCTAATGCCACTTACAACTTACTGTGATGTCACTTCTAATTGACTGTAAAGTCACTTCCAACTCACTAGTGTCACTTCCAACTCACTGTGATGTCACTTTTAACTCACTGTAATGTCACTTATAATTCACTGTAATGTCACTTCTAACTCACTAATATCACTTTTAACTCACTGTAATGTCACTTTTAACTCAGATGTCACTTCTAACCCACTGTGATGTCACTTACAATGAGTTAGCAGTGTTATTTAAATTGGAGATAAGTCCATATCCAGAGTAGTTATGCAAACTATTGATGTTATTATGTCCATATTCAGAGAAATTTTACAAAGAAGACATAATTGTCAGGTCTGCTAAGTAATTATACAAAGCATGGACATTATTGTTAGGCCCATATTCAGAGTAATTATACAAAGCATAAACATAATTGTCAGGTCTACAGAATAATATACAAAAGCATGGACGTTATTGTTGGTCCATATTCAGAGTAATTATACAAAGCAAAGACATTATTGTAAGGTCCATATAAAGATCATTTATACAAAGCATGGACAATATTGTAAGGTCCATATTCAGAGTAATTATACAAAGCATGGACATTATTGTAAGGTCCTTATTTAGAATAATTATACAAAGCATAGACATTATTGTAAGGTCCATATTCAGAGTAATGATACAAAGCATTGACATTATTTTAAGGTACATATTCAGAGTAATTATACAAAGCATGCATACAGCATTGATCACAAGTCCACTTTAAAGAAAGATGCCTTCAGCAGAGTCCATTAAGCTGTGCAGAAAATATGGCTGAAAAATTGTTATAGCTATGTTAAAAATTTCACCACACTCCCCACTGATTAAGTATACAAGGCATGGGCATTATTGTAAGGTGCATGTTCAAAGTACTTTAACACACCATGGACATTGTGGTATGGTATATTATTGTATTAGGCTGTATTCAGAAATAATTTACAAAGCACGGACATTGTGGTAAAGTCCATATTCAAGAAAATTATACAAAGCATAGACATTATTGTATGGTCCATATTCAGTGCACTAGGTACTGCACTATCAACACTTGATCTTTGTGTATTGTACTAGTAGTACTTGATGTTCTTGAACATTTTATCATAAGTAAGGGACATATTTCCAATGCTTGATTTTGGCTGCCTTTCAGCTCCATTCTTACATGTGTCTAAAACGTTCATAAGATCATTTTATGTATGTTTTGCTTTATCTGAGGGTGAGAAAATGAATATTTCATTCAAGCATAGACTGGTACATAGTATATTACATGCTAAATTTGCAGATTTCTGTTGTGTTTTACAACACCAGTCTATCACTGCTGAACCATAGACTGGAATTTGTTCACTATTCAGAAATTTTTAAAATAAGTCAAGTAGCACAAGTTATTCATTTTAAATAATAAACTAAAAACTGTTCTTTTAAAAGGTCATGTTGGAAGAAAATTTGGACATAAGCCTTTTGTGAAACCCCATTTTAATCCTAAAAATCTTTAAAGTGGATTAGTGATGAAAAGATGGGAACTGTTTTCATTCAGGACCATCTAGTGCCATTGGATGACAGATTTTATATGACAATCCTCTGTAGATCAGGAGGATTAACTATAAAACAAAACTCGTACATATGGATGACAGATTTTATATGACTATCCTCTTAGATCAGGAGCATTAACTATTAAACAAAACTTGTACATATGGATGACAGATTTTATATGACTATCCTCTTAGATCAGAAGGAATACTATAAAACAAAACTTGTACATATGGATGACAGATTTATATGACTCTCCTCTTTAGATCAGGAGGAATAACTATAAAACAAAACTTGTACATATGGATGACAGATTTTGTATGACTATCCTCTTTAGATCAGGAGGAATAACTTAAAACAAAACTTGTACATATGGATGACAGATTTTATATGACTATACTCTTTAGATCAGGAGGAATAACTAAAATAAAAGTTGTACATATGGATGACAGATTTTATATGACTATCCTCTTTAGATCAGGAGGAATAACTTAAAACAAAACTTGTACATATGGATGACAGATTTTATATGACTATACTCTTTAGATCAGGAGAAATAACTATAAAACAAAACTTGTACATATGGATGACAGATTTTATATGACTATACTCTTTAGATCAGGAGGAATGACTATAAAACAAAACTTGTACATATGTATGACAGATTTTATATGACTATCCTCTTTAGATCAGGAGGAATAACTTAAAACAAAACTTGTACATATGGATGACAGATTTTATATGACAATCCTCTGTAGATCAGGAGGAATAAGTAAAACAAAACTTGTACATATGGATGACAGATTTTATATGACTATCCTCTTTAGATCAGGAGGAATAACTAAAATAAAAGTTGTACATATGGATGACAGATTTTGTATGACTATCCTCTTTAGATCAGGAGGAATAACTAAAATAAAAGTTGTACATATGGATGACAGATTTTGTATGACGATCCTCTTTAGATCAGGAGGAATAACTATAAAACAAAACTTGTACATATGGATGACAGATTTTATATGATAATCCTCTTTAGATCAGAAGGAATAACTAAAATAAAAGTTGTACATATGGATGACAGATTTTATATGACTATCCTCTTCAGATCAGGAGGAATAACTAAAATAAAAGTTGTACATATGGATGACAGATTTTATATGACTATCTTCTTTAGATCAGGAGGAATAACTAAAATAAAAGTTGTACATATGGATGACAGATTTTGTATGACTATCCTCTTTAGATCAGGAGGAATAACTTAAAACAAAACTTGTACATATGGATGACAGATTTTATATGACTATACTCTTTAGATCAGGAGAAATAACTATAAAACAAAACTTGTACATATGGACGACAGATTTTATATGACTATACTCTTTAGATCAGGAGGAATGACTATAAAACAAAACTTGTACATATGTATGACAGATTTTATATGACTATCCTCTTTAGATCAGGAGGAATAACTTAAAACAAAACTTGTACATATGGATGACAGATTTTATATGACAATCCTCTGTAGATCAGGAGGAATAACTTAAAACAAAACTTGTACATATGGATGCAACCTACGCATGATAAATACTATAATGTACACGACATGCAGAAACTTTTTGATACTGTTCAAATCACTAGTATTTTAGATTTCCTAAAAGAAGTAAATCTTTATTTTATACTGTAACTTGTATGACCTTACCCAAACTAATTTTTTACATCTTTTCATCAAGATACATCATTTACATTTCCCGTTGATCAGGAATAAACATCTTTAACTGTTATCAACATTTATCATTTTATATTTAACTACTATGGATTTTTTACTATATCGCTGGTCGATATTGAACCTTTCTTTTTACACATATGACCTACTGTATGGCCCTAAATAGCCTAAAAGTGCTGGTACACCTAAAATTAAATCAATCAATCAATCAACATAGGGATGAATAACAGAGGCTTCAAACTATAGAATAAGGATTACAAGCCATCACTAGCTTTTCTGGGCTAAAACCACATTTTCAACCTGGTAAGAGCCACTAGGCCCCACTTTTTTATTTTTGGAACGAGCTCTGTACTAATGCTATTTACCACTTGGCAGGTATATGACAGACTATACTATTTTTAGAAGTCTTGGTCACAATTTTGGATAGATGTATTATAATTAATGTACAAATGGAGGACATAAATACACACTGTGGTAAAGAGTAGGGTAAGGAAAATTAGACATCTTAATGCACTGATACAGGTAGACTGGGAATACAACTGGATTAGTTCATAGAATTTGTCAAATGGCTTAAGAGAAACTACATAATTTGGACAGGGTATTAAGAGGTTGAATTGTAGTCAAATTAAAATTTTCAAAGATTTAAAGTTGAAGTATATTGATAAGTATAATAGGTTTATGTTGGGCATCAATAAAATGAAGAAAAATGCTTCCTTGCCTTGAAGTTTTTCATATTATATATATATATATATATATATATATATATATATATATATATATATATATATATATATATATATATATATATATATATATATATATATATATATATATATATATACATATATATATATATATATATATATATATATATATATATATATATATATATATATATATATATATATATACATATATATATATACATATATATATATATATATATATATATATATATATATATATATATATATATATATATATATATATATATATATATGGCACTGGATCCAACAAGGGATCATGTGTGTCAAGGTTTGATTAAGATAAATTTAATAAACTGATAACAAAGAGTGCAAAACTAGTATCTAAATAGCCTGAGCACTTTCAACTTGCAAATGAGACTTTTTCAAAAGGCAAATACAAAACATAGACTAGACAAACAAATTAAACAGAAAAAACCATTGTGTTTGCAAAACTTTATATGACTATTTCTACAGGAATTAAACCATTAAATTTATTGTTTATGTATGTGGATTTATGTATGTATATGTGTATATATAGAGTTTATGTGTGTAAATATAGTTTATGTTTGAAAGTATATAGTTAATATGTGCAAATATAGGGTTTATGTCTGTTAATATAGGGTTTATGTGTGTAAATATAGGGTTTATGTGTGTATATATGCATGTATGTATGTATGTATGTATGTATGTATGTATGTATGTATGTATGTATGTATGTATGTATGTATGTTGTTTATGTATGTATGTTGTTTATGTATTTGTGTATATGGTTTGATGGCACATTAGGACAAAATTGATTTTATAGTACAAATTAAGAATTAACTTACAAAATGTAAAGACAAAGAATTTCTTGTAAATTTTCTTTTAGACAGAAAAAATGAGACTCGATATCACCTATTTATTCTATTACATTTGAATACTTCAATTCTTGTCAATGCTGTATATTTGTTTCACTGGTAAAGTGACCTATAAATTTCTTCTTTATTTTTCAAACAATTATATCAGATAAATTATTCAAATTATTTTAAAAATCTATATGTGAAGAAGAGAAAATTAAGAATATTTTATCCAGGAGAAAAGACCATTATATCTAATGTAAAATCTGTGAGAGTCTTTGTGGGTCAAGTTAAAATGATGACAGTTCAGACAACACTTGACCCTTGACCTCCATTAACCATTCTGTTACCTCCCTTGCTTTGATTACTTTACTGTGGAATAACTATGAACAGTTTCTAGTTTTAAAATATTCGAGTTGTTGTCTACTTTAAATTGATTCTTAAAAGAAGTAATATATATTAAGTATGCTGGTTTATTTATAAACACTTTGTATTAATTTTTTTAATGAGATCCTCTAGGCTTATGAAATAAACACACGATATAAATGTTATCATTGTCTGTAATGTATAATTAAATTTGATACTGATTAACTGAGTTAAGTATAAATTGTCAATAATGATAATAATTATAATAATAATAATACAAACTTACAACATAAATGCACTTCTTTTTTCATTGATTTTTTTTTTCTTCTCCATCCATCAAATTCAAATGAAATGTGTGTTCAAAAGAAGTGGTGTAAGTTTGTATAGACACAACTGGTTTATTGATGGGGGAACATTTAGACAGATTTACATAATGACACATGATGGCTTGCAAATAGAATGTGCAAATGTACATCTTCATTCATCATGAACCTAGCTGATTATTTCATACAGACTGTTTAGAAAGTGAAGTTGTTCAGCTTATTGTAACATATGTTAGTGCACCAGGTAAGAATTTCTAAAAGAGGGGATTCTAAGAGGGGCACCATTAGGTACTGGGATACTTCTGTAGAACGAATTAGGGGTATTTCTTAGGAACAAAGATTTTTCTGTGACAGAACAAAGAATTGTATGCTTTTGATGAAATTTAGAATTTAATTTTCATTGGATGTGATGGATTACCATAGTCGAATGAAATTCACAGACCCAAAGCAAATAAATATTTGTTCTATATGCTCGTGGTGTAGATAGGGCTATCGCATCGGAACCGTGGCTTGCAAAGATGAAGGCTCTTTATAATAACATATTTCCTGTTATAAGTCATTGAAAATAATGGTTCTTCATATGTATGTATGTGTGTATATATGTGTGTATATATATATATATATATATATATATATATATATATATATATATATATATATATATATATGAAAGGTGTGTTCAATAATCTCATTTAATTATATAATACAAGAATTATATTTACCATGTACTTCATTATAAGGCAGTCTCACAATAAGGCAGTATACCATTTGCTCTCATTGGACAACATTAATATTGAGGGAATGCTGTATCACTTTTCGAGTGATGTCATCAATGTTACAGTTTTTTGTAATGGTCTTTTTAAGAAAGTTAATGGGGATACACATTGCATTGATTCAGGTGAGAGTTTGTCAAATTCTGCAGTCAGTTACAAGGAGTATGCATCATTGCATTGATTCAGGTGAGATAATGAAATTCTGGAGTTCTTTTGTTGACATGCCATCATACAGGGCCTGGGCTTATATTTTCAGAATTAGAAACACAAAGGTAAGAAAGGATGAACATAATAGCTCATTGAGTCTTTGATTCCATTGGTGACTGTGTCTCACAATGGTAAAGCTTTAATTTAATTTCATTACAAACAACTATAATATATATTTTATCAAGGATATAATATACATCAAAAATCTATATCAAAACTGATATGCTGTGACACTTTGCTAAATACATAATGAAAGTTGCTCATTAGATGTCAGTAGCTGTTAGCACTCATACAGAGAGAGAAAAGAAAGTGTCTCTATTTTAGTAATTATGAAATAACATTAATTAAATATCCATTCACAGGTATTTTAACTGATAACGACAGGAAGAGTTCAGGAAGACCATCCTATTCCTATGTAAGTGATCAGGGATGTAGCAAGCATCAGTTGTCACAGGACTTTTACATATCAGAAGAGTCACCGGAATTCCACCATACTTCTTCAGATATATCAGGAGAAATAGAAAACAATTTTCTGGGACAAAAATCTTGCTGTCCACTCCATGATTGTACAAGTCCTTCATTAAGTAGTACTATTTGTTACAGTGAAACCTCTAACAGGAACTGTCAGTCAGAATTAAAGCCAGGCTGGTCACCTGTGTTTTTGTGCCAGAAAGATTGTATTTATCCATTAAAATGTCAAGACCAGTCAGAATTAGGTTATAAATTTGAAACACATTTTCTCATTCCTGAAGATAACATAACAAAAGACAAAGAAATCTCTCTGCAGAAAAATTCAAAATCAGGAAAATGGAAACAGGTTTCTGAAATCTCAACATACATTACAGGCCAGAATCCTTTAGTCTTAAATCCAGTAGATATCTCAATAGCAGAATCTGGTGAAATCTTGAAAAATCCAAGAACTGTATCATCTTTTCCTGACGAAACATCTAAATCTCGGAAATGCATCATCAGCCCTGAAGCTGTAGAATGTAAAAGCCATCTTGCAGATCCTTCAGATTCTGGCTGTGAAAAAGGAATAAGGAATTCTGGAGATTCTTCAACAAATTTGCAGTCTGAATCAGGCTTTTCAAGGGCTAGAGTGAAAGAAACTTTTGAAAGGGGCAGGGAATTTTTAAAATCTAAATTTGAAAGCTGTTGTGCGAGGTTTCCAAAAATCAAGGCAGTAATACTTGCAAAAGAAAAAAATTTTAGAACCAGAAAATTTGAAGATCAGCAGAACGTGACACAGGAAGGCATAAAGGAGGAGACAACTTTAGATCAATTGGAAAAAAGTGTATCTATGACCAAAGTTGCAAGTTCAGGTAAATGTTTTTCTATTAACTTCCATTGTTTTTAGATTAGTTGGTCATAACTACAGCAAATTTTAAGCTATTCAGTTTTACTAGATTTTCTTTAGTTTAAAATTGTATTATAGAAAATTTGTGCAAATTAATTTTGAATATTTTTTCCTTTTTGTTTCTTTAAATTGTCAAAATTAGTCAATAACATTCTAGTGTGTCTAAAGCATATAGAATAACAAAACAAATCAACAGTGCCTTGACAACATTGTCTTCCCTGAATGCAAATCACCTTTGCTACAGGATAAAACTTACTGTAACTAAGAGGTGACTGTTTTAAGGAGTTTGATTCTTTAGTTAGGTTGGGTTTTCTAAAATGCCTATACTTGCCATATTGTTATGTGAGTTTGGGGTTTACTGGGCATGATCAAGTGACGGAGTGTGGTATTTTGTATTCAGGTCCAAAATTTGCATGAATAAAATAATGGAAAAATTGAAACATCACCAAATTGGGATCAAACTTGATACTTAGGTTTTATCTCAAGATCTCACTTGAAATCAGTTAGGAGCTATATCTGCACATAATAAGGCATGCTGTAATCTGATTTGCCAGACTTGTGAACATTCTTAGAGGATCTCTATTTAATATGTTGATCAAAGTATATACAAGCTATATTCACCAAGATGAATTTCATTATTAGTCACATCTGTGCATATTAATGCATTTAAGGAAGGCATGTAAGTGATTATTACTCACATGGGCCTCTTGTTATTACCATGATTTTCAATGAAAAGATTATGTAACACTGTAGTAACACTGTACCTCTGAATGAATTGCTCTTGAAGTCACACAACTATTTAATATAGATATTAAAAAATCGAATTATGATTGTAAGGTAGTCTGTTTATATATATATATATATATATATATATATATATATATATATATATATATATATATATATATATATATATATATATATATATATATATATATATATATATATATATATATATATCAGTGTAAATCCATCTGCATGTGGTGGAGCTAGAGAAATTTTTATATTATGAGAATGTAAATTAGGCAGATATATTTATGCATATTTTTAGCTCACCAGGCACCAGGTTAGAATCCACTCAGGAGGCTAAGTTTCTGGTCCAGTGTGATTTAAATTGGGCATATACCTTTAAGATCTCAGCTGAGTTTGATAATGAGGTCCAGACATACTAATAAGGTTACCTTGCATCTTATTGGCTGAGATCCAGACATACTAATGAGGTTACCTTGCATCTTATTGGCTGAGGTCCAGATATACTAATGAGGTTATGTTGCATCTTATTGGCTGAGGTCCAGACATACTAATGAGGTTATGTTGCATCTTATTGGCTGAGTTCCAGAAATACTAATGAAGTTACAAGTTACCTTGCCTCTTATTGGCTGAGGTCCAGATATACTAAAGAAGTTACAAGTTACCTTGCATCCTATTGGCTGAGGTCCAGATATACTAATGAAGTTACAAGTTACCTTGCATCTTATTGACTGAGGTCCAGACATACTAATGAAGTTACAAGTTACCTTGCATCTTATTGTCTGAGTAGCCATTCTGGAAACTATACATCAGATCCATGTTGATCAGACTTGGATAGGCTTTTATCATCAAAATTATGGACAAGTTTGATCAGATTCGGATATGGTTATATCATCAACATCATGGACAAGTTTGATCAGACTTGGATTGTCTTATATCATCCAAATTATGGATGAGTTTGATCAGAAATGGAATGTCTTATATCATCAAAATTATGGACAAGTTTGATCAGACTTGGATAGCGTTATATCATCAAAATTATGGACAAGTTTGATCAGACTTGGATAGGGTTATATCACCAAAATCATGGACAAGATTGATCACAATTGGATAGGTTTTTATCATCAAACTCATGGACAAGTTTGATCAGACAAGGAATGTCTTATCAAAATTATGGACAAGTTTGATCAGACTTGGATAGGCTTTTATCATCAAACTCATGGACAAGTTTGATCAGACATGGAATGTCTTATATCATCAAAATTATGGACAAGTTTGATCAGACTTGGATAGGCTTTTATCATCAAACTCATGGACAGGTTTGATCAGACATGGAATGTCTTATATCATCAAAATTATGGACAAGTTTGATCAGACTTGGATAGGGTTATATCATCAAAATTATGGACAAGTTTGATCAGACTTGGATAGGGTTATATCATCAAAATTATGGACAAGTTTGATCAGACTTGGATAGGGTTATATCATCAAAATTATGGACAAGTTTGATCAGACTTGGATAGAGTTATATCATCAAAATTATGGACAAGTTTGATCAGACTTGGATAGGGTTATGTCATCAAAATTATGGACAAGTTTGATCAGACTTGGATAGAGTTATATCATCAAAATTATGGACAAGTTTGATCAGACTTGGATAGGGTTATATCATCAAAATTATGGACAGGTTTGATCAGACTTGGATAGGGTTATGTCATCAAAATTATGGACAAGTTTGATCAGACTTGGATAGGGTTATGTCATCAAAATTATGGACAAGTTTGATCAGACTTGGATAGGGTTATGTCATCAAAATTATGGACAAGTTTGATCAGACTTGGATAGGGTTATGTCATCAAAATTATGGACAAGTTTGATCAGACTTGGATAGGGTTATGTCATCAAAATTATGGACAAGTTTGATCAGACTTGGATAGGGTTATATCATCAAAATTATGGATACATTTGATAAGGACTAAGATTCATATATATTACTGAGGTGATCTTGCATCTCATTGGTCAGTTTTGTTGAATATCGTCAAGTTGGGCCTTTTGTTTAAGAACACAATTTTATTTGTAATCTGATTTTTTGAAAATATTGTGCAAGGAGAACCAGCCTCTAAAAAATTGTATCATTTCAATGTAACATACACTTGCATTGATAACTAGATTACAAATTTGTAGATGTTTTACATTTTTGCAGAAAACAAATGTGTTAACCACGTTTGGCACAAACATCAATGGTATGAAATTAATAAAACATCTCACTTATTTATTGGATAACATTTTTAATGAGATTGCTTGTGAGAACACTATTATAACTTAATGAGGCATTTGGTATTTGTTCAGAACAATGGAGCCCTACTTAAGATAGTCTTTGCAAGAAATATTAACAAGATGCCAACAGCTTTTCTTGAAATCACAATATACAGTTCAGGTACTGAAACAGTGGGGGGGGAGCATTTAAAATTGGGAAAATATTGACTTTTTTAAAAATTGGGATGGGGTTCAAATCTGACCCCAGAGCAAGTTTTAAAAATACCTGAATCTTCATCTTTTCTTCAGACTTTGGGTGGATAATAACTCCAGATTTGTGAGACATATATGTGTGATAAATGGCTTTCTGCATATTTTGTCTCTGAAAAATGGTATTGAATATATTTGCATGTCTGAAAAATGGTATTGAATATATTTGCATGTCTGAAAAATGGTATTGAATATATTGCATGTCTGAAAAATGGTATTGAATATATTGCATGTCTGAAAAATGGTATTGAATATATTGCATGTCTGAAAAATGGTATTGTGCATTACACATCAGAGAATTTGTATTATGCAATATACATGTCTAAGAACTGATATTGTACATATTACATGTTTGTGATATTGTGCAGATTACATGTCGGAGAATTGGTATTGTGCATATAAAATACTTAATATCTTCTAAACATACATACAGATAACAATTCAGGCATACATGTAGTATTGTTGCCTAATTTCTATTTTACCCAACAGGGACTTATCCTGGAAACTGTTGAGATCTACATTGTGTATAAATATTCACTTACATGACATAAAAAGAAATACTTAAGCATGCTTCCATCCTTTCCCCAAGGAACTTAGTCCCAGGGACACAGATTTGGGGAGAAGTGGGGTGGGGTGGGGAGGGACAAAACTGAAGCATGAGAATAGTTTTAAAGATACAGTTTAATTTAATATACTGACCAATTGATACTCAGTGTATACCATGTTTGCAGATAATGCAGTATCAAATAAAGTCATGAAGCCTAACACAGGTGGTTCTGATGGACCAAGTAAGGAACCAGGGGAAGATCAAAGAAGGGATCAGAATGGTTCTGATGTCAAAGGTACGTTTTCTACCCCATTTTCTGTCCTGCAATGACCTGTAGTACTGCTTATACAGTAGATCCTTACAGCAAGTCTTTCACTACCCCCCCATCACATAGATGTGTCCATAATTCATTATATCCTTACATCATGCCTCTCATGACCTCATGAATCACATTGTTGTATCCTTAATTCATTATACAGTATCCTTACATCATGCCTCTCAGTAGCTCCTGAATCACATTGTTGTATCCTTAATTCATTATACAGTATCCTTTCATCATGTCTCACAGGACCTCCTAAATCACATTGTTGTATCCTTAATTCATTATACAGTATCCTTACATCATGCCTCTCAGTAGCTCCTGAATCACATTGTTGTATCCTTAATTCATTATACAGTATCCTTTCATCATGTCTCACAGGACCTCCTAAATCACATTGTTGTATCCTTAATTCATTATACAGTATCCTTTCATCATGTCTCACAGGACCTCCTAAATCACATTGTTGTATCCTTAATTCATTATACAGTATCCTTACATCATGCCTCTCAGGACCTCTTAAATCACATTGTTGTATCCTTAATTCATTATACAGTATCCTTACATCATGCCTCTCAAGACCTCATGAATCACATTGTTGTATATTTAATTCAATATACAGTATCCTTACGTGATGCCTCTCAGGACCTCCTGAAACCACATTGTTGTATCCTTAATTCATTATACAGTATCCTTACATCATGCCTCTCAGGACCTCCTGAATCACATTGTTGTATCCTTAATTCATTATACAGTATCCTTACATCATGCCTCTCAGGACCTCCTGAATCACATTGTTGTATCCTTAATTCATTATACAGTATCCTTAAAGCAAGCCTTTCAGGACCTCCTTAATCACATTTTTTTATCCTTAATTCATTATACAGTATCCTTAAATCATGCCTCACAGGACCTCCTGAATCACATTGTTGTATCCTTAATTCATTATACAGTATCCTTAATCATGCCTCACAGGACCTCCTGAATCACATTGTTTTATCCTTAATTCATTATACAGTATCCTTAAATCATGCCTCACAGGACCTCCTGAATCACATTGTTTTATCCTTAATTCATTATACAGTATCCTTACATCATGCCTCACAGGACCTCCTGAATCACATTGTTGTATCCTTAATTCATTATACAGTATCCTTACATCATGCCTCTCAGGACCTCCTGAATCACATTGTTTTATCCTTAATTCATTATACAGTATCCTTACATCATGCCTCTCAGGACCTCCTGAATCACATTGTTGTATCCTTAATTCATTATACAGTATTCTTAAGCAAGCCTTTCAGGACCTCATGAATCACATTGTTGTATCCTTAATTCATTATACAGTATCCTTACATCAAGCCTCACAGGACCTCCTGAATCACATTGTTATATCCTTAATTCATTATACAGTATCCTTACATCATGCCTCTCAGGACCTCCTGAATCACATTGTTGTATAAATAATTAATTTTTTTAACGTATTTCCTAATCACCACAGTGGCAGAAAAGATCTTAAAATATGTGTCAGGACTATAGGCCTTCCATTATACATGTATAAAATTATAAGGTACCATTCAGAAATGTGAAAGGATGATTTGCAACCATTGAAAAGTTGGCTTTAGCGATTATCCATATGTATAATTAGTTTTTCCAAATGAATCATGCACATTGTCCTATAACTTTATTTGATGTGCTGTGCTAATCTAATATATCCATATTTGTTATACTCTGTGACAGAAGAGTAAATGTATACACTTTTAGGTTAAATATAGAAATAAAATTAGTTTTGTGGCAATTTTTCCCATTTTTGATATATGTGATACTAATATCCTGTACCTGCTACACTCTGTGACAGAAGTGTACGCTTCTTGGTTAAATATAGCATATTTAGAAACAAAATGGTTTATGTGTAAATTTTACCTTTCTTCACATTCATAATAATCTTTGGAAATGGTGTAGATATCATGGATAGATGAGTGTTGATTGTCATTGTACCACAGATATCATGGATAGATGAGTGTTGATTGTCATTGTACCACAGATATCATGGATAGATGAGTCTTGATTGTCATTGTACCACAGATATCATGGATAGATGAGTGTTGATTGTCATTGTACCACAGATATCATGGATAGATGAGTGTTGATTGTCATTGTACCACAGATATCATGGATAGATGAGTATTGATTGTCATTGTACCACAGATATCATGGATAGATGAGTGTTGATTGTCATTGTACCACAGATATCATGGATAGATGAGTGTTGATTGTCATTGTACCACAGATATCATGGATAGATGAGTGTTGATTGTCATTGTACCACAGATATCATGGATAGATGAGTGTTGATTGTCATTGTACCACAGATATCATGAATAGATGAGTGTTGATTGTCATTGTACCACAGATATCATGAATAGATGAGTGTTGATTGTAATTGTACCACAGATATCATGGATAGATGAGTGTTGATTGTCATTGTACCACATATATCATGGATAGATGAGTGTTGATTGTCATTGTACCACAGATATCATGGATAGATGAGTGTTGATTGTCATTGTACCACAGATATCATGGATAGATGAGTGTTGATTGTCATTGTACCACAGATATCATGGATAGATGAGTGTTGATTGTCATTGTACCACAGATATCATGGATAGATGAGTGTTGATTGTCATTGTACCACAGATATCATGGATAGATGAGTGTTGATTGTCATTGTACCACAGATATCATGAATAGATGAGTGTTGATTGTCATTGTACCACAGATATCATGGATAGATGAGTGTTGATTGTCATTGTACCACATATATCATGGATAGATGAGTGTTGATTGTCATTGTACCACAGATATCATGGATAGATGAGTGTTGATTGTCATTGTACCACAGATATCATGGATAGATGAGTGTTGATTGTCATTGTACCACATATATCATGGATAGATGAGTGTTGATTGTCATTGTACCACATATATCATGGATAGATGAGTGTTGATTGTCATTGTACCACATATATCATGGATAGATGAGTGTTGTCATTGTACCACATATATCATGGATAGATGAGTGTTGATTGTCATTGTACCACATATATCATGGATAGATGAGTGTTGATTGTCATTGTACCACATATATCATGGATAGATGAGTGTTGATTGTCATTGTACCACATATATCATGGATAGATGAGTGTTGATTGTCATTGTACCACAGATATCATGGATAGATGAGTTTTGATTGCAAATTGTCAGAGTACCAAACATGACTACAAGCTTGCCAAGGCCAAACAGATACCTTTGAATACAAAGAACCAGCATCATTACAAGTAAACACAATCATTAATATGTTTTATTTAAATATTTTGTGCTCTGAAGTCTGTTGGATACAACTGTTCTCACATTTCTACAATATCTCACTCCAACAATGTTCACTGTATTAAACTGCATAAGAAATGTGTAGCAAATGAAATGTTTCCTAATTTTTGCATGAAAATAGTCATTAATCACCAAAATAAACATTTTAAAGCAGTGTTCTCTTTTACCTTCATTTGTGTTTCATAGACCCCCAAAGTTTTAATTTGACCTCCAGTTTCAATAAAAAGAGGTACACTCAGTCTTGCACCTCTAGGGTGTACACTGAAAGTAGTCTTTGTATGGGCTAAATTTGTAAAATAATGATCTTAAAACTACTGCAAAATTTCAGAACTTCTTTTTATTGATTTAGTAATACACAATGCTTCCACTTCAAAGCATAAAATATATTGACTCCAAAAATATACATTGCCTCTGAATATCATTGCAGCAAAAATATAAGTATTCACAGAATCACATTATTTTTTTTTGCAATTCATAAATTTCTATAACAAACATATGCAGTATGGTTTATTCATGGTCATGTGATTATGGGAGTGACACTAATTTTTTAAAAAAAAAACACAAAATGAATAGAATGCATGAAACTTGTGTGTCATATTTTTAAGACATCTTTGTTTCTTTTTTAAATCCCATATATTCAGAATATTCCGTGTTTGTTTTTCAAATGATGAATGAAAATTTTGCTCATAAATTTTCAATAATAGAATAGACCCTGATACAAAACTTAATTAAGTTTATAAAAGATGCTTAATGCTAAAAAATTTATTGTACTTAGTCATCATTATGATTGTCATCAACCTAAATATCTGTATACTTAATACAGAAAATTTTTGACAGTGTGAACAACACTAAAATTGACTTAAAATAGCAGCATGCTACCAATTTATATGGAGTTGTGGCCCTTATTAGACTTAAAATAGCAGGCACCTACTGGCTTTTATGGAGTTGTGGCCCTTATTAGACTTAAAATAGCAGGCATCCTACCAACTTTTTTGGAGTTGTGGCCCTTATTAGACTTAAAATAGCAGGCATCCTACCAACTTTTTTGGAGTTGTGGCCCTTATTAGACTTAAAATAGCAGGCATCCTACCAACTTTTTTGGAGTTGTGGCCCTTATTAGACTTAGAATAGCAGGCACCTACTGACATTTATGGAGTTGTGGCCTGTAACAGACTTAAAATAGCTGGCAACAAAACTGACTTTTATGGAGTTGTGGCCCTTAATAGACTTAAAATAGTAGGCATCCTACTGGCTTTATGGAATTGTGGTCCTTAATATACATAAAATACCAGGCATCCTACTGGCTTTTTTGAAGTTGTGATCCTTAATAGACTTAATATAGCAGGCACGCTACTGACTTTTATGAAATTGTGGCCCTTAATAAACTTGAAATAGCAGGCATCCTACAGACCTTTATGAAGTTGTGGCCCTTAAAAAACTTGAAATAGCAGACATCCTACTGGCTTTTTTGAAGTTGTGGTACCTTAGAAGACGTGAAATAGCAGTAATCCTTTTTGAGTTGAAATCGTCTTAGTCATGGTGGTCATATTTGCAACCAGACTGGCAGTATTTGTTCAATGTTGAAAATGAAAGATTTCTGAGCCAGGATGCACTAAAGCAGACCTTGTTGCAACCAATCATGTGGTATTTAAGAAGATTGCAAAACCAAATGTTGTATGATTGATAATGCTTGACACTGACCTTATGCAGAATTTGACTGGTTTGATATCAAGCATCCTTGTATGAAGTGCTTCAAATGTTTTCAGTGCTTTCGAGCCAGCATCAATATTTTCAGTGCTTTCGAGCCAGCATCAAATGTGACTGCCATTACAAAAATAGAGAAACCCTATTAACAACTTCTCAGAAACCATTGAACAAATTTTACAAAGCATGACAGATCATGGCATAAAGCTTTTCCATATTTGAACAGATTTGACTGAGCCACCATTATTTAGTTGATATTACTTTGAATCTTTAAATGTTGAAAGCACTGAAATGAATTTGACCAAATTTAGAATAAATCTTCCTGGCATAAGGCCTCTCACATATCTATGGATTGTGTTGAATGGTCTATCAATTTGTCACATGGAGATTAGAGGCCTTTTTTGAGGTGTCCACCATTTCTCTCCTCAGTCTGGTAGAGTTTGAGTCATGGTTCAACCAGTCTAGGTGTCTGGAATGTTTGCTAGTAGCTTTCCATGGGTTGGTAGTTATTCCTTGTGCTTACCTCCACCAGATATACAGGTTGCCATGTATAGTGAATCATGTGTTGAACCCCATGAAACCAATGACATGCAGATTGCAGATCTACATGCACTATTATGTTCACATCATCTACATTCATTTTTTTAATGGTGACATTCTTGAAATGTTTCATTATAAAATGAAAAAGGGTTCAAATTACTTAATTGATAGTATGCAAATCCCACATAAATTCTTTATAATGAAAATGATTCAAATTATCTCACTTACTAAATCCCACATAAATTCATGAGAAAATATATGATATGTATCCACACACTTTCTATGTGATTCATCACCAATTATGAACCTGCTTATGCTATGGGACATAATTTCCTGTAATTAATTGTTATTGTTATTGTTGTTGGGCTTAACGCCATTTTTCAGCACATGATAGGCTATTCATGGCTGCCAGTATTAATAGTGGAGGAAGAAGCCAGAAATCACTGGAAAGAACCACCGACCCATGACCCACACGAGAAGCTACTGGCATGCTTTCTCACACATCCACATTCGCCCTAGACTGCCCCTAGACTGAACACACAGACAGAAGACAGAGGTGAGATGGCAGTGATCTGTAATGGACATAGATTTAGACCACTCACCACTACCACTCCGCCACTGGGCCACTGTAATTAATTGAAATCAGTTTATATCCTTTAAAGGTGTATAGTAGTGGCTTAATTTTCAATGACCAATCTGAAGATTGATAGTGATGGCATTATAAGGGGATATGAGTATTATTCTTGAGTATGAATGTCCTGAATTTGCACACCTGGAAAGCAGTCATGCATGAAAACTCCCCACAAATAAAATGCAATTTGTGCAGAACCAAGTTTTATAAAACTATTTTGCTTAACTGAATAAATAAGAACCTGAAAAGCCTCAGCAATATTATATAATGAGGATACTTACTTGATCAAAATACCTGACCTTGTAGATGTCAAATACATCCGTCCATTCTATGGTATGTAGATCTCAAAATACCTCTGTTGATTCTATTGTATGTAGATGTCAAAATAATTCTGTCCATAATTCAGACCATTCCACACCATAGTATGTAGATATCAAAATACCTCTGTACATTATATTGTCCATTCCAAAGTATGTAGGTATCAAAATACCTCTGAACATTCCATGTTATGTAGATGTAAAAATACCTCTGTCCATTCCAGAATATGTAGATATCAAAATACCTCAGTCCCTTCCAGAATATGTAAGTAGATGTTAGAAAACCTCTGCTCATTCCAGAGTATGTAGAAGTCAAAATACATCTCTCCATTGCAGTATGTAATGTCAAAATACCTCTGTCCATTTCATACTATGTAGATTTCAAATACCTCTGTCCATTGCAGTGTAAGATGTCAAAATACCACTCACCATTACTTGGTATGTAGATGTCAAAAAACTTCTGTCCATTCCAGAGTATGTAGATGTCAAAACTCTGTCCATTCTAGAGTATGTAATGTCAAAATACCTCTCACCATTACATGGTATGTAGATATCAAAACTCTGTCCATTCCAGAGTATGTAGATGTCAAAACTCTGTATATTCCAGAGTATGTAATGTAAAAATACCTGTCCATTTCATACTATGTAGATTTCAAATATCTCTGTCCATTGCAGTGTAAGATGTCAAAATACCTCTAACCATTACTTGGTATGTAGATGTCAAAAAACTTCTGTCCATTCCAGAGTATGTATATGTCAAAATATCTCTGTTCATTCTAGATTATGTAGATGTCAAAATGCATCTGACCATTCCAAAGTATGTAGATGTCAAAATATCTCTGGCCTTGCAGCATAAAATGTCAAAATATCTCTATCCATTTCATAGTATGTAGATGTCAAAATACCTCTGACCATTTCATATTATGTAGGTATCAAAATACCTCTGACCATTCCATGGTATGTAGGTGTCAAAATAGTTATGTTTATAAATGCCAACATAGAAAATACTTGCTGTTCATTCTAAAATATGTAGATGTATGTTAATGAAAAACGAAAAGGATGCTATGAAAACCATTTGATTATACATAACAGAAAAAAATGTGTGAATTCGTAGGGATTCTTAAAGTGATACCCTTTCCCTCATTTGTTCATTGTGTGAAGTTTTGTCCATGTGAGATTGTGGTTATGCATGTCATAATGGAGAATTACTGTTTTTTTTAACTTCATGTCAGTGATGTCACCATTAATGAGCAAAAGTAATGGCAAGGTAGAGAGGTGAAAGGTGAAGAGTAGTTTCTCACCAATCATGACAATAATTCTAAAACAATATTATATACTGCTTAGATAAATCAAAAAAAGAAACACAATTTGTAAACAAATTGTGAGAAAATTTTGGCTCTTAAAATTTAAATGCTTACAGTACTACATCAAGGCATGATGCATATAGAGGCAGTAATGGCAAAAGCTGTGGAAAAAATCCATATAATTCTTTTTTATAAGAAATCATATACTTGAATTATTATGTTCCCTCTTAAACTATAATTCACAATCACAAGTTAAGATGCATAATGGAGCAGATATCCTAGAGACAATATCTGTAAACTATTGTACATTCTATAAAATAGCCAAAATAATAAACAATAGTCCAATAACATAAATTTATTTCCTGGAATTGTTTACAGAATGCTTGAGTAAATCGATTATTTATGATAAGTGTTTTTTTTAAGTCTTCAGCTATGATAATGCTCTTCCTAGTAGAAAGTATTTTCCATATTTATCTCCCCCTGGCCAGAAAGCCACTGTTTGTATGCACTCATGACAGTTATTGATTACATATGTGCCTATCCCTTGAATGACTGAGTAGAAATAAGACAGTACAGCAAACACTTCTGCATTCATTTCAGTTTTTGCTTTATTTCAATAGATAGCTTAGAATATTTATTCTCAAACAATCTGAGTATGTAGTTACTTCACAATAGCTGTAAATAAATAGTGATGCTGACCTATGTACTAAATTTCTAGAGCTGGGTACCAGGAAAATTTTGTACCATGGTATTTCTTGAAAGTATATACCATGGTATTTCTTAATATACTCTGATCCATACCAGGGAATATTACACAGTTATATTGGGGACCAACTGAGGCAGTGATCTTGTCCATTATTTTTAAAATTCTATCTCTCATTATCAGGAAATAAAGTATATTGCTCTGATTTATCAAAATAACACCATTTTATATCCATTATTTTATTTGAAAAATTTTTTTGTGACCTAAAATAAAATAAAATATTTCAGCTGTGAAGAAGCCACCCCCATCTCCGAAATTAAACAGTCAGTACCTTATGATGCCTGAATAGGCACTGTGTACAGTATGTTAATTGTTGTACATGTATGATGCCTGAATGGGCTCTGTGTACAGTATGTCAATTGTTGTACATGTTGTATGATGCCTGAATGGGCTCTGTGTACAGTATGTCAATTGTTGTACATGTATGATGCCTGCATCATCTCTGTGTACAGTATGTCAATTGTTATACATGTTGTATGATGCCTGAATAGGCTCTGTGTACAGTATGTCAATTGTTGTACATGTATGATGCCTGAATCATCTCTGTGTACAGTATGTCAATTGTTGCACATGTTGTAATCTAATAACAGCAACTAAAGTGACTGGATTAAGTTGATAGCCTGTGAAAAACATTGTGCTGACATTAAACAGCTTGTTGATAAGTATAGGGGATGTTGAAACTGAATCCTTCAATTTACTAGCTACACTTTTTTTTAGGTAGGGGAAACTTTGGAGTGGGATGACAATACCCATGGTAAATGTGAACTGAGAGATCCAGTTAACATTAGACTAATTCAATCCACTGACTTTATTCCAAAAAGTTCATCATTTTTGTTTTCTTTTCTTCCTTTTGATTTTGTTCTAATAAACACTTCACTACAGTATGTAAAAACACTCTTCTACATATAAAGCAGCATTACTTAGTTTTGAACATGCCCAAATATACAGAACATCAATTTTGATCAAAGTGATAGTATTTATTTATTTATTTATTTATTTATTTATTTATTTATTTATTTATTTATTTATTTTATTTTATTTATTTATTTGTTTATTCAGAAATGATTGCATTTCACCTGACAACATGTTACAGCAGTGGTTACTAAAAATCAGGGTCATATGTCAACCAAGGGATCTCACAAACAATGGACACAATTTTATTTTTGAAAGATCAAAATGTGTAGAAAATGACAATGATGTTTCTACAACATGTACCATATGCAAGTGTAATTTACCAAAAAGGAATGCTCCTGGTTTGTGTATATTAAAAAAATTGTCATAACAGTATATCACTGCTTAAAGAATCAATAAATCTTGGCTTGTGAAGATAGGTTTATGTATTTTATTGCAATTAAGAGGCTTATACAAGAAAGCTTTGATGTACATAAAAGTGAATGTTTTGTTGATTTAAATCTGCTGATCTGTTGTTGGAAAGGAAGTAAATTGGAATTATAAGGATAAAATGATCAGTGTTGGGTATTTATTGCTGTATAAAAATATTACCTTATCACTCACAAAGTTTACATAGTCCTTTGGACTTTATTTACTTTCTGAGTGATTAGGTAAAATTTACACATCAATAAATACCCAACAATGATCAATTAATCCTCTAAGGAATATATATATATATATATATATATATATATATATATATATATATATATATATATATATATATATATATATATATATATATATATATATATATATATATTATAGAGTCACTTCACAGATAACATAATGTACTTATAGTTGTGCAATCTGACATGTAGCCACAGGGCACAGGTATAGGCATGTTTATTCATAAAAGTATTCTGTATCTGTACTTTTAGTTCCCAAGAATACAGGTAATTTATGAATGGCTGGAGTAATGATAACAAAAATAAACCTTCTCTTACCTACATGTTATAAATGACAGGTGTCTGCATGTGGTGAGTTTTGCTTAGAACATATATTTTGAAATTTTTTAATTAATGTGTGCAAAAGGTTTAATTGCATAGTTTATAAATATTCTACAAATTTTGGGTTTATTTTAGATTTGAAGTTGGCTTTTTTTATGTAAAGTTACCCATGAAATGAATTGGTTCTTGTACATATCAATCTGATAACTTCACATCAATCTTCAATGTAAAGTTACCAATGAAATTAATTAATACCTGTACATATCAATCTGATAACTTCACATCTATCATCAATTATAAAGTTACCCATAAAATTAATTGATTTGTGTACATATCAATCTGATAACTTCACATCAATCATCCATGTAAAGTTACCCATGAAATTAATTGATTTGTGTACATATCAATCTAGTAATTTCACATCAATCATCAATGTAAAGTTACCCATGAAATTAATTGATTTGTGTACATATCAATCTGATAACTTCACATCAATCATCCATGTAAAGTTACCCATGAAATTAATTGATTTGTGTACATATCAATCTAGTAACTTCACATCAATCATCAATGTAAAGTTACCCATGAAATTAATTGATTTGTGTACATATCAATCTAGTAACTTCACATGTATCATCAATGTAAAGTTACCCATGAAATTAATTGATTTGTGTACATATCAATCTGATAACTTCACATCAATCATCCATGTAAAGTTACCCATGAAATTAATTGATTTGTGTACATATCAATCTAGTAACTTCACATCAATCATCCATGTAAAGTTACCCATGAAATTAATTGATTTGTGTACATATCAATCTAGTAACTTCACATGTATCATCCATGTAAAGTTACCCATGAAATTAATTGATTTGTGTACATATCAATCTGATAACTTCACATCAATCATCCATGTAAAGTTACCCATGAAATTAATTGATTTGTGTACATATCAATCTAGTAACTTCACATCAATCATCCATGTAAAGTTACCCATGAAATTAATTGATTTGTGTACATATCAATCTGATAACTTCACATGTATCATCAATGTAAAGTTACCCATGAAATTAATTGATTTATGTACATATCAATCTGATAACTTCACATCAGTCATCAATGTAAAGTTGCCAATGAAATTAATTGATTTGTGTACATATCAATCTAGTAACTTCACATCAATCATCAATGTAAAGTTACCCATGAAATTGATTTATGTACATATCAATCTGATAACTTCACATCAGTCATCAATGTAAAGTTGCCAATGAAATTAATTGATTTGTGTACATATCAATCTAGTAACTTCACATCAATCATCAATGTAAAGTTACCCATGAAATTAATTGATTTATGTACATATCAATCTGATAACTTCACATCAATCATCAATGTAAAGTTACCAATGAAATTAATTGATTCTTTACATATTAGTTAACTCACTGTCAAGATAATTATTACACAATATGTTGTAGGGATTCCCTCTTTATGATGCTAGTTATTGTGAGTCATACCAGTATATCTTGTTATAAATTGGGTTGTCTTGTCCTGGGGTAGGTTCATAACAAGGCAGCCATAAAAGTCCACTCTCACTTTTAATGGAAAAAATATTCAATAGTTTTGCAGTGACATTCAAATAGTTGGTGTAAAAGTTTAAACTATTTATAAAACTTGGATATTTATCTAGTTTTTAACTTGCAGGAACCTCATTCCCTCAATTAAAGAGCATGATTTGATCCCCTACTAAAATGTTATCCAGGGTAGCCATAAAAAATGTGTACCATATTATATGACTTTACTAAAATGGTATCCATGCAGTAGAACCATTAAAAAAGTGTACCTTATTATAAGACCCCTCCCTAAAATGGTATCAAAGGTAGCCATAAAAATTGTACCATATTATATGACTTTACTAAAATGGTATCTATGCAGTATAACCATTGAAAAAGTGTACCTTATTATAAGACCCCTCTCTAAAATGGTAGCGAAGGTAGCCATAAAAAGTGGCATTTATGCCACTATATGGCCACTATTATTGCCACTATTTATACCATTTAAGCCATTATATGACTTTACTAAAATGGTATCCATGCAGTATAACCATTAAAAAAGTGTACTTTATTATAAGAACCCTCCCTAAAATGGTATCCAGTATAACCATAAGAAAGTGTACCATATTTTATGACCCTTCACTATAGGATCCTTCTCTCAAGCACCATCCTAGGACAGTCATAAAATGTGTTCCATATTATATGACCCTTCACTAAAATGCCAAATAGTGTAGCCATAACAAGTGTACTATATTAGGAACTATACAATTTGTAAAGAATGTCACCTTATAATGAGGCACTTCAGATATCAAAATTATATTTCAGACTCGGGATCCATGATGACATCGTAATATTATAGGCACCTTGCTCTCACTCTGATGAAGAAACAAGTTTAAAACATCCTTCTGTCATTTGTAAATGTGTAAACAGCATAAAATAGATTCCAGATTTAAGTTCCAAATTGTTGTCAGTGGTAAATTTGTGGTTCTTAGGTCACTGGCAACTGCTTATGGCATGGCCTGTGACTCACATCCATTCATTAACTTTGCTATGTTTGACTGATTCTTAAATTACCACAGGTCAAATTTTACTGTGATTTTGATGTGGCTTTCAAAGTCACTGTATGGAAAACCTGTTTTCAGATTATTTCCCATAACTGTTTATCCAATTTTGATCAAATTTGGAATAAATGTTTCTGAAGAGAGATGTATTACAATTTTTTGATGGTTCCATACTAATGGTGTGGGTATCATATGATCTGGGTACCATCTGTACCTTTATTTCAATCACATTTTGTAGGCATATTAACTTGGACATATTCTAGCACAGTTCTACTACTAACAAACATCTTCCATCAGAATTATGGCCGTGTGGTTTCATAGCAATAAGACTGCAAATGTTTACAGTTTAAACAACTTAGTTTTTTGTTTTGTCAGGGTTTTTTTGAGTGTCAAGTTTGTCAGCCTCAGCATGGTTTCTTAGTAGATCCTAAAATACAGTTTTATATAAAATTCAAATTGATAAATTATATCTCTAGTTTTCTCCCCAATGATCTTCGTGTTCTGTCCATTTAACAAAGACAGGACTAAAATTCATTTTCATCCTCATGTGAAGGACAAGTAGTTGTAGAAAATTCACTTGTCCCACCTTCCTTTTCAGTTGTCCTGAATTTTATTCACTTGCCCCACCTACCTTTTGAGTTGTTCAGAAATCTCAGTTACTTGCCCCACCTTCCTTTTCAGTTGTCCTGAAATTTAAATCTCTTGCTTATATTTCATAAAATGTATGCACACTGTAATTCTTAGTAAGAACTAAAAAAATAATGTACAGTATCTTTTATTTCCTAATGATTTCAGTTTTTCATTGGCAAACTATTTTATTTAGGTATTAGATGTTTCATCAGCAAGAATTAAAAGAATTTACTGGAAATGATACTTTCTATATAAGTCCTTCCACAAGACTTGATCAGTTTACATCAGTTGGTTCTTATAAATAATTTCAAGTTCAGCAACATTTTTCCTCAAGTGCATTCAGAATTTCCATATTAGAAAATGGTTTCCATATTGGACATAAGTGTAGGCTGTCAGATAATGGTTTTCATATTGGACATAAGTGTAGGCTGTTATAAAATGGTTTCCATATTAAACTAAAATGTAGGCTGTCAGAAAATGGTTTCCATATTGGACATAAGTGTAGACTTCAGGAAATGGTTTCCATATTGGACATAAGTGCTAAGACTGTCAGAAAATGGTTTCCATATTGGACATAAGTGTAGGCTGTCAGAAAATTGTTTCCATACTGGACTTGAATGTAGGCTGTGCTTAAGAGAGTTCTTATTTTTTCTAATTTAGTCTTAACCTTGTCAGATAGAATGCAAGTGCTTCTTCCTTCAGGGTTTACTATGCATGCTGGCTAATGGCCTGCATAGTGTGCAGCACAGGTTTTGTGAGATCCAGAACAATTATGAGACTGATTGATTCAATCCTGATTTTGTGGTTATATTGCCAAATAGACTAGTTAATTGCCAACCTTTGCCACCAGTTTGGGATATAGCTTGCAATAACTAAAAAAATATATCTCCTTAAGAGTTATAGAATTTAATTCATGAATAATTACCTATCAACAAAACATTTCAGTTGCCTCACAATTGATATATGACTTGTTGCTGCAGAGTTTTGTTTGTGTTTCATGGGAAAAATAGTTATCCTAGTGACATTTTTATATTGCCTAGCTTGTGACATTGCTTGTGACATTTGTATGCCTTATGGCAGCCTTACTTTTATATGCCTCATGACAGTCTTACATTTGTATGCCTTGTGACAGCCTTACTTTTATATGCCTTGTGACAGCCTTACATTTGTATGCCTTGTGACAGCCTTACATTTGTATGCCTTTTGACAGCCTTACATTTGTATGCCTTGTGACAGCCTTACATTTGTATGCCTTTTGACAGCCTTACATTTGTATGCCTTGTGACAGCCTTACATTTGTATGCCTTGTGACAGCCTTACTTTTATATGCCTCATGACAGTCTTACATTTCATACAGTTTCCTCTTTAGATCTTCCTTATTACCTTCCTTGTGAAATAATTTAGTAAATTCATTTAATATATTTACTAAAGACAATAAAACTTGATAACTACTTCTAAAGCAGTCATGAGGTGGTTTTGCCATTTAATATAAATGCAGACAGCAGAATTGGTGAAAAGACCTCACTTAACATTGCAGTATCACACATGAAAGTTGATCCTCTGTATAACAAGTTAAGATTAATGAATGGATTTAGGGCCTCAAGGTGGCTAATTCTACTACCCTCTTTTAATAAAGTCTTTATTATTATTATTATTATTATTATTATTATTATTATTATTATTATTATTATTATTATTATTATTATTATTATTATCACAGAGATTCAGTCAGTTCATAAAGGAGACTAACAATAATGTAAAGTGCCATTTATTAATTTAATTGCATCATTTCAATGGATTCAAATCAAACCGTCATTGACTTGTCAGCATGCTGAAAAATTTGCAGCAGTCTAATAGAGCTGCTTAAATAACAATTAACTAATCATGCTGAATTTCTTTAATTTTAAGTGTGTTTATTGGCTGATAATTCAGCCCAATATGCAGTCAGAACAGTAATAGAATGCATACACATACAACAGGTATCAATTACCACTTACCACAACTGTAATATCACAGGACATGAAAAATGGAGAGATATAGTATTCAATATGCTCAATGGAGATGAATGGCTAGATAAAGGTATTTTAAAATTCACATAGGTCATGTAAGCATTCAACACCATATTTCAAATCAGTGCTAAAGTACAAGGACATTAATTACATGCCCTGGCAAAATCAGTGCTAAAATACAAGGACATTATTTACATGCCCTGGCAAAATCAGTGCTAAAGTACAAGGACATTAATTACATGCCCTGGTAAAATCAATGCTAAAGTACAAGGACATCAATTACTTGCCCTGGCAAAATCAATGCTAAAGTACAATGATATTATTTACATGCCCTGGCAAAAATCAGTGCTAAAGTACAAGGACATTATTTACATGCCCTGGCAAAATCAATGCTAAAGTACAATGACATTATTTACATGCCCTGGCAAAATCAATGCTAAAGAACTAGAACATTTAATTATATGCCCTGGCAAAATCAGAGTTAAAGTACAAGGACATTCATTACATGCCCTGGCAAAATCATTGCTAAAGTACAAGGACATTATTTACATGCCTTGGTAAAATCAATGCTAAAGTACAAGGACATCACTTACATGCCCTGGCAAAGTCAGTGCTAATGTACAATGACATTATTTATATGCCCTGGCAAAATCAATGCTAAAGTACAATGACATTACTTACATGCCCTGGCAAAATCAGAGCAAAAGTACAAGAATATTATTTACATGCCTTGGCAAAATCAATGCTAAAGTACAAGGACATTACTTACATGCCCTGACAAAATTAGTGCTAAAGTACAAGGTAGATAGACAGACAGACAAACAGACAGACAGATAGATAGGTAGATAGATAGATAGATAGATAGATAGATAGATAGATAGATAGATAGATAGATAGATAGATAGATAGATAGATAGATATGCAAGTTCAGTTTTAGTTTGTTTATTTACAGAAGCATTTGAAGAAAATCATGACCCATTTGAAGAGAGTCCAAACCCAAAAGATCCAGAATTCATACGAAGGTAAATTTACTGGGCAAAATGTTATTCTACTTCCAGATTCATAATAGACCTGTACAGATATTAGTTCAGTTAGATTTACCCCCCTTTATTAAAAAGTGTCTGCTATTGCTTGGCCATAGTAATGCAGTAGTTAAGTATAGTTGATTGTGTTTAAAGTTTTTAAGGGATGAATTTATTATAGTTAAGGGTATAAGAAATCCAAAATCATTTTAAAAATGTTGGTGTGCTTTTATCTTGACACTCTTAGTCAAAATTCCATCTCCAGATAATGGTAATTACATCAAAATTATATCCCCAAATAAGGTTCATTACATCAAGATATATCCGAATAAAGGTAATTACACAAAAATAAAGTTTGAGAAAAATTAGTCACTTTTTGTCTACAATTAATAGGTAACTACACAAAAATAAAGTTTAAGAAAAATTAGTCACTTTTTGTCTACAATTAATAGCTGATTGAATTTAAAACTTATCTGATTTTCACAAATTGAAAGACAAACTCCATGTGTCAAATACAAATTGATAAATATATACTGATGGGTGAAATTTTTTAAGATGAATTTTTTTTTTAACTCTCAGTGCTGTTCTTCAGTAGAAGGTTTTGTGAGTGATTCATGGCACGTCATAAGTTGCAAATGATTTCCCAAGCATCATATACTATTTGCTTCATTATTTTATTTAGTCATGTCATTGGGATTTGTTGTATAAGCAATTTTTGCTCATAATCTATAAGAGACAGAAGTCATTAGTGCTTAATTTTATGTCCATCTGTTGCAAATTGCTTGGCTGATGGCCATAAAACAATCAATTAAAATACTATTCTCTACATTTGTTTCTCAGCACTGAACTTTTCACTGTGTGACAATCAATAAAAATCATATGTTAATCTAAAATACCTTGAAAGATGACTTAATGGTGAAGTTCTCTCTTAGGTTCACCAACATTTTCTTGAATGGTATGACTGTCAACAAACCAACATGCAATGGAACACAGATTTCACTTCCGGATCATCACCAAGACCTTAGTACTCACTGTACACTGTCACCGAAACGCATACAGACAACCACACCATAAGCTTGTATTTTAATGTTTAAAAGAATTGCCTTTAAATCCATACCAAGAATGCCTAAATGTAACTCTTGTATCACCAGTAAATGGAGACAAGAAAAAATGCTCTAAAAATAGACTGGTATCAGATTTGTTGTTGTTGTTGTTATAGGGTTTAACACCATTTTTCAGCACAAGATAGGCCATACATGGTGGCCAGTATTAATGGTGGAGGAAAAACCCTGGAAAACCCAGGGAAAAACCACCGACCCACGAACCACGAGAAGCTACTTGGATTACACTGGTGGTTACTGTACTGGAAGTACTAATTGTGTCTCGATGCTTGAAATGCCCAGTTTATATGGCCAATTTTAGTCAAACTTTGATATTTGCATTCCAGGCCCCGAGTGATCTAAAGCGATGTCTGTTATGGATCACTGCCATCTCACCTCTGTCTGCTGTGTTGAGTCTAGGATACGTGAGAAAGCTTGCCAGTAGCTTCTTGTGGGTCTGTGGTTCTTTCTGGTGATTTCCCGGTTTCTTCCTCCACCATTAATACTGGCCGCCATGAATAGCCTATCATGTGCTGAAAAATGGCGTTAAGCCCAACAACAACAACAACAACAACAACTAAATTATAGTGCAAAGTCACTACTGCTAACTGTATACCAAATAATCATTCAAAATCAATATTTCTAAACCACACTATTTACTAAATTATAGTGCAAAGTACCTACTGCTAACTGTATAACAATTATTATGCAGTCTATAGTGCTGAACCATACTGTTTACCAAATTATAGTGCAGTCACTACTGCTAATTGTATACCAAATTACTATGCAAAGTAAATATGCTGAACCATACTGTTTACTAAATTATAGTGCAAAGTGCATACTGCTAACTGTATACCAAACAAAAGTTTAGTGCAAACATCACTAGTACTGAACTGCACAGTAAATTAAATTACAGTACAAAATAAATACTGTAAAACTATACAGTAAATGAACTGTTGTCCAAAGTCAATATTGCTAATCAGATTATACCAAACTACAATGTAAATTCATGATTGCTACATCATACAGTATACAAAATTACAATACAAAGTCACTATTTTCTATAAAACCATGACAAGTGGCTTTCTAAGTGTGGGCATCATGGCTAGGAAATGGTCAAGTCAAGCAATCAAAGCATTATCTCCTATCTGTTAAACCCAACAACAACAATATTTGCATTCCACACTTATTTCAGCTTAGTACCTGAAGTCTTTTGGAATTTCCTGGTAAACAAGACATGTGACAGCTGTCAGAAAGTGTGTAGTGCTGGTGTTCCACAGGGTACAAGTCATGGTCCAAGTGTTCTTAAGAAACCAAACTAAACTTGTTATATCTTCCTTAATTATAAGAATTTTTCAATGCAGTAAAACATAATAGTAATATCTGATAAGTCCTGTCTGAAAATATGTTTGAAATTTAAAAATATTGATACATTAAATTTTAATGGAAATTTAAATAAACATTTAAATTTTAGAGACTAAATTTTATTGAAAAAATTAAATTTTCATACAGGTTATAAATTCAGTTTGACTAATTTAAGGCAACAAAGTTGACTAGTAAATGGTATTTAAAACAAATGGTACTGTATTTTTGCACATATAAGATGCACCCAATTATTATATGCACCTGTATATAAGATGTGGGGTTTCATGATTTTTGTGTAAATTTTTTTTACATATGACGCATCCATATATAAGACGAGGTTTTGATGCTTTGTGTAAATAAAAACTACATAAGAAGCATGCTGCCTAACCATCTGCCGAACTGAGTAATTTATATCCAGTGGTTTCTTTTCCTTTATCATAAATGAAAATTTGTCAAATGTTTCATCACCTGTTGGATGAAAACAAGGCTTCATTACCATTTTTAGTTTAGATCAAAGAATTGTCTGCCAATTAAAAGTTGAGTACTTGGTATCTAGATTCTAGAACAATAAACACCAGATGTAAAGGCAGCTTCATTGATCTGCTAGGACAAGTCTTCAGCAAGTGGGTTTAGTATAGTGGGTTTAGTATGGTACATAAACCAATAAATGACGGATGTATTCGGTTAGCAGGCTCGAGAATAGTCTCTTCTTACCGGTATATATAAATGAGAGATCAATTTGCTAAGCATTTTTAAAACTTTTAAAATTGTCATGATGCCAAAGTGAAAATATCTAGTTGGTCCTAAATGAAAATGGTGTCAGTCTGATTTATTTTTTATTTTTGAGTTTTAATGGCACCTTGAAAATGCTAATGACCATATCATACTCAGGAAATTGGAGTTAACTCAGGCTTGCCTGGGTGAGTATCAAATCTATTAATCTTTGGTTACAAGCCTGATACTCTACTAACACAGCTTTTTTTGACAGTCTTATATATAGTCTTTTTACACTTTGATGAAATTCAATGTTATTTACTGGTTCAGATGCACTATGGACTGTCATGTTATGTACTAATTTAGACACCAGACTGTCATGTTATATACTAATTTAGACACCAAGACTGTCATGTTATATACTAATTTAGACACCAAGACTGTCATGTTATATACTAATTTAGACACCAAGACTGTCATGTTATATACTAATTTAGACACCAAGACTGTCATGTTATATACTAATTTAGACAGATAAAACATTCAGCATTGGTTAAATTACATTTTGTGGATACAGTTGTTTTTTTATTGAAATTGATGGAATTTTAGTGAAGGTCAAATCAGTCGATGCAAAAGTCATGTGGCTCAAGTCAATAAACATGTTATTTTTCTGTTTAGGTCGATGCTGCTTTCCACTGAATGCAATTAACATTTTCACTGGTCAGCAAATCTCCAGAAAATATATATAAAATGATGAATACTTGAAAGATACAAATATAAATTGTTGTTTTAGGGACTACTTTATGCAATAACAGTTGATTGGTCTAGTGGTGCCTGGTATTGTCTTGTTGGACTTTTAAAATCCACATATGTGGCAACACTTATGGAATAACTCAAAGGAGTACTAATTTTGTAAAGTTTTGAGTTCAGTGCTCCATTATTATAACACTGTACATGTGAGGAGCCATTAAAGTGGATCAACTTACATGTTAGGTTAACTTTTATTAAGGTATTGTATACTCAGCTTAAGATAGTAGGAACATCCTTATTCTGAGGTGTATTACTATAAAGGGGAACTATACTTTCTTTTGTGTACTCAGAATTAGTAAAGCAACAATGTTAAATTTGTAAAGCTTAAAATGTAATTATTTGTCACTATTTATTGTTCATGAATAATTATGATATTAAGATTACTTTGGTGTCAGGTATTCATATATTGTTACCCCCACTGGCCTCTTTCACCTTGGAGTCAGGTATTCATATATTGTTACCCCCACTGGCCCCTTTCACCTTGGTGTCAGGTTCACAGTATTTAATAGGCTTCACATGTGTGCCTGACCTACTTATATTACAAAGTTGTGTAAATTAATGATTATTAATGACTTATCTGTTTTTCCAGCCAGAAGAGCTTGGATGATGAGGAAAGCTCTCAGATAGAGGCAGAAGCAATTGATGCAGAATTACCAGTTGGTGTTGATGGTAAGAGCAATCATTCTGTAGAAATTGAATGATTGAATTGAGTGCAAATTCAGTCACAAAATTGTTCTTTAAATGTTCTATGGTCGGTGGTTATTATGCCAGACTTGCACCCAAAATGATGCAGTGGATCAGCCTGGATTGGCTGCCATATTGTGATATTGGGCAACACACTTCACTCCGCTAATTCTG
Organism: Potamilus streckersoni; assembly: GCA_016746295.1. Taxonomy (NCBI): domain Eukaryota; kingdom Metazoa; phylum Mollusca; class Bivalvia; order Unionida; family Unionidae; genus Potamilus; species Potamilus streckersoni. The sequence goes on from JAEAOA010002171.1 coordinate 1,073,846, forward strand.
TACAAATAACTACTTGGGTTATTGCACAGCAGAACAAACCATTTCATATCTGCAGCTAGAAAAACATAGAAATGTATTTGACATGACATGGAAGCAGTGGTGATACCATACAGTAAAAGAATTCATTGTATATGCAAAGGTAGCATTCTAACAAACAAATATGGGTCAAAAGTCAGTCAAATTTAACCAACAAAATGTGATAATCAAATGTATTTTTGTTATATACATGATGCAATTCTGATTTCATTTCACGAAGTCTTTCAGAATCTATTGGTTGAAATGAAATTCATAGAGTGAGGGCAAACTTCTGAGTTTAATGATGATGCAGTCAAATTATATTGATCCCACTAAAGCTCTGTATGATGATTATTTGATGTCATTATTTGTTTCCATCCATGTGTCCAGTCATTCCTGAAATTATGCTCAGTGTTAAATTTTTGTAGATTTAAACTCAGCTTTCTCTTTTGAATATGTTCCCCAAGCATGTTAGCATTATGAGATATATGCCTACTACCTCCTGAATCAAGCCTGGTAAACACACAAACTTCATAGTCAAAGAGCAATAACTCTTGCCCATTACCTCCCCTAAAGCCACCAGGTTTTGCTAGGTTTTAAGCTTTCATGTCTTGCAATCAACATAATACCAGAAACTTCTCATAATCCATGGCATTATTAATATGAATCTTAACCATCCATCCAAAAATTTAGATTTGTATTGTGTATTAATCATTCCTCTAGAGGTGGTATACATTATATTTTATTTTTCCCAATATTTTCCTGAATTTGTCACATTATTGTAGTTTGTCTGTTTAGGGCTATTCCATTAAAACATACATGGTACCCAAAAAAAGCAGTTTTTAAAAAATATATGCCAGGATACTTTGATTCACAGAGTTCATAATTAAAATGATAAGAAAATGCTAAATTGCATTTATGGGTCAGTACCCCACTTTAAAAGTGCCTTCTCTGAGAGCTACGTATTTTTTTAATGGAACAGCTTGCGCTTGGCATAACAGGCCTTTATTGATAGATGTTGTGAAGAATGTTTTAATATGAACTGCCTATTTTTTACTCACTCCATAATGGGTGTTCTTTTAGATGACTATTAACATGCTGTGTTATTAATTTATGCATTTTTTGTATTATTATGTTACATTGAAACATATTGATGAAGTGCAATAAATGCAAGAACTTCAAGGACAGGAAGATATGCATGAGTTGTGTCTGGTGTGTACAATATGTACTTCATCCTTTCCTTGTAATGTATGTCTTGCAGAAGTCCACAAAAGGCAAAGAAAAGAGGGGAAATTTTTGAAAGGATAACATCGACATAATAAATATTGATTCAAAGACAGAATCTCTTGGTGGGGTATTGCTAGGAACAAAATAATGAGGTTTTGCCATCACAACTTGCTTGACTGACCATTGAAATAGACATGCATCCATCCTTAACTTGCAGTGTATGCACCGTCCTTACACTATGTAGTCCAACCTTACCTTGCAGTGTATACACTATATTGTCCAAAGATGTATGGGATACTGTCCTCAAAATTCGACCAATGGAATAAACAAGGGGGAAAAATCTTGAAAGGATAACATTGACATAATAAATATTCATGCAAAGACAGAATCTCTTGTTGGGGTGTTTGCTAGGAACAAAATAAGGAGGTTTTGTAATCACACCTATCTATGTTGAATTACAGGTGCATCAGCTGGCTCAGGAGATAATGACACAGATTCAAATAACGAATAGTTTGCATTTTTTTCCCTCCCATACTTCCACAGGAAATTATGATACAGTTGGTGAGTCCTCTGTTTTTGAGGCAGTCCAGTGGGCATTAATCCTTCTGCATGTAATAGCTTGGCCTTCCTGCTTGTACGTCTGGGCAGATATTTTTGGGGTTTTCTATACAGAGTCATTGGAGTTGTCTTTTTCTAAAGTGTCACTCTCTGGAGGCCATCCTAGCCATACACCTAGGCCAGCCATCTCAGTTTGGGGATCATAATGGTAGATGCTTTGATCAAGCCCATGCCTATGGCTTTATCTCTATACAACTACATGGCACTTAGTGATGGATCCATCTCTCTTGCCAAGACTATGGCTTTATCTCTATACAACTACATGGCACTTAGTGATGGATCCATCTCTCTTGCCAAGACTATGGCTTTATCTCTATACAACTACATGGCTCTTAGTGATAGATCCATCTCTCTTGCCAAGACTATGGCTTTATCTCTATACAACTACATGGCTCTTAGTAATAGATCCATCTCTCTTGCCAAGACTATGGCTTTATCTCTATACAACTACATTGCTTTTAGTGATAGATCCATCTCTCTTGCCAAGACTATGGCTTTATCTCTATACAACTACATGGCTCTTAGTAATAGATCCATCTCTCTTGCCAAGACTATGGCTTTATCTCTATACAACTACATGGCTTTTAGAGATAGATCCATCTCTCTTGCCAAGCCTATGGCTTTATCTCTATACAACTACATGGCTCTTAGTAATAGATCCATCTCTCTTGCCAAGACTATGGCTTTATCTCTATACAACTACATGGCTTTTAGTGATAGATCCACCTCTCTTGCCAAGCCTATGGCTTTATTTCTATACAACTACATTGCTTTTAGTGATAGATCCATCTCCCTTGCCAAGCTCATGGCTTTATCTCTGTACAACTACATGTCTCTTAGTGATAGATTCATCTCTCTTACCAAGCCTATTGTTACACATACCTACTACAAGTTATACTTGACATTTGGAAAAGAAAGTCTAGCATTTCCTGGATCACAGATAACCAGACAGACATCAGTAATCTCTGGGGAAACAGCTGGAAGGACAGAGTCTCATCCTCATCATTATTATCAACAAAATCCTTATAGCCATGAATGGCAGTAACAGATGCAGTGCATTCTGTAGACAACAATACCCAGTCTATCACTTTGACAGTGGACACCAGACTCCTACAATCTCAGTTTCATTGGGTCATCCTAGTTCATACAAAAATTTTTTTCAGAGTCTTTTGATTTTGTTTACCCAACCCTGTCTTCTTTCTTCCTGTCTTCTTTCACAGATGTACCATCAGATTGGGGTAATGACAGTATCCCACAACAGGAGACACAGTTGCTCTTTGATGATATGGCAGTGGAGGTTGTGAGAAAACCAAAATATCGGGGTTTTGTTTATGGATTTTCTTGACAGTCATCAGATGTTGATTTTGAGATTGATATGACACTCCATTTGAAGAAACAAGAATGCCGTCAGTCTCAATCTCACTGATGCATCCATCTGAAGAGACAAGTATGCCATCAGTATCAAGCTGACTGTTGCATCCACCTGAGACAAGCATACTATCAGTCTTAGTCTACCTGATGCATCCATCTGAAGAGACAAGTATGCCATCAGTTTCAGTCTGAAATGCATCCATCTGAAGAGACAAGCATGCCATCAGTGTCAATCTGACTGATGGATTCATCTGAAGAGACAAGCATGCCATCAGTGTTAATCTGACTGATGGATTCTTCTGAAGAGACAAATCTGCCATCAGTCTCAATTTGATGCATCCATCTGAAGAGACAGGCATTTCATCAGTGTCAATCTGACTGATGGATTCTTCTGAAGAGACAAATCTGCCATCAGTCTCAATTTGATGCATCCATCTGAAGAGACAGGCATTTCATCAGTGTCAATCTGACTGATGGATTCATCTGAAGAGACAAGCATGCCATCAGTGTCAATCTGACTGATGGATTCATCTGAAGAGACAAGCATGCCATCAGTGTCAATCTGACTGATGGATTCATCTGAAGAGACAAGCATGCCATCAGTGTCAATCTGACTGATGGATTCATCTGAAGAGACAAGCATGCCATCAGTGTCAATCTGACTGATGGATTCATCTGAAGAGACAAGCATGCCATCAGTGTCAATCTGACTGATGGATTCATCTGAAGAGACAAGCATGCCATCAGTGTCAATCTGACTGATGGATTCATCTGAAGAGACAAGCATGCCATCACTGTCAATCAGACTGATGGATTCATCTGAAGAGACAAGTATACCATCAGTCACAATCTTACTGATGCATCCATCTGAACTGACAAGTATGCCATCACTGTCAATCTGACTGATGCAACCACCTGTGAGACAAGTATGCCATCAGCCTCAATCTGACTGATGCAACCACCTGTGAGACAAGCATGCCATCAGCCTCAATCTGACTGATGCATATTTTCATGTCCCTATTCATTCAGCATCATAAAAGCTGTTTTCCTTACCATGATGGTTTACCACTTTCAAGTATTACCATTTTTGGTAAATAGCGTCAGCCCCAGCGTCTTTTACCCAAATCATGGATTGTATTGTCATCACATTCAAGCCGACTATCTGCATTTATGGCAACGTCTTGGATGACATCTTCCAGAACATATGGTATGTTATCTTCTTCTTGAGGGCAGAAACAATCTTCTATCTCTTTTGAATCACCTGTTTTCTTGTGAACTGTGTTGGCCTTAGCATATGCACCCACAGACTTGATGTAAAAAAATAATACAGAAGTTGAAGGGTCAGACATGAAAGATTGGTCAAGCCAAATTTTATCAAACAACCACAATCACTGGTATTTCTTCCCTGCCTTAACTGTCTTCTCTCTCATGACTGGCACATGCCATGTCAGCCTCATGAAATAAATATAGCTCCTCAGTTATGGAGAAAATCCAGTAAGCAAGATGGCTTCCAGAGGTATTATCAGGAAAAATGGCATGTTTTCTGGGACTGGTACTGAGCAAATAATATTATCCTTGTGAGTACTTTCATCTCACAGCTGGGTGACATTTTCTCTGGCTCTTTGAGGAGAACAATTTGGACAAAGTTACCATCAAAGGCAACTGCTACATGGTATCTCACATATTCAGGCACCGTGGCAGAGGAGATATTGGTCATCAGACCTAATAGCCAATTTTTATTTGGATGGACCAAAATCCTTTGCCCTGTTTCCGACATGGAATCTGTTCTGTGTTTGAACATGGCTCAGTTCTGATACTTAAACCCCTCAGCCCAAACCTAATACAAAGCATGCTTACCAATAGCATTAGCATTTTCATATCAGGTAAATAAGTTACATGGCTTCTCAGTTTACCTGATCTATCTTCAGTTCAGATCAGATGATTTGGTGGTCCTCATGATGCCTTTGTGACTAAATACAGGCTGATGTCATTGGCCAGTCATATGCACCCTCTCTTAGATAGATATGGTGAGGGCAGCACCCATGTAAGATTTTGTCTTCACCCTTGAGCATTACTTGAAGCACAGAGAGGCTAGTTTTAGCACACACAAACAACCCTTTCTTCAGGTGAAAACCAGAAAGCAGTATATGAACCATTCAAGCCCTAACTTCAAGGCTGGTAAAGTCCCTGAAAGCAGGATATTACCACTCAAGGCCTAACTTCAAGGCTGGTAAAGTCCCTCAAAGCAGGATATTACCACTCAAGGCCTAACTTCAAGGCTGGTAAAGTCCCTCAAAGCAGGATATTACCACTTAAGCCATAGCTTTGTGGCTGGTAAAGTCCCTCAAAGCAGGATATTACCACTCAAGCCCTAGCTTTGTTGCTGGTAAAGTCCCTCAAAGCAGGATATTACCACTCAAGCCCTAGCTTTGTGGCTGGTAAAGACCCTCAAAGCGGGATATTACCACTCAAGCCCTAGCTTTGTGGCTGGTAAAGACCCTCAAAGCAGGATATTACCACTCAAGGCCTAACTTCAAGGCTGGTAAAGCCCCTCTAAGCAGAATATTACCACTCAAGCCCTAACTTCAAGGCTGGTAAAGTCCCTCAAAGCAGGATATTACCACTTAAGCCATAGCTTTGTGGCTGGTAAAGTCCCTTAAAGCAGGATATTACCACTCAAGCCCTAGCTTTGTGGCTGGTAAAGACCCTCAAAGCGGGATATTACCACTCAAGCCCTAGCTTTGTGGCTGGTAAAGACCCTCAAAGCAGGATATTACCACTCAAGCCCTAACTTCAAGACTGGTAAAGCCCCTCAAAGCAGGATATTACCACTCAAGCCCTAGCTTTGTGGCTGGAGTTTCAAAAGATTTGAATCACCTAATTAGATTTCATCTCATGAAATTAGAGCGATCTCAGTGAGCCTCACTTTCAAATATAACATTTATATCTGAGACATCATATTGGCAGGCAGTCAACATTCTCAGATATTTATATTAGAGATATTCGTTTTGCAGACAAATTCTGACTTGGCAGGGTTCTATGTCAGAAGTCCTTATGACTACCGGACTCACTTAAAGACAATACTCCTTCCAAATATTTTACATTTTATTAATGTGTTTGTGGAATGCATTCAAATGCAAAATCAAATTTTCCTGTAAATTATGTTTGTCCAAAAATGCTTACTGCTCACATTGATAAACATGCCATGTAAGCACCTCATTAGTATTCGGCTCTGCTCTGCTTAAAAGCTAGTGATTCCTTGTAGCTATTGCGGTGGTGGTGGCTAGAGTTATTGCCCTTTGTTTATGTAACAGAAAAGATGAATTTTGTGGATTTAGGAGGTAGCAGTATTCTTGGAGAAACATAATTTACTGGAAAAAATTGGCTTCCCGTTTAGGTTATTTCTAGTAAACTTTTAGGAATAATGACAAAAAAAAGGGATGTAGATGTAAGAAATGAGGATCAAACTTATTTGTTATCAGCCACAAGCAATAAATATCATAAGTATCATGTGTACTGAGATTTTCTTATTTTTTTTACGAGTGAGCTTAAATAAAAATATTTTATAAGGAGCATAACTTACAAGTTTCCAATACATCACTGAAATGACCCATTTTATTGGTCAATAATTGACTGGGAGAGAAACTTTGAATATCTCATTCAAACAGAAAGAATGTCATCTTAGGTCACAACAATGAGTGAAATTTATATTTGTACTTACTGTATCCGTTATACATGTTTAAGGAGGAAATCTCTGCATATGTGATTATGGGAAATAAAGGAACATAATTGAATATTACCTGTGGATACTCTGCTGACTGATTTAGATCTTTATGATATTATTTATTATACTAAGCCTGTAAACAGTTCCTGAAAATAAGGGCCATAACTCTGTAAAAAAGGTTGAATGATTAAGAGTTACAAATCCTACTTAATTTTGGTCTTATTGATATTACACTTTGGTTTAATGTCCATAAAATTCTGCAGAAGTTGAATTGGAATGGACAGTACAAGACACGACACTTGTAACATTTCATTTAGAATGACAGTGCAAGACACAACACTGGTAACATTTCAATTGGAATAGGACAGTACAAGACACAACACTGGTAACATTTCAATTGGAATAGGACAGTATAAGACACAACACTGGTAACATTTCAATTGGAATAGGACAGTATAAGACACAACACTGGTAACATTTCATACCTTGCAACAGAATAGAGAACATAACTTGAAGATGACATTGCCTGTTTCTTTTTTGGTAACTTTTAAATTTCTTTTCTTTTTCAGCTGTGTCCCTGGGACAAAGTTCTGTGAGAAGCAGAGACCAGAAGTAAGTTATGACTGTTTACTCCACATTGATCATACAAGTTTAGCAGTTTGCTGTAATTACACCAGCCTTCTAAATATATATGGGCATGTTAGTTTTCCCTTGGTCTGCACGTAAACTCCAAGTTAATGCTTACTCATCATATGTGAGTATTGCATTTACATAAATTGATATTAGCAAAGAGATACACATAGCTAAGGTTAAGAGCTTTCTCTCAACTCATTAAGGCTCATTATGCATTCAAGATGTTGTTATTGTTGGGCTTAATGCCATTTTTCAGCACACGATAGGCTATTCATGTCGGCCAGTATTAATAGTGGAGGAAGAAACCGGGAAATCACAGGAAAGAACCACCGACCCACGAGAAGCTACTGGCAAGCTTTCTCACATATCCACATTCGCCGAATCCTAGACTCGAACCCAAGCAGATAGAGGTAAGATGGCAGTGATCCGTAACGGACAGCTGTTGGTTATTCTGCTGGTACTTCTACCTCTGCAGGGAAAAGAAGAGCTATAACTCCAGAAGACAAATTTGAAGTTATGCAGAGATATGAAAGAGGAGAGAAGACAAGGGAAATTAGGTGTATTAAATGTCTCCATAAATTAGGGACAGGGCAGAGAAAATTAAGGAGACCTGTAATAGTGCTACATATTTATCTACTGCCCATGTTCATTAACAAAGCGGGGCCCTGATTGGCCGAGTGGTCAGAAGATGCCTCAATTACTCACCTTTTATCAGATTGAGAGGGTAGAGTAGATCCATTCTACAAATCACATGCACAAACAAAGCTGACCTTTGGTGAGTTACAGTCTTAGAGCTGGGGATTAAATCTTATAATAAATGTGCACCAAATGTTTAGGTTTTCAACTTCACGATTTATTAATTTGTCCTCACTATTAACTGTAAAAGAAGGAATGTTTTGAGTTTGTAACTATGCATATTATAGTACTAAATAAATTCAGGGATTTTGCTAATGATACAGACACAGACTAAAGTGTCTTGCAAGTAAAATCAAAACTAAAATCGGGCATGAAAAGCTTTTGTTATTAGTGAAGGCAGAAACTATCCGTGTATGATATGAATTACATAATTGCTGCAATCTGCTTTCTTATGAAGTGACTGACATATTTCCATGAAATAAGTCAGAAAAGAAAAGGAGATGTGTAGAGTGGAAGAAGTAGTATATGATACTGTTTTAATGTTAGTCACTTTTATTTATGGAGAGATTTATATTTTATTGTCCCCAGCCATTTCACACTGGTCACTGGGAACAGGTGGTTAGTGGAAATTGTCCCCACCCATTTTATGAAAAGAAAATTAATACAGTATATGTATTTCCATCCATTTGACGGTATATAAATATGTCCATTGCACTTTCTGCTCTCTAAATTAAAGCTCTGTCTTTAAGGTCACAGATAATAATTGTGTATGTCTATGACTTCACCACATTAGGTGGAGGAACACAAAGACACTGAAAAGAGGAGTCTCACAAACTCATTCTAATCTCATTATTAATTTGAGGAGTTCTTTAAAGCTCACAAACCCATTCAGACCTCGTTGTCAACTCAAGATCTTTAAAGTGCCCATTTAATCCAGTGCATATTAGTAGCAGTTGCATGTTCTCATTCACAAAAATAAATTGGGCAAACATAGATATACTTGTAACATTTTCTTCATTCACGGCTTCTATTAATGTATTTTTCTAGACCTGATCAGAAGAGTGATGAACAGCTGGTAATATATGAGCAGAATGGGATTCAGATTGGCCCCAAGAACAAGCGTGTCCAGTGGATCCAGAGTATGGACAAGTCTAAAGGCTCCAGTTCCAATAGTAGTGGCAGGTAAATGGAAAACAAATGCTGTCACTATTCATTCCTTGTCTGTTCTTATCAATGTATATTACTGTATGCTTACAGCTTATGTCCTGATGTGTGAGCCTTTCTGGCTTACCAAAAATGTAGTATTCTCCTTCATTTTTGAAAGACTCATGAATTTCACCAAACTTTTGTATTGAATTTAATAGCAAGAAGACAAAGGTCAAGTTTAATTTTTAGTTTTTTGTTTAATCATGACTGAGTTTTCAACTATTTCAGTTCTGTAAAATTTTGCTGTCACGTTTGGAATTTTTTTAAATAAATGCTGTTGGTGGGGGCATTCTCGGCCTCTGAACAAATTTTAGTTTATTTTTGAGAAGATCAAGTGTTCAGATTAGAGCCACTTGTATAGATGTGCCAAGCCATCAGACAAGCAGGTCTGATGACTCCAGCACTTATCTGCTTGATGCACAACAAATGCTCTCTTCCCCTGAGTTGTCTAAAGCGCTGTCCATTACGGATCACTGCCATCTCACCTCTGTCTGTGTGGGTTCATGGGTTCAAGTCTAGGATTGGGCGAATGTGGATATGTGAGATTGCTTGCCAGTAGCTTCTCGTGGGTTGGTGGTTCTTTCCGGTGAGTTCCCGGTTTCTTCCTCCACCAATAATACTGGCTGCCATGAATAGTCTATCGTGTGCTGAAAAAGGGCGTTAACCCAACAACAACAACAACTATAGAATATTCCAGTTGTTTTCAATGAAATGGATTAATTTTTTAAATATCCTGACTCAGTATTAATTATCAGATTTTGTGACCTCGTATCATGGAAACTATTGATCCAACATTGACCAACTATTTTAGTAACCAGGTCAGTAAAACATTATAAACTTATTCAATTATTTTTCCTATTATTTTGCATGTGCATGTTCTCCAATTTTTCCAACATGAATAAAGGGAAATAAAGACTTCATGATTCATGGGCTGGTTAGAGTTAACGCAGGAGATCATGGTGTACTAAAATATACAGTACTTACACATTGCAAATTATACATTGAATCACTGATATCCTTGTTTGTTTTCCAAAATATATGATGCAGATTTTGCTTTATCCATTGTTTTGACCAAATCACATTCTTCCAGATAACATCTTATCAGCTAGTCAGTATAAGCTGTTTCATTTATGTTGGTCCATGTGCTCATGAGTTACACGTTTTTAATTATATAAGCAATGTTATTCTTTATTAATGATATAAGCAATGTTACTTTTTATCAATGATATAAGCAATGTTACTTTTTATCAATGATATAAGCAAAGTTACTCTTTGTCAATGATATAAATGCATTTAGAACTAACAGCATGCATCATGTAATATTGTCTCAGACTTGTGGGTCGTTTTATACATGGGTCATGCACTTTTCAGCTTCTATACTTATTCATTTGGGTGGGTATGGCTTATATGCAGATGGGTTTGTGCAAGCAATGTTACAGACTGACATAATCTTTATGAAAAGGTATACACCTTCAATTGTATAAATCACGTGACCAGCATATGTTTACATAACTGTTACATGATCGTAATAAAGGCTAAAAGTCTGAAATAAAAATCAACTAAGATTATTATTCATCTGTTTTAGGTTTGTATTTTGACCAAACAGAATTGTAAATTTCCATTTATTGGAATTTGAAAAGCTGCTTGTTTCATCGTCTCCTTTGTTTGAAGCACTTGCATTTCCATACCCAGGAAAGTATTTAAAGCACTCAAATTACCATGCCCAATCAAGTGCTTAAAGCACTGTAAAGGTTCATGCCAAGGCAAGTGCTTGAAGCACTCTAAAGGTCCATGCCAAGGCAAGTGCTTGAAGCACTCTAAAGGTCCATGCCAAAGCAAGTGCTTGAAGCACTCAAAGTTCCATTCTCTAGCAAGCCCTTGAAGCACTTGCATTTCCAAACCCTAGCAAGTACTTAAGCACTCAAATTTCCATAACCTAACGAGTGCTTCAAGCACTCAAATTTCCAAACTCTAGCAAGAACTTAAAGCACTCAAATTTCCATGCTAAGGCAAGTGCTTAAAACACTCAGAATTCCATTCTTTAGCAAGTCCATGAAGCACTCACTTTTCCATATCCTAGCAAGTTCTCAAAGCTAAAATTTCCATACCAGGAAAGTGTTTGAAGCACTCAAAGTTCCATTCTCTAGCAAGTCCTTGAAGCACTCGCTTTTCCATACCTTAACAACTGCTTAAAACATTTAAGATTTCCATGCCCAATCTTTGTTTGCTTGCAGTGTTGAGATGATCCTTCATGACAGAGAAATGGATCCGGAAGATGTCCTGAAAAATCTTGGTTTCTGTGGCAAAGAACTTGAAACAGACACATCATTTGCTCGTGTGCCAGACCGCTTCTTTCTCACATCTTCTGCAGCTACAGGGATTGATCAGGTCCAGATTGTTTGGGATCACCCAGAGATTCACCATTTGATTCCACTGATGCAGAGAAAGGAAAACCATCAGCAATTAACTGAAGTGAATGGTTCAAAGACAGGAGAAGTAAAAGGAGCAAGAGGTCAGTTCTCAATTTGTCATAGCACTGTTGCTATACCAACTAGGTTTTTTATCAACATTATAAACTCTGAAGATATTAATAAGGGTAGGAAATTAGATTTATATTCTAGCATTTCTGAAGTCTCAGAAAATGAGTCATCACTTGCAAATAATTCCATGGAAGATGATCTAACTTTGACAGATACTGCATTTCTTGTTGATAATTTTCAGCATGATTCAAAATCTTATTTTAGCGTGGATCAAGATGCGCAGATAGATCCACATTTCTGTGTGAATGCAGGTAGTACAGTTGGTACAGAATTAGGTTGTACTTTTGATACAGAGTTAAATTGTAAGGTCAAAGGTTATACAGGGGACGAATTAGAAGAGGAGGAGACAACTGCATTTCATAGCATCAGAGCACAACCTACAACCCTTGACCTGGAGGCTGACATGTCTAGGAACTCAGGAGAGGATCCATGGCAAAACTGGAACAGTTGTTCATCAAGCTCGTCAGCATCTCCATTATCTTTCTACAATGTAAGGTTGTCTCCTGATGAAAGTCTTGTTTAAAACATTCAGGATATCATCTCATGAAATTAAGATTCTTAAGGATGGTTGTATGGAACTATAAACTTAAAATTCCTTTTAAACATGGCATGAATATTGAGATAACCAGACATGGGGCTTTTTTCACTCTTTTTACTGTACCTAAACCAGTCAACTTTAGACGGTTGACTTGCTTGACTCCATATGCCCTGTAGATCCATCCTTCATGCAAGACAGTCGACTGAACATGGTTATCATGCTTTAGAGAAACATTGAGACACATTCATTAAGTTAGTCGACTGTGCATAATTGACTCGTTACACTCCTTGCCTCCTAGAAACCAATCCTTCACTTAAAACAGTCCACTGCACACAATTTACTTGTTTTGCTCCATATGTAATAAAGATGCATCCATCTCTTAGGTCAGTCAGCTTGATACATGAGAATTTTCAACTTTTTAATGGCTGTCAGGACCGTTGTTGAGTTTAATATAAATCCATGGAGAAGGGTTGTGGGGTAAGCTCTGCAACACCAGTCTCTCAACTTAATGGTTTACTGTTTCAATCCCATTCTTGATTTAGATGTACAGCAGTTGTTGTTGTTGTTGGGCTTAATGCCATTTTTCAGCACACGATAGGCTATTCATGGCGGCCAGTATTAATGGTAGAGGAAGAAACCGGGAAAACACCGGAAAGAACCACTGACCCACGAGAAGCTACTGGCAAGCTTTCTCACATATCTACATTAGCCGAATCCTAGACTCGAATCCTAGACTCGAACACGCAGACAGCGGTGAGATGGCAGTGATCCATAACGGACATCGCTTTAGACCACTCGGCCACTCGGGGCCCCAGATGTACAGCAGTAAAACATTGATTATTTTGAAGTTGATTATCTGGATTATGTGCTTGTTCAGTTTATGAACATGTGCTCTTAATTTATTACAATGTACATGTATAATGAAATTGACTTGCTGACCACAACACTCATAAAGTGATAGAAATCATAAGCAAGTGTAGTCAGATATACCATTATAGTTAAAATGGTATGATACCTAAATTATCTTTTTCATATAAAAATTAATGTACTTAATAGAAAGAGAGGACGAGAGTGAATACAAAAAGTAGTTTACTTTTTCACCTGATTGTCGCTAAGTGGCACTTTGATAATATATAATTTACACCTGATTGTAAATTACACCTGATTATATATAATTTATACCTGATAGTAAACTACACCTGATTGTTGCTAAGTTTGTCCCTTTGATAATGTATAATTTACACCAGATAGTTGCTAAGTGAGTGTTGCTTTGATAATATATACACACAAAAATTACTTTCAAAATTAGTTTATGGTGTCCCAACAAATACAGGTGTCCTAAGATATATGGTACATATGGTAATCAAGCATGATTTAAGACTTGTAAAACATTTTATAGTCCATTGCACATAATTAACTCAAAATCAACAACCAAAGGTGACTTGACAGGTGATAAAAGTTGATTACCTATCAGCAAAGGTGTGAATACAATCCAGGTAGGCCAAGTCTGCTGCCATCATAACCCATTTTAATATTTGTAATCACATAATTACACACACAATTACAGTTTATTATTGAATTTGCCATCATCAAAACCCTTTTTTACACATGTATTCCCAGAACCACACATAAAATGACTGTCCTTTATTTGGTATCATATAAAGTCTCTTAATAGTTTTGTATTGTTCTAGTTTTTTCTGGTCTTAAACATTTCATATGTCACACACACACACTCTCTCTCTTGTCTGAAATCTGTCCATTAATGGGTCCAGGTAATCAATGTTTTACTGTAGTTGGTAGAACACAAGTAGTGTAAATTGCTTTTTAGTGAAACCAATTGTTGTGCAAATGTTGGATAATTGAATTAGGATTAGACTTTTATAGAGTTTACCATTTGAACCAATAAGCAATAAATGTTTATCCATGAGGAAACTGGAATGGCAATGTGTAGCCTTAGTTTGATCTAATTATCCAAGCCAAATTAAGTTTTCCCCGTTTGAACATGTATTTATCCCATGGAGATATTTTCAATGGTATAAAGTCATTGTAAACTTGGGGCAAATCACACCATGATCCCCTTCAGGGTACAGCCAAGGCTTTCTTGTCCATCAATCATATTTCACTTTTATATCATGGACTGTTTTCACCAAAACATAATCAACTTCTATATTTAGTATCACATTTCCCAATAGAAAACTGTTGTATCATGGGTTTTCAGTAGGCATACCTCATTGTAGAACAATGTATCATGGGTTTTCAGTAGGCATACCTCATTGTAGAACAATGTATCATGGGTTTTCAGTAGGCATACCTCACTGTAGAACAATGTATCATGGGTTTTTAGTAGGCATACCTCATTGTAGAACAGTGTATCAAGGTTTGCAATAGGATCGGTCATACCTCACAGTAGAACAATGGATCATGGGTTTTCAGGAGAATCTATTATACCAACTCAATAGAACATTGTATCATATTTTTTTCTGCTTGATATTTTTGAAAAGTGCCAAAGCTGAAACTTTTTCATAATATTAGGATATTTTTTATAGTTTTTGTCCTGATATTCTGTTTGAATTTTTTTTGCATGTATATTGACACATTTACCAATACATTTGTTTTTTATACACTGCTTTGTCATGTTTTTCTGTGGGTTTTTTTTTTTTTGATACTGTAACAATAATTTTTCCTGATCTGCCAAAGTGTATTGGTCTATTTTGAAAACAGATCTTGTAATTAATAACTGTTAGATTATTTTTGCATCTTTTGTTAGTGACTGTTTGGCCATTACCACCAATTTGTTCTCATACGAATGCTTATTAATTAATTAAAGCTGACCTTCTTAGAACATGCTTCTATGAATTGAAATATCTAAGGTCAAGTGAGTTTATGGTATGGTTCATGGTTACATTTGTTTTAGTTGTGTACTATTTTCAGCTTGTTTCAAAAACTTTTAATAATCCAACTCATTGAATAGAAGAACATCATGACCTTGAGATCATTTGTGTTTGTATCAATGACATGGATTCAATCTGATTATAATCAGATCTCCACTGTCCTATGTGAAGATCTGACTGCAACCAATTTGGCATCATGCTCTGGTGACCTATCTTATTGCAATAAATGTTAATTTTATCAGCCAATCAGATGAAGTATTTTACCTTTGCATTTGGGTGATTGAGTAATATGACTGAAGGGCATCACTGTGTGCTGAATGGTTTCATTCACTTTCAGTTTTCTGAAAGCTACATTTCAGCTGGCAGATTCAAAGGTCACCAGAACATGACCCTTAAGCAGTAACTGTCAAATCCCTGTGTAGGACAGGGATCCGAGTTTAATCAGATTTATATTGATCCAAAGTCAGTTCTAGCAGTCAGTACTAAAAGTAGATTAACCTTTGGATTTCATAAAACAAGCATCAGAATTTTATAAATGTTTGGGTTAGTGCAGATGACATAAGTTTGTAATCAAATATTTGTGTCATAAGGATGTAAAAACATTAACCGACGCTGAAAATATTCTTTCTCGTCTTCAAATCATGACTTAAAATTTCTGGCAGTTGAACAAATTTTCCAGTCACTACTTCACCACAGGAAAAAGTAAAAAGTCATTTTCACTTTCTCATTAGAAGAAGGCAAGTATACATTTTTTTAAAATTTACTTGCTCACTTCACCTGCTACCATGACCCCTGATTCTATTACTGTCATATCAGGGAAAGGGGATTTTTAGAATCTTTTTAAACCAGCTTTAAATGAATCAAATGACACAATAAAAGCAAGTAAATACACGGAAAACAAATGACAGATTTTTATCACAGTTGATTGGAATGATCTGGACCTAAATGTCCTTTATTTCGGACTGGTGAGCTTTCTCAGGCCGTATAAGTTTCTTGTTCTTTGGGACTTTACTATCATGGCTATTCTGCATGGTGGGAGGCTATAGAGGTAATCTTCATATCCATCATTTGATTTGTCCATCATTCAAACCGCTCCAGTGGCCTAGTGGTTAGAGCATCCGCCTTGGATGTGGGAGGTTGCAGGTTCGAACCATGGACTTTTTTAAAATGGTACTAACAGATGCCCCGCTTGGCGCTCAGCATTAAGAGGATAGTGTTAGGACTGATTGGCCTGGTAACAGGATAATGTGACTGGGTGGGACATCAAGTAAAAGCAAGTAAATACGCGGAAAACAAATGACAGATTTTTATCAGTTGATTGGAATGATCTGGACCTCAAGGTCCTTTATTTCGGACTGGTGAGCTTTCTCAGGCCTTATAAGTATCTTGTTCTTTGGGACTTTACTATCCTGGCTACTCTGCATGGTGGGAGGCTATAGAGGAATTCTTCATATCTATCATTTGATTTGTCCATCATTCAAACCGATCCATTGGCCTAGTGGTTAGAGCATCTGCCTTGGATGTGAGAGGTTGCAGGTTCAAACAATGGGCTTTTTTAAAATGGTACTAACAGATGCCCCACTTGGCGCTCAGCATTAAGAGGATAGTGTTAGGACTGATTGGCCTGGTGTCAGGATAATTTGACTGGGTGGGACGTCATGCCACGTGTCTGTGGTATGATGCCCCAGTGCTAGACATCACTATAAACTGTCACACAGCAAACATTGTAGTGATATGACTGAAAAATTGTTAAAGCTGTGTTTAAAATCTAAATCACACATGCTCCATCATTTGATCTGTCCACCAGTCAATCTGTCCAACGATTTGGCACACAATACTATTAGAGCAACTAGTCCTACACACTGTAATGGATTGCCATGGTAACTGTTAGACATCACCTGATGTTTTACATTATTGACAAATCACATTGTTGATTTCAATAAGAGTTGTAATTCCCTTAATCTTACAGCTGAAAACAGTTTTTATTGTGAACACAACTGATCTCACAGATTTCAGTGGACTGCCAGGAAACTGGAAGTTTTTTGATCATCTAATAAGGAGCATATCAACAGAGCCCGGCACTATTTAATTGTTTTATCTCGGAACTTAACGATGTGTATTATAATGTCTTGTGGATAGCAACTAGTGTCACATGACCACCTGCACCATGAAACTTTGTACATGTTATGGTCATCATTTAAAGATGTGCATATCAGCATGTTGCCATCTTCCAACAACCTTTGTTAGAGTTATTGCCCTCTTTTGACTTGCAGCTAATGAAAACAGTATGTGAATGCAAAGATTCATCGGCCAGTAAATCTGCATGTCATTGTCATCATATAAAGATGTTCATTACAGCAAATACTGTCTGGCAGTATTTGTTTGAATTATTGTGCTGCAGGTGAATCCTGTCTACAATATAATATTGGGAACAGTTCTTGCCCTGCAAATTGTATGGATCACTGTGAAACATGATAAATTCTGCTTCCTTGATTTTTATGAGTTATGTAATGGAGACCTATTTTTGTGAATTGCTTTGTTAGAGTTATTGCCCTCTTTTGTATGGATCACTGTGAAACTTGATAAATTGTGCTTCTTTGATTTTTATGAGTTATGTAATGGAGACCTATTTTTGTGAATTGCAGTGGAATTCTCTAGTAGTTAATATTGTAGTCCTCAGAAGATCCAAGTGTACAACAAGTCAGTGGGTTTTTTAATTTGTAAGACGCAATTTGGAATAAAACCTATTTGACTTGGACATAGATACAATATAGGATGGAATTTTTGGTGAAATGTGGATTGTTGTGAAACTATTTTATATTATGGTCATCATATTGACTAGTCATTGTAGTCACACTATTTCATATTATGGTCATCATGTTGACCAGTCACTGTAGTTGCATTATTTCATATTTGGTCATCATGTTGACCAGTCACTGTAGTCATACTTTTTCATATTATGGTCATCATGTTGACCAGTCACTGTAGTCATACTATTTCATATTATGGTCATCATGTTGACCAGTCACTGTGTTGACACTATTTCATATTATGGTCATCAAGTTGACCAGTCACTGTAGTTGCACTATTTCATAATATGGTCAACTTGTTGACCAATCACTGTAGTTGCCCTATTTCATATTATGGTCATCATGTTGACCAGTCACTGTAGTCGCACTATTTCATAGTATGGTCATCATGTTGACCAGTCACTGTAGTTGCACTATTTCATATTATGGTCATCATGTTGACCAGTCACTGTAGTTGCACTATTTCATATTATGGTCATCATGTTGACCAGTCACTGTAGTTGCCCTATTTCATATTATGGTCATCATGTTGACCAGTCACTGTAGTCACACTATATCATAGTATGGTCATCATGTTGACCAGTCACTGTAGTTACACTATTTCATATTATGGTCATCATGTTGACCAGTCACTGTGTTGACACTATTTCATATTATGGTCATCATGTTGACCAGTCACTGTAGTTGCACTATTTCATAATATGGTCAACTTGTTGACCAATCACTGTAGTCATACTATTTCATATTATGGTCATCATGTTGACCAGTCACTGTAGTTGCACTATTTCATAATATGGTCAACTTGTTGACCAATCACTGTAGTCATACTATTTCATATTATGGTCATCATGTTGACCAGTCACTGTAGTCGCACTATTTCAAATTATGGTCATCATGTTGACCAGTCATTGTAGTCATACTATTTCATATTGTGTTCATCATATTGACCAGTCACTGTAGTTGCCCTATTTCATATTATGGTCATCATGTTGACCAATCACTGTAGTCGCACTACTTCATAGTATGGTCATCATGTTGATCAGTCACTGTAGTCACACTATTTCATATTATGGTCATCATGTTGACCAGTCACTGTAGTCGCACTACTTCATAGTATGGTCATCATGTTGACCAGTCACTGTAGTTGCACTATTTCATATTATGGTCATCATGTTGACCAGTTACTGTAGTCGCACTATTTCATAGTATAGTCATCATGTTGACCAGTCACTGTAGGCGTACTATTTTCAGAAGAGTTGCATTCTTTTTCTTCCTTTAAATGTTTTTCTATCATATCAATTGGTGGGATGCATGAAGATGGAGGTATATTTACATGAGAGATTTTGGCATCATTCCTCTTGTTCAGTGTATTATTCTTGGCCATATTTTAAAACTGTTTTTTATAACTTTTACACTATTTCTTTGATTTGTTTTAGAAAACATATTTTTGTTATGCCATTTTATTTCTATGAAAGGAACCACTATGTTTCTTGCATATATGTTAATATTACAAATGCTGTATTTCTGTTGCTATTCATTTGTTATAAATAGATATTTGTGGGGGAATTGAAATACATATATTTTGATGTTCCTTTTGAGCTCATTTTACTTCATAATTATATCTTTCTTTTAACAATCAGAAGTGCCAAAGCAGCAATTGATAATTCAATGCCATATCAGTTGTATTCAGTAAATGAATGACTTGACACTGTACTATACCATTTAATCTTCAACATCATTCTCAGTCTCCTTCTTTTCAGTTATGTTTGAAATGTATTCTTGCAGCACAATTGCACATTTAATAAACGGGTGATATCACAGCCATATATCGTCCATCAGTATCAAGTGTGATGGGGGACTGGGGGTTGAATTATTGGACTAATTGGTATTTGATCAAGACTGATGGGGGACCGGGGGTTGAATTATCGGACTAATTGGTATTTGATCAAGACTGATGGGGGACTGGGGGTTGAATTATTGGACTAACTGGTATTTGATCAAGACTGATGGGGGACTGGGGGTTGAATTATTGGACTAATTGGTATTTGATCAAGACTGATGGGGGACTGGGGGTTGAATTATCGGACTAATTGGTATTTGCTCAGAGATACACCTCCTTTCATTTGCTATGTTGCAGGACTTGATGTTCCTATGAATGCTTTGTTAGGAGTTATTGTTCTTTTAGTAGGACAAATTTCACTATTTCTTTTATCAAATCACATTAATACACTTAAATTTTAAGGTCCACCTTCATCATAGATGGTAAAATTGTAACACTTTACAATGTACTATTTATACATTAAAAGGAATACTGTTAAAACAAATAATAAAGTACTTATGGAAAATTCAAGCTTGTAATTATTTAAGAAATAAGCAGATTTATTGTAACTGTCCTTTTGATTGGACAGGTACTGATTAACTTCATGTTCTGGCCATCTTTGGAATTCCTCCTCTATTTATTTTGGTAACCTGTCAGATGAAGTATTGCATTTTGTGTTAGGAAATGTTAAAATTTATCTTCAAATGATGTTCTTCACTGTAAGAAATGTTCAAGCTGCAATTTGATTCCATAAATTGCAAGGTAAATGGAACAATATGTCCAGAATATGAGATCTCAATCTTTTTGACAAATTGCCCTTTTCAGTTGCAGTAAGGCGTAAATCATGTTAGAAACTTTTTTGCATCTATCTGATATTTGGCAGTGTTCAGCAGTATTTATTGGGATAATTTAACTGTTAAACTTGTATGTTTGTATTTTCTTAAATTATTTGATGCCAATGATTTTTATAATGTCAATAGTTGTTCTACTATTTTATTTAAATACATGTAATGTACCCCTCCACCAAAGACCCCCACTCTCCCCCAACCCACTCCAGACAAGAAACTCATCTATCATTTATGTCTGTTGCTAAATAGCATGAGTGGATCATGGTACATTAAAGGTGGTTGATTGTTTCAAAAAGCTCAGTAGTCAAAAAGACTTGGAAAGTTGCAATTGTTGCTAGGCAACTGGTGAAGAAGGACCAATGAAGACATAAATATCTCAGTTTACTAGTTCTTCAATTTGCATGGTAATTTATGTTAAATGTTAATCCTGTAATACTAAGATTGAATGGAGAGGGAAAAAAGAATTATACTTTTGTTGGATATGAGAAGGTATTGCTTTAGAGATTTGACCATTATCAGAGGTTGCACTGTTCTGTGTAAACTATTATTTAACGTCAGAAAACATCTTTTTACAATAAGTATCCTTTGCTTGGTTGCAAGACAAATTGAATAATACAATAACTTGTTTAAAATTCTATTTGAGCAGCTTACCAGAAATAACCTTAATTGTTAGCATTGCATATAAAATAAAAGTTATTGTTGCAACCTTTATCTTTGTGATTGATAGTTGAAGTAGACATGTATAAAAATTAAATTAAGTTTATGCCATTATTATCTTTTTGCTAGCTTTTTATAATATATTGTTAAAGTTTTATAATTTGTACCTGTGTATCATTGTCTCACTTGTCTACATCATTGTATCAGATTGCTTATATAATTGTATCACACTGCTTATACCATTGTATCACATTGCTTACATCATTGTATCACACTGCTTACATATGTAAATCTTGCCATAGTTTGTTGTTATTATTACATTTATTATTATTACATGATACATAAATTTATGGATTGTTTACTGTCTTTTTTTCAGATTTTAACATCAAATAAACTTACATTTTGTTTTATACTTGCATCATCTAGTTTCTTTTTCTTCCAGCCATATAAATATAGAAGTTATGTCAGTCAGTGATGAGTATACTTAGCTGTACTTCAATCAAGCATGCAAATTATCAGTTATCTGGTCCTACTCATGCAAGACAACTCTAAATGTTGCTAGAAAAACTTGTGACCAATCAGAATGCTGCATTTGTCAATGTCAAGTAAGATTTGGCAGTATATTACTCTCAATGTTGTATAAAGGTTGATGAAAGAAGGGTAAAGTTTTTCAAAATTTCTTATTTAGGTAGATTGCATTATCAACTAAGGGACAACAATATTTGCCAAGACATTGTTCCCAATGAACAAAATAATACAGTTTTAAAGATTATTAATTTATATTAACATTGGTATCAAATGTAATGCATTTTCAGATTTGGAATATTGAATATTCTGGTAGTATATTTCACAAGTTTTAGGGATGGTGCTATATCCATTGTAGACTCCACCCTACCATAAAGAAGTTTTAGCTCACCAGGCTGAAAATCAAGTGAGTTTATTTGATGATCATGTACCCATTGTAGACTCCACCCTACCATAAAGAAGATTTTAGCTCACCAGGCTGCAAATCAAGTGAGTTTATGTGATTGTCCATTACCCATTGCAGACCCACACTACTATAAAGAATTTTTTAGCTCACCAGGCTAAAAATCAAGTGAGTTTATTTGATGAACCTGTACCCATTGTAGACTCCACCCTACCATAAAGAAGTTTTTAGCTCACCAGGCTGCAAATCAAGTGAGTATGTGATGGTCCATTACCCATTGTAGACTTCATCCCACCATAAAGAAGTTTTTAGCTCACCAGGCTGCATATCAGGTGAGTTTATGTGATGGTCCAGTACCCATTGTAGATTGTGCATTATACTTCATGTCTTGTGAATCATTAACAGTTAATTACCATTCAACACAAACTGTCTGTAAGATTTGGCAAAAAAGGCATACTTTATGTGTTGGATTAAACTGTAACTGTACAGACCCAGATTTGCTGACTCATAATGTGGGGCAGATCTGGTTCTAGACAGATTGCTAGGATACATCTGGTTCAAGACAGATTGCTAGGATAGATCTGGTTCTAGAAAGATTGCTAGGACAGATCTGGTTCTAGACAGATTGCCAGGATAGATCTGGTTCTAGACAGATTGCTAGGATAGATCTGGTTCTAGACAGATTGCCAGGATAGAACTGGTTCTGGACAGATTGATAGGACAGATCTGGTTCTAGACAGATAGTTAGGATAGATCTGGTTCTAGACAGATTGGTAGGACAGATCTGGTTCTAGACAGATTGCCAGGATAGATCTGGTTCTAGACAGATTGCCAGGATAGATCTGGTTCTAGACAGATTGTTATGACAGATCTGGTTCTAGACAGATTGTTTGGATAGATCTGGTTCTAGGCAGATTGTTAGGATAGATCTGGTTCTAGACAGATTGCTAGGATAGATCTGGTTCTAGGCAGATTGTTAGGATAGATCTGGTTCTAGACAGATTGTTAGGACAAATCTGGTTCTAGACAGATTGCTAGGATAGATCTGGTTCTAGGCAGATTGTTAGGATAGATCTGGTTCGAGACAGATTGCCAGGATAGATCTGGTTCTAGACAGATTGCCAGGATAGATCTGGTTCTAGACAGATTGCTAGGATAGATGTGGTTCTAGACAGATTGCTAGGATAGATGTGGTTCTAGACAGATTGTTAGGACAGATCTGGTTCTAGACAGATTGTTAGGATCTGGTTCTAGACAGATTGCTAGGATAGATCTGGTTCTAGACAGATTGCCAGGATAGATCTGGTTCTAGACAGATTGCCAAGATAGATCTGGTTCTAGACAGATTGCTAGGATAGATGTGGTTCTAGACAGATTGCTAGGATAGATGTGGTTCTAGACAGATTGTTAGGACAGATCTGGTTCTAGACAGATTGTTAGGATCTGGTTCTAGACAGATTGCTAGGATAGATCTGGTTCTAGACAGATTGCCAGGATAGATCTGGTTCTAGACAGATTGCCAAGATAGATCTGGTTCTAGACAGATTGTTAGGACAGATCTGGTTCTAGACAGATTGTTAGGATCTGGTTCTAGACAGATTGCTAGGATAGATCTGTTTTTAGGCAGATTGTTAGGATAGATCTAGTTCTAGACAGATTGCCAGGATAGATCTGGTTCTAGACAGATTGCCAGGATAGATCTGGTTCTAGACTGATTGCTAGGATAGATCTGGTTCTAGGCAGAATGTTAAAACAGATCAGTACAACATATAACATAAAGCTTGACTTAACTCATAATGCACAAGCAGATTAGGGTCTATGTTGTTTGCAGTTGGACCAATTATATGTGAGTATATATGGTAGTCAAATAGCATTAGGTGTGCCAGTTGGTATGTGTTGGATATAACATGTGAGTATATATGGTAGTCAAATAGCATTATGGGTGTGCATCTTAGTATTGTTATCTAGGTGTCTGGATTACCTTTACTGATCAATACAGCAATTTGTCAGGTTTTGCACAATCTTTCTCTTTATACACCACATGAAAATTTGATATGATATGCTTGTGGGTATACACATGTAGATGACCTAATTTTCATGCCATTTTAGTGATGTAAACAGTTTTTCAAAATTGTTTTCATCATTAAACTGTGTGTTTGGTCCTTAGTTGTGTGTAAGTGCTTTATCAAAACTGATCTATTTAGCTGTGTGTCAAAAAGATCTTAGATGATTTAAATAACCAGAGAAAATGTTATATTAATGAGGTTATCTAGGCTCTCATTGATGCCCTTTATTATGAATGGACATTCAGTTACCCTTAGTTGACAGTGTTTAAATGTTATGACAGACTCAGTTACCTGTAGTTGACAGTGTTTAAAATGTTATGACAGACTCAGTTATCCTTAGTTGACAGTGTTTAAAATGTATGACAGACTCAGTTACCCGTAGTTTACTGTGTTTAAAATGTATGACAGACTCAGTTACCCTTAGTTGACAGTGTTTAAAATGTATCACAGACTCAGTTACCCTTAGTTGACAGTGTTTAAAATGTATCACAGACTCAGTTACCCTTAGTTGACAGTGTTTAAAATGTATCACAGACTCAGTTACCCTTAGTTGACAGTGTTTAAAATGTATCACAGACTCATTTACCTGAGACAGTTTATTTATCCAATGAAATTAAAGAAATAGGACTTGAAAATATTTTGCTGACAGGCTGGCTTAGCTCAAGTCAAGTGAGCTTAATGGTATGGTCTTTTAATGTCTCTATAGCAAATTGTGTTTTGTCCTTCAACAATTGCTACTTAACAAATTAGAAAAAAACATTTAACAAAATACTGCTGAACAGAATATGACCAAATTGACATATGGCATACTTACATAGATAGTTTACAGACTTAACATATGATGTAGATCCACCATCAACATGGGCAGCCATTACTGAAAATACAAAGCCAGAAGGAGACCAATCAGCAAGAGTTGACCACATTTGATTGAAAGTAGCATGGCATAATGAGTTTTACAGTTTGCATAAGTGATACTAAATCCACCATCAAATATAGCTGCCATTACTCAAAGTAGAAAGAATTTGAAATGACTTATTTTCAGAAAGCATTGCTTAGCAGAAATTAACTAGATTATTCAGAAATCATTGCTTAGCAGAAATTAGTGGGTTTTTTTTCAAAAATCGTTGCTTAGCAGAAATTAACTAGATTTTTCAGAAAGCATTTGGGTAATTAGTGAGATCAAATTAAAGGCTATGAATTAGCACAAAATCTACAGTGACTGGGAGAAATCAAGGGAAAAAATGGTGATATACCAATTGCAAATCTCAGTGGTATAAAAGCTATGACTCCATGGGCAGATCCCCAGGTGGGTAAAGAGAGAACTAGTGCTCCTGAGCTGTACAAAATCATTTCCTTTCTGTTGCCTAGTAGGTGTATAAAACTTGAAAAATTGGGGATATGAACAGTTTCTAAGTTCCAATTATGGTCCATGTCCCAAAAACCAGAAGAAATAATATATATATATATATATATATATATATATATATATATATATATATATATATATATATATATATATATATATATAAAGAATACAAATCATATGGCGAATAACAACCCTTTCATGCATACTGGATCCACCAAGGGATCACGTGTGTCAGGGATTGATTAAAATAGATGCAATAAACTGACGGCGAACAGTACAAAACTAGTAACTAACTAGCCTAAGCGCTTTGGACTCTTAATGAGTCTTTTTCAAAGGCAAATACAAAACATATATACGACAAACAAATAAACACAAAAACATTGTGTTTTTGTGTTTATTTGTTTGTCGTATATATGTTTTGTATTTGCCTTTGAAAAAGACTCATTAAGAGTCGAAAGCGCTTAGGCTAGTTAGTTACTAGTTTTGTACTGTTCGTCGTCAGTTTATTGCATCTATATATATATATATATATATATATATATATATATATATATATATATATATATATATATATATATAAACAAATATATAGATAGATAGATATATAGAGAGAGAGATAGATAGATAGATAGATAGATAGATAGATAGATAGATAGATAGATAGATAGATAAAAGAAAAAAATCACACCATTATTAATAGACAGTATAAGAACTTTGCACTCCAAGCCTCTTTTTTTCCTGCCTCAGGTTTAATAAATGTGTGAATTTGCAGTCATGAGCTGATATATGTAGCACTATCAATCCCACATGGGTCTCTTGTTTAATACAAAGTTAATTTTCATTATTTTTGCATTCATGCTTCGAGTGAGTAACAAATTGACTTTATAAAATATGGATTTCTAATATGGAGAATAGCATCTGATTATATAGATTAAAATGAAGATATTTGAATGTTTCCAAAGGTAAGTTCATTGTAGCAGGATACAATTGCTATAGGGATCAAAACTAACATGTTGGCTTGTTAACCCATAATTGATTTGAAGACATATTTGATGATATTTTTTTTTTAATTGGGAATTTTGTTTATATGTCTTAACTAAGATAGTAGAATTATTAATTTGATGACATCAGCAGAATATTAGAGTGTATGTGTAAATTTTCACTTTTTGTGATTTGGCATTTGGTGATGTGAATTGTAATAGAGTACACTCTTACCCTTGTCTTTGAGAATGAATTTCAGATATGATGACTTTACCACAGGGTTGCAATATTAAAACCATGTGAAATTACTATAATGAAGTTAGTTTTGGTCACATAAAAACGAATTGCCATGTTGTTTTAGTTGCTGATTTTATAATCCCATTAGTTACTTAATGCATGTGTTCTTTTTGTGTTGTTCCTTTTACTATCCTAGTTCTTTAATGATTGTGTTCCTTTTTATGTTGTATTTTATAGTTCAAATGTACTTGGGTTGCAAGAAAACATGGACTTGTAGCAACTAAGAATAACTCCTTTTCTAACATAAAATAAGTCAACTAATATTGTCATGTTTTTGTCATTTTGTTTGTTTTATGCTTGCATTTTTTATTGTTCTTAGTAAACCAGTTTTATATTTTAGATAAACACCCTTTTTGTGTATAATTTTAGTTATTGATTTTGATTTCTAATTGTAACATTTTTATTTGCTGTTGAGTATCTAATGGTGTGTAGAAGAAAGCAAAATACACTGGTTCCTCACTACAACACTGTTACGGAAGCCATATAGTTATAATGTGATGTTATCAAGATTACCATGTAAGAGGCTTCATTATGTATGGCGCTCACCAGTTATTATGTACTATTGAGAGAGTGATGTATGTAAGGTGAAGTTGTTTGTATTTAAATCATGTACAGTGGAAAGAATGTTGGCATACCTTTTTGCTACTTTTATGTAATCTGGCTGACATTTCTTTGGATATTGTACTTTTGGAAATTGTAAATTAACTGATCTTAGCACACTGCTAACTAAAATGACTGCTCCCTTGTGCTCCAAATATCAACCTGAATTTGTCTAAAGTACACTATCCGTGGCAGCAGTTAAAATATGGAAAATGAATTTTGCCAGACTAGACAATACCAGCTTCTGAAAGTGCAGTGAATGAATTAACAAATAAATAAAATGTCAAAAAATATTATCTGGTCTCACAGGACAGTTTTATGGCAAATTTTCATCTGATGATGACCTATTGCAGAAAAATGATCATAATTTTACAATAAAGATACAAATAAAAACTAACTAATGATTTTTGTTGGAAGGATGCTTGTAAGATTCTGACTAAGGTATTAAGGTTAATTTCTTATGCAACTGGTGGTTTTGATACTGAACCTATACTCCCTCTTTTTCACATCAATTTTTGACAGAAAAGAGCTATTTTCAAAATGTTTCTATGAGAAGCCGGCTAACAGAGTCAGTGTGTACCTTATTCATCTTGAAAGTTCACTAGTACTATAACAAATTAACATACTTTTCATCACCCCTCAACCAGGTAGATTTTTAGATATTAATCTCTGTAGCAGACACATGTAAATACGTAAGCCAAGTTGGCTGCACATTTGCAGCCCAAGTTACGAATTTGATCCCCAATTCTAGTCTAACTGACAGGCAGTCACCAACAAGGCAACCCATTTACAAGCCTAACTCAAAGTAAATGTAAACCACATTACAGATTTAGCTTATGTGTGAGTTTATAAATGCTATGGTTGTGATAATCAGGCTCATGCCTTCTACCTTAAAAATTAAGGGGGTGTCAAAATACGAAACTATCCAGTGAGACCTCAGCTCTTTTTTTTTCACAATTTACCTCTGAAGTTCAGGAAGTGAAAATGAGCAAGTGGAACTAGCACTTTTTTGAAAAGTGCACATCTGGAGTAAGGCCATGCTGTATTACACCCATCAATCATACAGCAAAATATAGGGAATTAAAGGTTCTTTGAACAATACATAAGATATATAGTTTTTTTAAAAAATAGCTCAGTATAACTAATGAGGACCCAAGGAAATCCTCTTTCTTTAAATTCTAACCCTATGCTAAATATGAAACTGTAGAGCATCAATAGTCTTTCCTCACCTTTGCTATTAAGTGGTGCCATAAAAGTATACTGTGATGTTGTCAAGATTACCTTATAGTGGGCTTCATTATATATAGTACAGTAATTCCTTACTGTTGCCATTAAGTGGTGCCATAAAAGTATACTGTGATGTCAAGGTTACCATATAGTGGGCTTCATTATATATAGTACAGTAATTCCTTACTATTGCCATTAAGTGGTGCCATAAAAGTATACTGTGATGTTGTCAAGGTTACCATATAGTGGGCTTCATTATATATAGTACAGTAATTCCTCACTGTTGCCATTAAGTGGTGCCATAAAACTATACTGTGATGTTGTCAAGGTTACCTTATAATGGGATACATTGTAGTGTTCCTCAGTGCTATGCTGATTGGTGGTGCAATACAAGTATACCATAATATCAAAGCTGCCCAAAAGTGTAAAGACAAAAACTCCATTTCTGAAACTGATAATTATCAGAATAAAAAAAAAAAACAGGTCTCACTAATTATATTTTTCTTTACTATTTTTTAATGTGAGTAGAAATTCTACAATATCAATATTCAAGTACATGTTTTCCCTTTTCAGTAATATTATCCCCTTTGGTTTATCATAAGTAGTATTTACATTACAGAATTAGGGTCCTGCTTCATGATGCCCAAATGTGGGATTAATGAATGAAGGGGAGCTGTGTGTCATGTGATACAGAGTTGTTGGATATCAGGGTTCTGTGTGTCATGTGATACAAAGTTTTTGTATATCAGGGTTCTGTGTGTCATGTGATACAAAGTTATTGGATATCAGGGTTCTGTGTGTCATGTGATACAAAGTTATTGTATATCAGGGTTCTGTGTCATGTGATACAAAGTTATTGTATATCAGGGTTCTGTGTGTCATGTGATACAAAGTTGTTTGATATCAGGGTTTTGTGTGTCATGTGATACAAAGTTGTTTGATATCAGAGTTCATTATCCATAGTAAAGCTATTCCTTGCCATTAAATTGTTCAGTTAAGGGGAACATTAAAAGTATAGAACATCTTAATTGAAGTCCTCTTATGTTGAGGCAAGTTCAATAAAAACTAAATTTATTCTATA
This sequence comes from Potamilus streckersoni, assembly GCA_016746295.1. NCBI lineage: Eukaryota > Metazoa > Mollusca > Bivalvia > Unionida > Unionidae > Potamilus > Potamilus streckersoni. The sequence continues at coordinate 1,103,925 of JAEAOA010002171.1, forward strand.
AGATGGGATCCATAACTTTGTGTTGTTATATGATGGACTGCCATACTAAACTAACAGTGAGGTACGATTTGTTTTTATTGGTGATGGTTTTGTGACATTACAAGCTTTTTGTGTTTTATATTCTTATTAATTTTGCTTTAAAAATGTAGGTTCATCTTTTAGATATGCTGTCTGTATATGTGTGTCAAATATGCAAGGTCCAGATATATATTAATAATTGCAAGATATAATAATTAATGCTGTATACAACCATTACATCACTTGTTGATTATTATTGTTGAAAAAATTTTGACTTTAATTAGTGTGTATTTAATGCTGTAAGTTTCACTTTTGCTTACAACATTTCTCAAATGTGGACATTTATTAGATTGTTCCTCGTTCACTAGTAAATTAGTCAAATTTTCAGTCCTACAATGAGATCATTTTTATGTAAATTGAAAAGTTGTGTTTAGAGAGATGTCACTCATCCAATTAGTCTGATTGCAGATTGTGCTAATTTTACAAATTCTATTCATTAGATTGACCATTGTAGAAATACTGCTTTTGTTATATATCACTTCAGTCTGAGTGTTTGTGTGTGAACAATATGTAGAACCCCATTTGATGGAATTCATTTAAAGTTTACAGGTGATACATGCAAGAAAGAAATTAATTGCTTAATTTTAATCCTTTTTTGTCAAAAAATTTTGGACTAATGCCATGATAGACTTTACTACAAATATATTCTTCATTCATGTTACATGTTTTTGCTCCAATCACCATGCATGCCTTAACATTTATCACAGTTACCACAGAATCTCTTGGCATATACAACCACTGGGAAACAATGGTTTTTTTGCCACCTTGAAAAAAATTCAATAAACTACTACTGTATACATTATAGAATGTACATGAGCAATTAGTCTTTTTGGCTAAAAATGTTCATCTATGTAATTGCTCATGATTTCACACAGTGTGGTCAACAGTTACATATACATGTTATTTACATCTTATATTGAAAAATAATTTGTTGACATAGAAAAAAAGAAGAATTTAATGGGTTCGGAATCTATAACACCTGTTTATTATGAAATAGAGTTAGTCCTTTTAACTAACACATCATAAAAAGGAAGCTTATAATTACAATGAGTTTTATTTTCAACCTTCTCATTAAGAAATGATACTATGACAATAATTATAAGGCTGTTTGTGTAAGAAAAAAAATGCTGGTCATTAACTGATACATGTAACATTGATCTGGCATTTTTGTAGCAAATGAGTTTGGAACCAAAATGTTTTCTGTGCAGGCATTGAAAATTCACTTTCCAAACTGGAAATAGTGAAAACTTTGCTTATCGGTTTTCCAATTACTCACCCAATTCATGATGACACATGGATGTGTTTCTCTTTTATTAATATTTAATATTAAGGATGTTCCATCGTCTTTCACTAAAGAGTTATACTGTATAATGGAAATTTATTTTCCATTTGTTTTTTAACAAGTTTACACTTCGTTCTCAGTCTTAAGTACTAATAAATATTTACAAGATGGATATATGACTGGTCTTAATTTGTACTTATAACTTTTGTTAGAAAGATGACAATGCATTCTGGAAAGCAGCCTTTTACATGATAAGATTTTTTCAGTCAAAATTGTAAAGTTTTACGTATTTGCTGGACTACTAAATATTTATTTGGGTGGGTATTTGTCTGACTGGGTGTGTTGATTTTTGGAGACATTTCAACCCTTGATATGATAAGGAAATTAAAAACACTATGAGAGTGACCCATAATGCCAATCATAGATGATTCATACAGCATAAGAATATATAGAGGTGTAGGTATATGCCATATTAATATAAATTTTTACCCCTGACTAAAACAAACAACAAAAAAACATGAATGCAGTTCTGTATATACTACAGTCTGTTATGCTTTGTGTATGTGGGGGGTGGCATCTATCTGTCTTCGAGAGATGATGGTGTAGCTCCCTGTTTTGGTGCCTTATCTGCAAGTATGGATGTGTCTTACAGAATATCAGTGTGGATGTGTCTTACAGAATATCAGTGTGGATATGTCATACAGATTATCAGTGTGGATGTGTCTGTCAGAATATCTGTGTGGATGTGTCATACAGAATATCAGTTTGAATGTCACTATTGAATACCAGATTAAGTATTTAATTTGAAAAGGATATGTAGTAAATTAAAATTTTAATCCAGGTATAAAACAGAGTGAAATTATATGCTCATGTCATTTATCCATGTGTGTTGCATTACAAAATGTATGATACGATATGTGTTGATGCATGTAAAAAATAAAATGGCAATTTAATAATCACTTCTCACCAATGAAGGTTTAAAGTGACATTTATGATTTAAATATTGTTTTGTATTCACCACCTGTCATATTGATATGTATGTTGAAAAAGCAAAATTACTGATATGTCAGTGAATTGTTTCAACCAAGTATCCAACATCTGTACTAATCCAGTAGTTTCAATCAGAATGGTTTTCATAAGAAAGAGGAATGAAAGAAAATCTACTCTTGGCAAACATTGAAATCCAATGAAAGTGATACAGTAATAATATATGATAACAAGCTAGTTTATTCTGGATCCAAAATGTGTCAGCATAGATCAACTGCTTTACTTCCTTGTTAAACTCCTACTCATTTTATGTCCAAAAAAATGTTTGAATTTTTAAGCAAATTTAACTAGCTAAATCTCAGAATTTGATTTATTTAACTCATAAAAATATAAATAAGCCAAAGCTGCCACTGTGAAATTAAAGACTTCTTGTAATAGTCTTCTCATAAAACTTGACAGTTGGAGGGTTTTGTAAACTTCTTGCTGTAAATCTGCCATGCATCTAGAAGTGTTGATTAGGTCATCCAGTAAAGCCTAGGCATTTGAACTAATTTAGCTGAGTTATTGCTAAGACACTGGAGAATTCAATCAGTAACTATGCCCCTTGAGATTTACTGGATTTAGAATTTAACTGAAGTATTTTGTTTCAGATTTGTAAATTTTAGATTTTATAGTCTTGTATTCCACATCAAAGTACAGTCTTGTCTCAGTACAAACATTTTCAGTTTAATACTACCCCACTTACGAAATATGGTCATAGATTCCATAGAGTTTCTCATTATATCACTGTTCCATTTACAACCTAGATATATTCATGGTATCTAGTGTCCCTCATTATATCACTGTCCCATTTACAACACAGATATATTCATGGAATCCATATTGTCTCTCATTATATCCCTGTCCCATTTACAACACACATATATTCATGAAATCCATAGTGTCCCTCATTACATCACTGGCCTATTTACAACACAGGTATATTCATGGAATCCATAGTGTCCCTAATTATATCACTGGCCTATTTACAACACAGATATATTCATGGAATCCATAGTGTTCCTCATTATATCACTGTCCCATTTACACCACTGATATATTCATTTGATCAATAGTGTCCCTCATATCACTGTCCCATTTACAGCACAGATATATTCATGGAATCCATAGTGTCTCTCATTATATCACTGTCCCATTTACAACACATATATATTCATGGAATCCATAGTGTCTCTCATTATATCACTTTCCCTTTTTTCGATACCATTAATAGTCATGGAATCTACAGTGTCCCTCATTATATCACTGTCCCATTTACAACACAGTTATAGTCATGTAATCCATAGTGTCCCTCATTATATCATTGTTCTATTTGCAATACAGTTGTAGCCATGGATCTTATCGTTTCCCTCATTATATCACTGCCTCACTTAAAAACACGTAAAGTCATGAATACCTGATTATATTATTGCCCAGCTTATAACAGAGGTATGATTATGGATCCCATATAATATCCCTGAGTATACTACTGCCCCACTTACTATTCAGGTGTAGTCATGGATCGCAATGTGTCCACATAAATTGTCCACCAGGATAACAATGTCCCACTTATAATGTAGGTATGGTCATATTGTCTCTCATTATATTGCTGCCCAACTTATAACACATGTATGGTCATGGATTCCATAAAGTTGTTTCAGTTCTGTTTTGCTACATAAATTATTTAATAAATTTTAGCTTTTGGCTTGAAGACTAGTTATAGTGTGATTTGACATCAATAAATGTATGTTTCTATACAGTATTTTAACATAGCCTTGATGGAATAGCCATCATTGTCAGACAACCTCAGTTATGACAAATGTCACTTTTATGGTTTGTATAAAGGTGTCCACTGATTGTTGTTTACTGATATTTATCATATACCAAAATATATGGGAACTGTTTATGATATAACATGGTATGGGCCATGTTTATGACATAGCATGGTATGGGCCATGTTTATGACATATCATGGTATGAGCCATGTTTATGACATAGCATGGTATGGGCTATGTTTATGACATAGCATGGTATGGGCAATGTTTATGACATAGCATGGTATGGGCCATATTTATGACATACCATGGTATGGGCCATGTTTATGACATAGCATGGTATGGGCCATGTTTATGACATACCATGGTATGGGCCATATTACATACCATGGTAATGGCCATGTTTATGACATACCATGATATGGGCCATGTTTATGACATAGCATGGTATGGGCCATATTTATGACATACCATGGTAATGGTCATGTTTATGACATACCATGGTATGGGCCATGTTTATGACATAGCATGGTAATGGCATTTATGACATACCATGTTATGGGCCATGTTTATGACATACCATGGTATCTGCCATGTTTATGACATACCATGATAGTGGCCAAAGGTAGCAAAGTGGTTTAATATGCTTGGCTTTACTGATCATTGACCTCTGTGGGTTTGTGTCTCAGGTTCAGTCAATGTGTTTATATGTACAATCTGCCTACATTTATCATCTTTTATCTCTGTAACATAGTTAAAAGATTTGCCTCTCTCTCTGTCTGTCTCTCTCTCTGTCTCTCTCTCTGTCTCTCTCTCTGTCTCTCTCTCTCTCTCTCTCTCTCTCTCTCTCTCTCTCTCTCTCTCTCTCTCTCTATTTTTTTCTGTCAAAATTATTTGGCATATGGTCATCTGTCTTATATGGTGTCTGTCATTTTATTGCTGCCCCACTTATAACACAGGTATAGACATGGGTTCCATGAAGTTGTTTAATACTTAGTGTTTTTCCTCTTAATTCAACATGTCCATTTTGGTCAGTTGGTTTTCTTTTTTTCTCAATAGTAATATATCTCCATATTTTACTCAGTCACATTCTCCATCACATAATTACATGCTTCTACTAGCAAACAATTTTATGTGAAAGACACCTGCCTGTGTTGATCGTTGTTTCTGTCACAAAGATATATATGTTTTTTTTTAAGTCACAATCACTCTATTACATAAATGCATGCTTGTTCCAGTCATATCTTTCAAGTCACATCTTTTTTGTCACTTTGTTACATGCTTGTTCAGTCATATCTCACTTTGATGCTTGCTCCAGTCACTTCTCTCACTTAGTTACATTCTTATTCCAGTTACATCTGTCACTTTGTCACATGCTTGTTCCACTGACACCAGTCACTTAGTTACATGCTTGTTCCAGTGCTTTTTAATTTACCAGTATAAGGTAGAGTTTATTATAATATGTCATTGTCTATCCATTCAGTCCAACCATCTCTGCTGCATTTTCATTTGGTGGCAGTGGTCTAAAGCACTCTATGTAATGGATCACTGCCATCTCACCTCTGTCTGTGTGGGTTCAGTCTAAGATTCAGAGAATGTGGATATGTGAGAAAGCTTGCCAGTATCTTCTTGTGGGTCAGTGGTTCTTTCCACAGATTTCCCTGTTTCTTCCTCCACCAATAATACTGGCATCCATGTATAGCTTATCATGTGCTGAAAAATGGTGTTAAGCCCCAGACCAACAACAAAAAAAGCATTTTCATTTCTACACAGTAACTTAAGTTGTAGAATATCAGCCATTAACAAACTGTGCTTCCACATGGAGTATGAAGAAACATATAGATTGAAATATCCAATGGTAATAGGTCAAGGTCATTGTCTTAAAACTTTATTGCAATAACATGATAAATGATTTCTACATAATAACTTTTCTTGTACACCACACTCATTTACTAAATGATGACTGGACAGTGTACATTTGGAGTAAGGTATAATGTTTTTGATTATGGGGTCAAAATGTCAAGGTCAACATCACTGACAAAAGTAGAAAATATTGTTGGCATAATGACTTGCATTATGGCTATTTACTGTCACTTCAGTTTGTCAATTGGATGTACAAAAAGTGTGGAATGGTATTCATCGTTATCATTGGTGTGGTTGGGTCTTTTTTGTTGTTATATGGTTTTAAACCATTTTTAAGCATAAGATAGGCTATACATGGTGGCCAGTATATATGGTATTGGAAGAACCAGGGAAATCCCTGGAAAGAACCAATGACCCACATGAAGCTTCTGGCAAGCTTTCTTCTCATGTACCCACAATGGCTGAGCCCAGACTCGACTCATGCAGACAGAGGAGAGATGGCAGTGATCCATAATGGTTAGTGCTTTAGACCACTCAACCTCTAAGGGCCCCTTTTCTTGGTTATAGCTTTACTGGTCCAAGACCAGAAGTGTATATGGGATTGCATGTTGTCTGCCATCAGAAACCATTCCTTTTATTAGCACATGTTTGTTGTTACTATTATTCCTAAACTACCAGGAAGATTGCCATGTAACTTTACACACACATTCATTCCATGGTCTAGATGGCCTTAGATGAAATTGCAAATCAAATATGGGTGCCTCAAGTGGCTGAGTGTTCTAAAAGCTGTCCATTACAGATGACTGCCATCTCACCTCTGTCTGTGTGGATTCAGTCTAGGATTCAGCGAATGTGGATATGTGAGAAAGCTTGCCAGTAGCTTCTCATAGGTCTGTGGTTCTTTCCGGTGATTTCCAGTTTCTTCCTCCACCATTATTACTGGTGGCCATGTATAGCCTATTCTATTGTGTGCAAAAAAGTGGCAATAAGCCCAACAACAACAACAACAACAACAACAATAAATCAAATATAGCCACCAAAGCAGCCATCTTAAAAATCTTTTGAATGCTAATCCTCCATAATGGATGGATGGCGGTATCAGCATGAGGTTTTCACTGAAAGAATTCTTGTGATATCTAGTTTGTCCAAAAAAAATATGTTGCCAATATGGTCACCATGGTGTCCTCTTGAAAATCTTGTTATCACTACAGCTCATGAATAGATGGTTACTGGTATATTAAAATTTGGTTTCACTAGAAGACCTCTATTGTTTTTGTCCATAATAACAGTTACCAGCCTCTGTTTTTTCTTCTTTCTTATCAATTGTCTGTAATAAATAGCTGTGATCCTTTAGCATCCATAAGCACACCTAGCAGTGATGAGGATAGGGTATGTACAGATAATCTATTACATCAGGAAACTCCTGTCAAATTTAAAAATACTCTGACACACTACTACTTTCCTTATCACAAATCATTGGGGTCAAGGCCTTGTCTCCTTTAGGATCTAGATCATGCAGCTGCATGCAAGTTATACATGCATCATCAGGGAGAGCATGTAACTCATACCATTATATATATATATATATATATATATATATATATATATATATATATATATATATATATATACACACACACATACATATATACACATATACATACATATATACATGCATACACACATGTACATACAAATAAATGTGATCCAAACAGCACACACCAAACTATTTCACTACTTTTGGTACCTGCAAGTCTAGATCAATGATATTTGTTAGGACTAATCAGTAAGACAGGCAGAGTAGACCTTATCTACCAACACATGTGCCAGTAGATCTGGGTCTATGCTGTTTTTTGTTAATACTGATCAATGAAACAACACATACCCTCATCTATGTTATGCATTTTGTGATGACAGATTATGTGTTGTTTGCATATGAATCAAATTTAATACAGGGGTAGGTGAATTACTCTTCCTTGTTCATGCATAAAATGTACTTAGCTTAGAAAATTCTATAAACAATCATCCACTGCTGGCAGATTGAGTTCTGTGTGCTTCCTTGTATCTGTTATCTGAGGCAAATAAGATAGGTTTAATTTTACAGACACACACACATCCCATCACCACCACCACAACCATCACCACCCACTCACTCTGCTAACAGTCATTTGAATTGCACTTGTTCCTGAGAGATTATATAGGAGAGGAATTTAATTTAAACAAAACTGATAATATGATAAGACAGCGCAAAACTAGTATAAGCTTGCCTTAGGGAACTATAAATGTTAAAACACTGCATAACCAGTGTAAATGTGCATTAGTTTTTAGACACCTATATGTTCCTTGGCAAAAGGCAATCACTCATATAAGCACAAACACAAGCAGCAACAAAAGGGGGACATTTTCTGACAGTAATAGGGATTTGATGAAGAAATTAAGGCATAAAAATACAACACAGTTTATATTCATTTGTTTTGTTTAAATTACAGCTTGTAAGAAATGAGCTTGAATGACATTGCAAACATAGATGTATTACTTCCATATTACTTTCTGTATGTAACCATATTTGTGCAGATAACACTACTACTACTACTACTACTACTACTACTACTACTACTACTACTACTACTGCTACTGCTACTACTACAATAATAATAATAATAATAATAATAATAATAATAATAATAATAATAATAATAATAATATTGACAGCAATAATATTGCTAAACATTTATATGATGTCCATTTTGATTCATTCTGGTTCAAACCATTTGGTTTGACATAATAACCAAAATATTGGAAACAAGCCCTGTGTGACTAAATAATCAAAATATTGGACACAATCCCTGTGCAACTGAATAACCAAAATATTAGAAAAAAGCCCCACATCACTGAATCGCTAAGCCCTATCAGAACCCTGGTCATGATTTAAATGACATTATTTTCATTGTGATTGCCACAGTCAAACATAGAATCCAGAAATTAGAAAAGAAAAAGCCCTTGACAAAGGGACCTATTGGTTCCGTGGATAAACAAACACATACTTTCCAATATAGTAACTATGTTAATAAGTTGTTATATGTGAAAAATGACAGATTTGATGCTGATGACAAATCAAGTTAAATCTCATACATGAAAACAAAAATAATAAAATACCTAAAGTTACACCATAATTTTGAAATAAACATACTACCAGCAAAGAGACATCTTAACATAAATTACTCAGAAAATTCCACCAAGAACAAATATCTTGGATGAAGTATTTTAGCAAATTTAAAGGGACATAACTTTCGTCAATTGTTAATGTTTATGACTTCTCATGTGCTGTAAAGAGATGCATCATTTTTTTAAAGGGTAGTGTTTTGAAAAAGAGGTAAAGTTTGATTATAAGTAGAAAGATGTGAAAATATTTTCTATTCAGCAGTATTAATAATAATTTGATCAGCAATAAATATTAAAATTATTTAAAGGATTTAAATAGATTTTTGATTCCTTTAAATCTTATCATTGTATTTAACAGATCTTATGTCACTAAACACAGTAAAAATGTTTTGAACCAGAATTTGTATTTTTAAGTTGAATTTAAACTTGCATTTTATTAATATTGGAGACCATGTTTACTTCAAACTTTTTTATTTCAGACAATAGATTCCTAAATTTCAATAATGAAGTCAAAGCCTTTTTTTTACTTACAAACTGCTCTGACATTTAGGTTTAATATAAATGCCACCTCAAGGGATAAGATTTGTGTGTAGCTTGCCTAAGTCTTTTTCCCCCTCTTGAAAGTTAGATCCTGATCATTACAGTGGTTTTTCACACACATTCTGCATTCAGCTTTATTAGCTAATATCCCACTTCCTAGTCAAGAAACAATGTTGTTTTTGAAGGCATATAAAATTCACCTGGGAAAGGAACATTGACATTATATGGTATGCAAATTTATCTATTCAGGGTAATACCTGAAGCAGTGGGTCTATTTGACATTATTGTTTGCAGGAGATTTAGTCTACCCTCATTGGGTAGTGTAAAACTGACTTCTATAACCAAGACTAATAATAGGATTTCTGTACCAGTCTTATGATTGAAGAGAAAAAAAATCTTTATTTAGTGCAACTCATATCTAGATGCATACTGTACTTAATCTAGTTGCAATCAGAAATGTCCTTTAAAGTTTGATAGCTGTGAACATGCATGCAGTATAAAGATTACTTGATCAGTGTGATAGTATAGTGGTTGAAATTTGTCAAATTACTTCACCAGTGTCCTAGCACAGCATTGTCTAAAAAGGAAATTTATGAGCTTTCAAATTATTTTATAATGGAGTGATAATACTCAATGGCAGAGTCCTTTGAAGATATTCTTGTATCAGGTAATGTATAACTATAACTATTATTATTATTATTATTATTATTATTATTATTATTATTATTATTATTATTATTATTATTATTGTTATTATTAGTGTTATTAGTGTTATTATTATTATTATTATTATTATTATTATTATTATTATTATTATTATTATTATTATTATTATTATTATTTGGAATAATGTCCCATTGCAAGAGTGCTATATATGTTATGGGATACAAATGAAATATATGATTTAAATGAACATATTTTGCTAGTGCAGTAGAATGCATCAACGTGTGCAACATTCTGTATTCCCATTTTTGTGTTTCTTGAGTCAAGGTGTCATGGGATGTTATTAGCAAGTGCTATTTTGTGTTTCTTGAGTCAAGGTGTCATGGGATGTTATTAGCAAGGGCTATTTTGTGTTTCTTGAGTCAAGGTGTCATGGGATGTTATTAGCAAGGGCTATTTTGTGTTTCTTGAGTCAAGGTGTCATGGGATGTTATTAGCAAGGGCTATTTTGTGTTTCTTGAGTCAAGGTGTCATGGGATGTTATTAGCAAGTGCTATTTTGTGTTTCTTGAGTCAAGGTGTCATGGGATGTTATTAGCAAGGGCTATTTTGTGTTTCTTGAGTCAAGGTGTCATGGGATGTTATTAGCAAGGGCTATTTTGTGTTTCTTGAGTCAAGGTGTCATGGGATGTTATTAGCAAGGGCTATTTTGTGTTTCTTGAGTCAAGGTGTCATGGGATGTTATTAGCAAGGGCTATTTTGTGTTTCTTGAGTCAAGGTGTCATGGGATGTTATTAGCAAGGGCTTTTTTGTGTTTCTTGAGTCAAGGTGTCATGGGATGTTATTAGCAAGGGCTATTTTGTGTTTCTTGAGTCAAGGTGTCATGGGATGTTATTAGCAAGGGCTATTTTGTGTTTCTTGAGTCAAGGTGTCATGGGATGTTATTAGCAAGGGCTATTTTGTGTTTCTTGAGTCAAGGTGTCATGGGATCTTATAAGCAAGGGCTATTTTGTGTTTCTTGAGTCAAGGTGTCATGGGATGTTATTAGCAAGGGCTATTTTGTTTTTCTTGTCAAGGTGTCATGGAATGTTATTAGCAATGGCTATTTTGTGTTTCTTGAGTCAAGGTGTCATGGAATGTTATAAGCAAGGGCTATTTTGTGTTTCTTGAGTCAAGGTGTCATGGGATCTTATTAGCAAGGGCTATTTTGTGTTTCTTGAGTCAAGGTGTCATGGGATGTTATTAGCAAGGGCTATTTTGTGTTTCTTGAGTCAAGGTGTCATGGAATGTTATTAGCAAGGGCTACTAGTGACTTATTGCCATGATTTCTACAAATTGTGAAAATACTATTTATCGTGGATACAATATTCATTCTTATTACAAACACTATTTATCCTAGGGTACAATATTCATTCTTATTACAAACACTATTTACACTGGGGTACAATATACATTCTTATTACAAAACACTATTTATCCTGGGGTACAATATTCATTCTTATTACAAAAACTATTTATACTGGGGTACAATATTCATTTTTATTACAAACCATCATGACTATATGTTCTGGAATACAATATTCATTCTTATTACAAACACTGTTTATCCTGGGGTACATTATTCATTCTTATTACAAACACTTTATTTTGAGGTACAATATTCATTCTTATTACAAACACTGTTTTTCTTGGGTTCAATATTCATTCTTACATTATTACAAACACTGCTTATGTTGGGGTACAAAATTCATTCTTATTACAAACACTATTTATCATGGGGTAAAATATTCATTCTTATTACAAACCCTTTATTTTGGAGTACAATATTCATTCTTATTACAGAAACTATTTATACTGGGGTACAATATTCATTTTTATTACAAACCATCATGACTATATGTCCTGGAATACAATATTCATTCTTATTACAAACACTGTTTATCCTGGGGTACATTATACATTCTTACTACAAACACTTTATTTTGGGGTACAATTTTCATTCTTATTACAAACACTATCATGGGGTAAAATATTCATTCTTATTACAAACACTTTATTTTGGGATACAATATTCATTCCTGTTACAAACACTGTTTTTCTTGGGTCAATATTCATTCTTACTTTATTACAAACACTTTATCCTTGGGTACAATATTCATTCTTATTACAAACACTGTTTATCCTGCCTGGATACAATATTCATTCTTATTACAAACATTGTTTTTCTTGGGTTCAATATTCATTCTTACATTATTACAAACACTGTTTATCCTGGGATACAATATTCAATCTTATTACAAACACTGTTTTTCTTGGGTTCAATATTCATTCTTACATTATTACAAACACTGTTTATCCTGGGATACAATATTCAATCTTATTACAAACACTGTTTATCCTGGGATACAATATTCAATATTATTACAAACACTGTTTATCCTGGGATACAATATTCAATCTTATTACAAACACTGTTTATCCTGGGATACAATATTCAGTCTTATTACAAACATTGTTTATCCTGGGATACAATATTCAATATTATTACAAACACTGTTTATCCTGGGATACAATATTCAATCTTATTACAAACACTGTTTTTCTTGGGTTCAATATTCATTCTTACATTATTACAAACACTGTTTATCCTGGGATACAATATTCAATATTATTACAAACACTGTTTATCCTGGGATACAATATTCAATATTATTACAAACACTGTTTATCCTGGGATACAATATTCAATATTATTACAAACACTGTTTATCCTGGGATATAATATTCAATCTTATTACAAACACTGTTTATCCTGGGATACAATATTCAATCTTATTACAAACACTGTTTTTCTTGGGTTCAATATTCATTCTTACATTATTACAAACACTGTTTATCCTGGGATACAATATTCAATATTATTACAAACACTGTTTATCCTGGGATACAATATTCAATATTATTACAAACACTGTTTATCCTGGGATACAATATTCAATCTTATTACAAACACTGTTTATCCTGGGATACAATATTCAATCTTATTACAAACACTGTTTATCCTGGGATACAATATTCAATCTTATTACAAACACTGTTTATCCTGTGGTTCCATATTCATTTTTATTTTTAAAAAAATCATGACTATTTATCCTGGGGTACAATATTCATCCTTGTTACAAACCATCAATTTTGTGAACAAAGATCCTTAATTGGAAACATTGCAACCACTTCCAAAATCCATGAATTAAAGAGCCAAGAAAAATAACATTTTATGGGCAAAACAGCAGAAATAACTAAATTTACAGGCAAATCTTCAGAAATAACATAATACAGAAAACTCCATATCCTACCATCTGACATACCACATAATACAGAAAACTCCATTTCCTACCATCTGACATACCACATAATATAGAAAACTCCATTTCCTACCATCTGATAAACCACATAATACAGAAAACTCCATTTCCTACCATCTGACGTACCACATATGTATATTTGTTTGCTTGCTTTTAATGCCCAATATTAAAACATTATAGGCTACATCATCCCAAGAAAAATGAAGCTAATTGTGCCTTTCTCATGGGTTCACCAATGCAGTTGATTGCTGCAATGTCTGGGTATTGAACCTCAAACCCTTGGATTGCAAGGCAGATATACTACCATCTGAACTTCCACAGATTTGAACATAATTACCATCTTTATATAAAGTCATATCAGTAATGTGCTTTTTACTTTAAAAAGTCAGTCAAATGGGTGCAAACCACATCATCCGTACATGGATGCATGGATGTATAATGTTTGGCCCAGTCACATTGATAATTTACTTTAAAAAATTGGGAACTGAGTGCAAACCACATCCATCTATGCTTTCATGGGTGTATATATAATGTTTGTTTGGCCCTGTCACACTTGAAAATTGACATTTATGAACCTGAGGATATACCCTAGAATGGGTTGTAAATGATTCTCTCTATGAACAAAATATAACTGTCTCAGAATTTCTTCAATGGTTGGTTGGTTGAGGAGTGGGGATAATGGGACATTATATATTGAAGGTGAATAAATGACAAAAGCAAATGGACATTCTGTTTTGCTTTGTCTCTTCAAAATTGCACAGGTGAAATAAAATGTATAGGCTGTTATAATAGTTTGTTTCAGCTTCTTCAAAAAAGTAAGAAAATAGATTGGAGTAGGAATGATAGGTCATTTTGAAAGTATTAATACAAATTTGCAAAATGTATCCACTCTTGAAATCTTTTCATTCAAGCTATGAAAGTAAGCATCATTAAAAATCCTAATGATGTTCCAACAATAATGTGTTCTTAGTGTGAGTGATCCATATAATGAGGGTGTTTTGACAAGGCTGTGCGTTTATAGTAAGAGATTCTTATAATAATGGATGTTTTGACAAGGCTGTGTCTTGATAGTGAGGGATTCTTATAATGATGGATGGTTTGACAAGGCTGTGTCTTGATAGTGAGGGATTCTTATAATGATGGATGGTTTGACAAGGCTGTGTCTTGATAGTGAGGGATTCTTATAATGATGGATGGTTTGACAAGGCTGTGTCTTGATAGTGAGGGATTCTTATAATGATGGATGTTTTGACAAGGCTGTATCATGATAGTGAGGGATTCTTATAATGATGGATGGTTTGACATGGCTGTGTCTTGATAGTGAGGGATTCTTATAATGATGGATATTTTGACAAGGCTGTATCATGATAGTGAGGGATTCTTATAATGATGGATGGTTTGACAAGGCTGTATCATGATAGTGAGGGATTCTTATAATGATGGATGGTTTGACAAGGCTGTGTCTTGATAGTGAGGGATTCTTATAATGATGGATGTTTTGACAAGGTTATGTCTTTAT
Source organism: Potamilus streckersoni (assembly GCA_016746295.1). Taxonomy (NCBI): domain Eukaryota; kingdom Metazoa; phylum Mollusca; class Bivalvia; order Unionida; family Unionidae; genus Potamilus; species Potamilus streckersoni. The sequence goes on from JAEAOA010002171.1 coordinate 1,119,194, forward strand.
AGTGAGGGATTCTTATAATGATGGATGTTTTGACAAGGTTATGTCTTGATAGTGAGGGATTCTTATAATGATGGATATTTTGACAAGGCTGTATCATGATAGTGAGGGATTCTTATAATGATGGATGGTTTGACATGGCTGTGTCTTGATAGTGAGGGATTCTTATAATGATGGATGTTTTGACAAGGTTATGTCTTTATAGTGAGGGATTCTTATAATGATGGATGTTTTGACAAGGTTATGTCTTTATAGTGAGGGATTCTTATAATGATGGATGTTTTGACAAGGCTTTGTCCTCATAGTGCATTATGCCACAAAAGTATTTGATTTGAAATCACATTACAGTTGGTTCTCCTTAGCTGAGTGTTATGTCATCTTAAATACATGCTATTTTTAATTTATTACTAATACTAATATCCATGAATGAATTATTAAACATGATATCTTTACAAACCTGAATTCTCTTCTTGTTATATACATAAAGAAAATTTATTACTTTTAATTCACATTATTTTGCAAGTTGAATTACTGCAGGTAATTAACTAATGAATTATTAGTCACATGATAGCTAGAAATTTTCATGTCAATAACTGCTTGAATGGGTATTATTTATTTATATCTGCAACTAGTTGAAGAAAACTAATGTAGGAGACCAAGAATCATATGCTTTGACATATCTTTGCAAGCCAAATGTCCTCCATCCACTTTGTTTGATATCAACCCTTGGCATATGTATCTTGTTGTTTTAAAAAGTGCCATCTTGCAGATGAAAGAGGCCCTGCCTATGTTAAACAAAGTCAAATAACCAGTGAGAGAGTTCATTGTATGAATTGTTAGGTATCTAACGAGAGGTTTCTGTGGTATCCACAGGCATTGACCCAGAAAGTTGCTTCAAATGTAACCTGTGTACAACATGTGTCCTTGTGTTTGGAGGCCACAATGATAATTTCTCAAATTTAAATGTAACAAGGGATCTGACTGGGTCATTTTCTTTCAATTGCATCCAATCAGATAGCAGAATGTTCAATATCATTTCAGCTAACTATGATGATAATGTTTGTTGTGGAATGAAAAGGATGGACAATTCTTGTCTCACAAAGATGGCTTTGATGTTTCATTGATTATGACATAATGGTTCATTCATGTTTACAATGATTGCAGTGTGTTGAAAATGATGACACTATATACAACTTTATTTTCACTGTAATAAAACAAAAAATATAAATTAATATTCCTCAAGGATACAAAAAAAGTTACAGATGTAACCATGGTGATTATATTGGACAATTCACTTGTGTGTAAAATCACTAAACTGACTCATTTGCTGTGCTTGTACTTTTTAACTATCATTAGACCTGTGAATTATTCCATATAATTGCTGTGCAAACACATTATCCTGTACCCAACAGTACTTTCAACACATTATTGCATGTATCTTGCCAGGTATAGGAGATCTAGGAACCAGAATTTTGGACCATCTCAAAGTATGAATGAGTTAATTCCTTGCAAAATAATAGCTATTTAGTGCAGAGATTTTTCTTACTAATGTTTTCATTGTTCCCCATTAAACTGATTGACAATGTCATGTTAAAATGCAATTGTTTTCATAATCAAATGCAGCCAGATAAAAAATGAGGAAATATTGCATTACAGTCATTAGCATGTCTATGCATATCATCTAGACCTTTGAAAAAAGGTCAAGTTATGCAATGGACAGTTTATAGTCCTAGTAGTGCACATGGATGACATCTGGAAAACAAAATCATATATAACAAAATTTACTCTAATCTCACAGATTAAAGTCAGATCTTACAGAATGGTATTCGAAAATATGACAGGTATGAATTTTGAAGTATTGCATTCCATGTATTTGTATATCATATACACTCACTTATTAGTCCAGTATAATTGCAAACATTGACCTAGATCTGCCATTTCATAATGCTCCAACAGATCAGAGTCTGTGTTTCTACTAATTACTCTTAACAAACTGTTGGTATATTTTGTGACAACAAATCTGGGTCGGTGCCTTAACATTTAGCTCCAACTTATAAATGAGTGTATATAAGGCATGGGGCTTGATATTCTGTTATATTGTAGGTGTTGTATTATGCTTTTAGTTTTGTTGCAACATCATTTTTGCAAATTTTGTTGCACAGCATGGTTTGAATTTTAATTCTTGTTCACATCTATCATGTTTTGTTGTACATCCTAACAAATTTATGTTGCACTTTTTTTAATGCACTTACTTTCATGTATTTAGTTTAGTTTGTTGTACAACTATGAAGTTAATTTCTTGTTTGATTATTTACCCACTTGTGTTTATTTAATTTGTTGTATTTAATTTGTTGTGTTTATTTAATTTCATGTTTAATTATATAAGATATTTCTAAAATGTGTTTTACTTGTAATTCCTGAAATGATTTTGTTGTATATGTGCCTCTAAATAATGTGTTGCTTTTTGTTTTTCATGTATTTTTTCAAATAAATTTCCAGCTCAGCTGGACATAAGGTTGAGTGAGTTATTAGTATACAATAGTCACATAGTGTCATTGACCATCATGTCTAAGCATAGTCCCTTTTTCCATCATGTCTTAGTATAGTCCCATTGGTTATCATGTCTTATTAGTCCCATTGTTCATCATGTCTTAGCATAGCCCCTTTTTCCATCATGTCTTTCTAGTCCCATTGTCCATCATGGTTTCATGCACTTTTGTTTTCAAAATTGCTAAATTTAATTCAACCAGATTTAACAGGTGGCATCCTGGTGTGTTGAGTCTCTCACAGTTCTGCAGGAGTGCTGCCATTATCAGATATGGCCAGATAATGAACGAAACTAACCCTTTAAAATGGCTTCCCACTAAACAGATATTGGCTAAATTTGACATAAAACGTCCTGTTATTAAAGCTTTTGAGATGAAACTAATAATGTCAATCCATTTTCAAATATGAGTTAAAATAGAAATAAATACTTCAGATGAATTTTTAAAACAACTTCATAGAAATTAACCAAATTTTACAGAAGGTATTTAGGCATGAAAGCATTTTAAGTTTTATACAAAATTATGCCAACATGCCATCAAATTTAGCCACCTTTACTAAAGGACAAAAAAAATTCCATATGAAGTTTTCTCTAAAACTGCAGAAAATAATTTGACCAAATTTGACGGAAAGCATTGTAGCATGAAAAGCTCTCCATATTTACATTGACATTGATCTGCCATCAGATATGGTACATGTTACTAGAAATTTAAAAATCTTAAAGCAGATTCATCTCATGAAAACGCCAAGCAGAATTTTACCAAAGTTTTGCAAGAAGCACGTGGCATATATCGTTTTTAAGTTTGTACAACTGTTGCCAAACAACCTTCAAATATGGCTTCCATTGCTAAAAATAGAAAAATCTCACACTGACCTAAAAAAAAAACCAAATTAGAATTTGACCTGCTTTGGTCAAAAACATCCTGGCCTTTCATTGTTTGTACAAATGATGTGCCATTAAATATAGATGAAGACAACTTTAAATGTTTGTATAAATAATCGGCCATTAAATATGTAAATGAAGATACAACTTTCAGTATTTGTACAAATAATGGGCTATTAAATGTAAATGAAGATACAACTTTCAGTATTTGTGCAAATGATGGTAATTAATTGTAGGTAAAGATACAACAGTCAGTATTTGTACAAGTAATGGGCCAATAAATGTAGATAGAGATACAACTGTCATTATTTGTACCAATTATGTACAGTCAAATGTAGATGATACAACTTTTAGTATTTGTACAAATAATGTGCCGATAAATTTAAATGAAGAAACAAGCAATAGAACCTCACTTAGTGCTCAGCATTAAGAGGTTTGTGTTAGGACTGGTCGGCCTGGTGTCAGGATAATGTGACTGGGTGGAACATCATGCCACATGTTTGCGGCATGATGCCCCAGTGCTAGTCATCACTATAAACTGCCACACTGTAGACATTGTAGCAATATAACTGAAATTGTTGTAAAGTTATATTAAAAATCAAAATCACACACACACACACACACTCACACACACAAACAATAGAGAAACACAGAAACAGTTGTTAAGATATGAAATGATCAGCATTGGAAAAAATTTCTAGAAAAGTAATTTTCTCAGCTTTCATGGCCACCGTTGTATCGTACACAATTAGCTCTTTCATTTAGGTTTTTGTTGTATCATACACAATCAGCTCTTCCATGTAGGTTTTTTGTTGTATCATACACAATTAGCTCTTTCATTTAGGTTTTTTGTTGTATCATACACAATCAGGTATTTCATTTATTGTTTATGTTGTATCCTACACAATCAGGTCTTTCATTTACTTTTTTGTTCTATTGATCGTTCACAATCAGGTCTTTCATTTACGTTTTTATTCTGTCATACAGAATCAGCTCTTGTATGTTTTTTGTTCTATTGTACACAGCTCATTTCATTAGGTTTTTAGTTCTTTTGTACACAGTCAGCTCTTTCATTTATGTTTTTTTCTATCATACACAATCATCTCTTTCATTTAGGTTAATTTTATCACTCATAATCAGCTTTTTCATTTAGGTGTTTCGTTCTATCATTCACATGATCAATTTTATTTTATTAGGTTTTTGGTTCTATCATACACAATCAGCTTTGTCAAGGGTTTTTCATAAATTGATCTGTTGAATATTGACATCTTTGGGTAGACAGCATGCATGACTTTTAAATTATAAAAATCAATGCCAACTTTTGGCCATTCTTTAAAATAAATTTTCTATGAAATCCTGAAGTTAGGATTGAGCTAAATGGTAGCCATTGATTGCATCCAGCATGCATTGTATTTTGTTTTTAAATATTTAATGGGTAGATTATAGATTGTATCAGAATAAAGTGACAATTTAACTCTAGAAAATAGAAGACTAAATATTTAAAAGACGTAGTGGGAGACTACAAGTCAATAGTTGCATGTCTGTTGAATGTATAGTCTTTAAACTGCATAGAAAATGCACAATTTACAGTATACAAATGTTTGCATATTTGTTGCATAGCTGTTGAATTTATTGTCTTTCTTCTGCATGGAGAATACACAGTTTGCTGTGTGAAAATTTTTGCAGGAACAAGAAAGAGTTTGAACCTGAGGGTTCTGGCAAGCATTTGTACACAGCAATCATTAAGATGTCATGAAGTATATGCCAAATATTTACAAAAGGATGATTTTAAACATGCCATAACCATACTTTCAGCATTTAAAAATTCTGATGTTTTAGTATAGATGATGTTAGACCAGCTTGAACCTGATCCTATGAGAATATGTATCTAAGTGTGTAAAATACTGGCTGTAGTTTCTAATTCATTTTTACTTGAATTAGAGAAACAAAAATCTTCTTTTAAAATCATTTACTGATAGTATATCATAATTAATTGAAACCCACTTTATTTTAGGTTTTTTTCAAAGAGTAGTCACGACCATCAAGAGGCTGTGGTGGACAACAACAACAACAACAATAACAACAACAACAACAATAATAATAATAATAGTAATAGTAATAACATTAGCATATTATTATTCTTAATTATTATAATTTTTAATTATAATTATTATAATTATTAATTAATAGAGGTAATAAACAGGACCTATTCTAGTATGCCTGATTAAAGATTGAAAAACCTCAAACTAAAAAATGGGTAATTATATACAAATTGCATATCATATTTGCAAGCCTACCAATATTTTCTCATTAAATCTTGCTGATATTGAGACCCACCAACACACACACACACACACACAATTTTCTGTTCTACAAAGCACTCTGATTGAAATTGGTAAATGGAAATGTAGTTATTTTCATTAGCCATCATGCATCATCTGTTTACAACATTTTTCTCCATACCAGAGTGATCTCCCTTCAAATATGGCCACCATTACTAAAATTAGAAATACAAATTGAAAAGACTTCTTCTCTAGATCTGCTGAACAAAGTTTGACCAAATTCAAGAGAAAGCATTTTGGCATGTCCATTTAAATTTGTTCAAATGATGCCTATTAGCCATAAAATATGACCACATTACTAAAATTAGAAAATCTTTAAACAACTTCTTTACAGGAACTGCTCAACAGAATCTGACCAAAATTAAATGAAATGATCCTGGCATGAAAATGCCTTTAGATAATACCAATCTTAAATCAGTTATGGCCAGTTACTAAGAAAGGAAAAACTTAACTGCTCAACAAAATGTGACTAAAATTTTGAAAGGTAGAATCCTGGCATGTAGCTGTTTAAAATTTCTTTAAATCATGCCAGTAAGCATTTAAATGAGGCCACCAGAAAATAGAATAACCTTTAAACAACTTTTCTTAACTTGTTTCTGTCCAACAAAATTTGACCAGATTAGCATGAATTGCTTTCAGATTTCTTCAGATGGTAATAATTCACCATCAAATATGGCCACTGCTACTAACAATAGAACAAAATTCAGTGGTTCTCAAAAACTGCCAACCAGAATTCAATCAAATTTGATAGAAAGCATTGTGTCTGGAAGCTCCTTCAAATTTATTCTTCTGACACCAGTCTCCTATCAAATATGGTCTCTATTATTAAAAATATAAAGAGCATTACATGACTTCATCTCAAAAATCGCTTAACAGAGTTTGGCTGAGAAAAGACATCCTGGAATAAAGTATACAATTTATTTAAATGATGCTGGTCTCCCATCAGATATGGCCTCCATTACTAAAAATAGTTATGGCTGCTGATAGCTAATCTAAGGAACCTTTAGTGAACTTCTGATCAAGTATTGATCTTTAAGATTTGTTCAATTTATGCTGATCCAATGTACGTTACAGCTACTGTTATTAAAAAAAGGGAAAAAAACCTTTAAAATTTACAAAAACACAGCTCCATAAATTTTGTCCAAAGTTGATAGGAAGCAACCTTGGCTCTCACGTGAGCAACATCAGGCCCACAATAGCCTCTTGATAATTATTATGTTGAGATTTAATTTCTCTGCTTCGGTGTGTCTCAAGGATTATTTTCATAATTACCAGGTGCATGGAGCAGGGCAAAAACCAGGACATTTTCATCAGTTCTCCAAGGGATGAAGTTTCTTAGCATGTTCCAAAGTCCCTACCAGCCCCAATCAGTTGCAAACCCTGCTTACCGCCCAGTTCAGTGCTTACCGCCACAAGAAGGCATGGAAGCTGTTCCAACAATACTAGAGTTTCCAAATTTCCAGTATTTAGCTAAGCAAGGCTTTTATCAACAAGTGCCAAGCACTAAGTCCTTGGATTTAAAATCATATGTAAATGAAAATGGACGACCCATTTTGTCTGAAAAACCTAAAAGTCTGAGTGCTGCACAGAAGAGAAAACAATTTAGTCATAGTTGCAGATCAAAGTGGTCACTCACCTCACCTGATGAGGAGGAAGAAATGGAGGAAAATGCTGAAAGAGATGTAAAATTTGATGATTCAGCAAAAAGTAAAAAGAATGCTTTAGTCCAGCAAATCAAAACCGGTTTAGATTTGAGGAGTTTTAGCATTGGATTTAGTGAGGACTCTGTAGACAGTTTTGAGTCTATATCACAGACAGCTTCCTCCACCACATCTTCTCACATGACCACATCTACCAAAGAGTCCAAGCTCAAACATCAGTCTTCCATACAAGAGATAAGAAAGAATCTACAAGAAAAAACCACATCTGACAGACGTAATGGGAATGGATCAAGTGAAAAAGAAACTTTAAAAATATCTAATCAAGGGATTTGTGACCTCCGTAAGAATCAAGTTGAAAAATTGATGGCATCGGAAATTGATGATGGGGATTATGTAGTTGATGATGTCCAGCAAGTAAAATCACAGACATGTGCTGCATCACCTGACCTCAATAAGAGGGACACTGCTAATAATAAGGACACATCCCACACCAGTGGCAATATCGCTGATAATACAGAAATGATAAACATAAGAAATAAATTTAGGTTCAAAGAGAAAGACTCTGTTGACAGTGGCCTTTTGTCTGTAGGAAAAATACCTCTCATTGGGTCCAGGTCAGAATCTAGTCACACTCTGGTGCCAACAGATTTTTCTGTAGATGAAGAAATTGAAGACCAGCAGAATCAAGGTCAGGGTGTGGAATACAAAAGTTTTTTCCCCCAAAATGCTAATGGCAAGAGTGATGTTAATGAAGCAGCAAAAGGAACCCAGCTATACAAAGGGAAACAACTGGATGTAACTCTGAAGATTCATCCACAGGAATCCTATGAGTTGGAGGAGGTAACATAATACTTTTCTTAATATAGATTATTTCTCAGGTTTTCATATTCAAAATATCAATCAAAATTAGAATGTTCCTAATAGATTTTTTTCTCTGGTTAAGATCTGTCGAATTAATAATGGAAATGTTGAACAATGATAGTATTTTTAATATAATGGAAATGTTGAAAACAGAGTGTTAATATAATGAAAATCTTGGAACATAATTGTAGTGTTAATATAATATGAAATCTTAAAACACAATTATAGTGTTAAGGTAATTGAAATTATGAAACACAATTATAGTGTTTATATATATATATATATATATATATATATATATATATATATATATATATATATATATATATATATATATATATATATATATATATGAAATATTGGAACACAATTATAGTGTTCATAAAATGGAAATCGTGGAACACAGTTATAGTGTTAATACATGTATAATGGAAATATTGAAACATTTATAGTGTTAATACTGAAAACCTTGAACACAATTATAGTGTTAATATAATGGAAATTTTGAAACAAAATTTTATATTTTAATATAATTTTTATATATTGGAAATTTTGGAACACAATTATAGTATAATTATAATGAAAGTTTTGAATAAAATTATTAATCTAATTGGATTATTGAACACAGTTATAATGTTCTTAATAAAACATAAATGTGTGAATACAATATAAGTGTTAATCTAAATGTTTAACACAATTATAGTGTTCTTAATATAACATAAATGTGTGAATGCAATATAAGTGTTAATCTAAATGTTTAACACAATTATAGTGTTCTTAATGTAACATAAATGTGTGAATACAATATAAGTGTTAATCTAAATGTTTAACACAGTCATAGTGTTCTTAATAAAACATAAATGTGTGAATACAATATAAGTGTTAATCTAAATGTTTAACACAGTCATAGTGTTCTTAATATAACATAAATGTGTGAATACAATATAAGTGTTAATCTAAATGTTTAACACAATTATAATGTTCTTAATATAACATAAATGTGTGAATACAATATAAGTGTTAATCTAAATGTTTAACACAATTATAGTGTTCTTAATATAGCATAAATGTGTGAATATAAGTGTTAATCTAAATGTTTAACACAATTATAGTGTTCTTAATATAACATAAATGTGTGAATGCAATATAAGTGTTAATCTAAATGTTTAACACAGTCATAGTGTTCTTAATAAAACATAAATGTGTGAATACAATATAAGTGTTAATCTAAATGTTTAACACAGTCATAGTGTTCTTAATATAACATAAATGTGTGAATACAATATAAGTGTTAATCTAAATGTTTAACACAATTATAATGTTCTTAATATAACATAAATGTGTGAATACAATATAAGTGTTAATCTAAATGTTTAACACAATTATAGTGTTCTTAATATAACATAAATGTGTGAATATAAGTGTTAATCTAAATGTTTAACACAATTATAGTGTTCTTAATATAACATAAATGTGTGAATGCAATATAAGTGTTAATCTAAATGTTTAACACAATTATAGTGTTCTTAATATAACATAAATGTGTGAATATAATATAAGTGTTAATCTAAATGTTTAACACAATTATAGTGTTCTTAATATAACATAAATGTGTGAATATAAGTGTTAATCTAAATGTTTAACACAGTCATAGTGTTCTTAATATGAATATGTTCCCATATGTCATGTTGAATAAAACATGGAAATGTTAAACACAGTTATCATGGAGGAGGATGAAGATGACCATAATGATTGATAACAAGTTGATACAGAAATGGAAGACAGGAGTGATTACATTGAAAGATGATGATGATGTCTTATCTTATTAACGGGAATGCTACAGTAGTACGGGTTTTTTTTACCTTTCAGATGTTGGAACCAATGGTAGATGAACATCAGGGACCATTGGACAAGTTTTCACTTAGAGGTGAATTATGTGAGGTTACTGTGGGGTTTTACATTATAGATACATTTGCTTGAAATGATTAGATAGAAAGAAAATGTAAAGCTAGTTAATAGATGATAGATAGAAATTTTTTAAAGAAACAAAGAGGAATGAACTTCATTTGCATACTTGAAATCTTCATTATCTTTTCTATAGCACATTTGCATTTGCTTTTAATAATGATTTTAGTAATGATTAACTCCTATTTTTATAAACATGTTATCCTTAGAATTTTTTATTGCCATGAATATTCCAAGTTTATGTACTCCTTTGTGGCAGGACATTGTGCTCTATATCAGGATTTTGTTAGTCATCTCCATTGCCATGAGCAGTATATTTTCCTATCTAGCTTCCTAGCTAGCTACTTGGATATCAATTCATCCACTCTTATATTAGTCTGTATCATAAGGAGGCTTTATCTAAGGATCCATGATAATTATTTCCCTTTTTGCACTACAGGTGCCCTGGAGAAGACAGCCAGTATGCAGTCAGACAGCAGTGGCTTTGCAGATGCAGACAGCTCAGATAACAAGGTTATTTTAAATGACACCTAGAAACTTTATTTTCATTGACTAAACTACAGGCATACTTTACAACTTTTGCCAAGTACTATCAGATGTTGAAATTAATAGAATCTATGATATGTATTGATGTGAGATAGGGATATCCCATTTTAGGGGTCCAAAATTTGATGTGAGATAGGGATATCCCATTTAAGGGGTCCAAAATTTGATGTGAGATAGGGATATCCCATTTGAGGGGTTTAAAATTTGATGTGAGATAGGGATATCCCATCTAATGTGTCCAAAATTTGATGTGAGATAGGGATATCCCATCATTTGAGGGGTGCAAAATTTGATGTGAGATAGGGATATCCCATTTGAGGGGTTCAAAATTTGATGTGAGATAGGGATATCCCATTTGAGGGGTTCAAAATTTGATGCCTTGTGTCTGATAAAACTTTGTGACCTTGGGATGGAATTTTATTAAACATACTCAGCAAAGCCTCAAAATTTGATGTGAGATTTAATGCGATTTGATGTGATATCCCATTTGAAAGGTCCAAAATTTGATGCAAGATAGGGATATCCCATTTAATGTGTCCAAATTTTGATGTGAGATAGAGATATCCCATTTAATGTGTCCAAAATTTGATGTGAGATAGGAATATCCCATTTAATGTGTCCAAAATTTGATGTGAGATAGGGATATCCCATTTGAGGGGGCCAAAATTTGATGTGAAATAGGGATATCCCATTTAATGTGTCAAACATTTGTAGGCAGGGATGAGACTTTGATGGTACCTGCCCATATTTTATGTGCCTGAATATTGGATTTTCATATCACATACCAATAGACACAGTTGATTATTTATCTTGAATTGCCATGTAAAAAATTGAGTTCTTAGCAATGGTCATTTGGCATAGCTGAATCATTAAAAGGACAAAATATCCATTAAAAAGGCGGGAAAATGTCTTTGTCCAAATCAGTAATGTTGTTCTCCATGAAAACAATTATTCAAAATAAACAAAGTAATATTAGCTCCTCTAACAAAACATGTTGTTCTACACAGACATACAAACAGACAACTTCTTCTAGCACAAAAATATCTTTTTTAAGGTAATAGAAGTTGTATAACTGACTTTACGACTCTACGTCTGTGTATGACTCTATTACGACTGCCTGTCCATGACTTTGTACATCTTACAAAAATCTCAAGCATATAAATGAAGCTAATACGTTGTTTGAATTGCACATGCACAAGGATGCATGAAATTTCGTAATACTTCAGGACATTAGGAAAGCCTGACCCAGTATCAGCCAATCGTTTTTATAGCTATCTCTGAATGTTTACTTTTTAATATATTTTTTATCATACACAGTACGTGCTCGCATGAGTCACATATACAACTCAAGTAAACACTTTTTCAAAAACATATTAGACCTGATATTAATATAATTATTTTAATAATTACATTTAATGAAATAAAAATGAAATGAAAAATTTTATACAGAATTGTTTCCTTAACACACAATTAACTACAGGGTCATAACAATACTCAGCAAAGCCTTGTGTCTGATACAACTTTTTGACCTTGGGATAGAATTTTATTAAACATACTCAGCAAAGCCTTGTGTCTAATACAACTTTGTGACCTTGGGATGGAATTTTATTAAACATACTCAGCAAAGCCTTGTCTCGTGTCTGATACAACTTGGTGACCTTGGGATGGAATTTTATTAAACATACTCAGCAAAGCCTTGTCTGATACAACTTTGTGACCTTGGGATGGAATTTTATTAAACATTCTCAGCAAAGCCTCGTGTCTGATACAACTGTCTGACCTTGGGATGGAATTTTATTAAACATACTCAGCAAAGCCTTGTGTCTGATACAACTTTGTGACCTTGGGATGGAATTTTATTAAAAATACTCAGCAAAGTCTTGTGTCTGATACAACTTTGTGACCTTGGGATGGAATTTTATTAAACACACTCAGCAAAGCCTCGTGTCTAATACAACTTTGTGACCTTGGGATGGAATTTTATTAAACAATACTCAGCAAAGCCTTGTCTGATACAAGTTTGTGACCTTGGGATGGAATTTTATTAAACATACTCAGCAAAGTCTCATGTCTGATACAACTTTATGACCTTGGGATGGAATTTTATTAAACATACTCAGCAAACCCTTGTGTCTGATACAACTTTATGACCTTGGGATGGAATTTTATTAAACATGCTCAGCAAAGCCCTGTGTCTGATAGAACTTTGTGACCTTGGGATGGAATTTTATTAAACATAGCAAAGCCCTGTGTCTGATACAACTTTGTGACCTTGGGATGGAATTTTATTAAACACACTCAGCAAAGCCTCGTGTCTAATACAACTTTGTGACCTTGGGATGGAATTTTATTAAACATACTCAGCAAAGCCTTGTCTGATACAAGTTTGTGACCTTGGGATGGAATTTTATTAAACATACTCAGCAAAGTCTCATGTCTGATACAACTTTATGACCTTGGGATGGAATTTTATTAAACATACTCAGCAAACCCTCGTGTCTGATACAACTTTATGACCTTGGGATGGAATTTTATTAAACATGCTCAGCAAAGCCCTGTGTCTGATAGAACTTTGTGACCTTGGGACGGAATTTTATTAAACATAGCAAAGCCCTGTGTCTGATACAACTTTGTGACCTTTTGATGGAATTTTATTAAACACACTCAGCAAAGCCTCGTGTCTAATACAACTTTGTGACCTTGGGATGGAATTTTATTAAACATACTCAGCAAAGCCTTGTCTGATACAAGTTTGTGACCTTGGGATGGAATTTTATTAAACATACTCAGCAAAGTCTCATGTCTGATACAACTTTATGACCTTGGGATGGAATTTTATTAAACATACTCAGCAAACCCTCGTGTCTGATACAACTTTATGACCTTGGGATGGAATTTTATTAAACATGCTCAGCAAAGCCCTGTGTCTGATAGAACTTTGTGACCTTGGGATGGAATTTTATTAAACATAGCAAAGCCCTGTGTCTGATACAACTTTGTGACCTTGGGATGAAATTTTATTAAACATACTCAGCAAAGCCTTGTCTGATACAACTTTATGACCTTGGGATGGAATTTTATTAAACATACTCGGCAAAGCCTTGTCTGATACAACTTTATGACCTTGGGATGGAATTTTATTAAACATACTCGGCAAAGCCTTGTCTGATACAACTTTATGACCTTGGGATGGAATTTTATTAAACATACTCAGCAAAGCCTTGTATGATACAAGTTTATGACCTTGGGATGGAATTTTCCATTTTGTGCTTATGCATATGAAGGATTCTATTCTCATATTAAACTCAGTACAAAACATGATTTAAATCCAGTTCAGATTAATTGCAACTTTGTCACAAATTGATTCAGTATCAATCAGTCTACTAAATTTGATTGAAGTCCAGTTAAAATTAATTGCAACAATATACAAAACTCCAACCAGTATGAAGCATACTAATAAATTTGGTTGAAATCCAATTAAAATTCAAGGCATCACCATCTTCAAGTGCCAGTAAAAAATTTGGTAAAAATAATGAAAGGTGTTATTAGATGTGAAAGTTGGTAGGTGTAAAAATCAAGGATCATAACTCTTGCTGAACAGTGATGCAGAATGTTAACAATTCTTCTCAACCAGGCTCCCAGCCCTACCAAGCTGCATACAAAATTTAGGTTGAAATCCAGATGTGAAGGTAGTTTTTTTGAGGTAATGAAAGTGAGTGGGTAAGACAATCAGGCTGTGCTAAATAATTATGCTGATTATTGAACTACGACAGGGTCTCATATGTATTAAGCAGCATACAAAATTTTAGTAGAGTTTGACCACACATCGTGGTTGCAGATTTCAGTGGAGGAGATTTTGTCATAGTTCTAAGAAGCAAGTTGTACTTGAGTTCATTTATTATGGCACCATTATAACCAAACCAATTCCTCTATAGAACTTCACACCTATCCATTATGTTTCATGTTAGGGGTGGGCATCCATGCCTGGAATTTGCTTATTCCAGTGACTGGGTCAGCATTTTTGTTAATGTATTTGATGGCAGTTGTTTTTAATTTCAGAACGGAAACAGGGAAACAAGTCCAGAGTCGAACACCCCAGTGGAATATATTGTACAGCAAACCAATAATAATAATGACATTGTTCAGAAGTCCAGTTGTTTATGCAAAACTCAGGGCACTGATACATGTGAAAAACACAGAACAATAGCTAGTGATCAGTTCTCTACATCCAAAGGACAGTGTCATATACATGGCAGGAAAATCTGCCAAGAGCATCAAAAAAAGGAATACAGTGGTCAGTGTCCATCACTACACTCCATTACATATGACAGATCTCATCGAGTAGCCCAAGGCAAGTCAGCTGAAAGTCCTGGTGCCTTACTTTACACAATCAATATGCCAATCACTTCCACAAAAACAGATGCAACATCCAGGGATATTACAAGAGAGGTTTCATCAAAAGACAACAAAACATTGGAGAACATTGTTCCCGAAATATCAGTTACACCTCCTAATTACTTTTCACAGATTCATATAGAGATAGGCAAAGACAATAGACCAGTTAAAACACAGGACAACTGTTTAAACATTGATAAAAGTGCTGATTCTGTGCCAGATGGAACACAGCATCAAGAATCAATCTCTAGTCAACCTGGACCAAGCGGTGTAAAATTTGGAAAGCTTGGTATCAGTAATTCTCAAAATCCTGAATGGCCAGAGACCACCAGAACTCAGAACTATAGTCATAAGCAAAATGTGATGAATGAACTTTTGACCTCCAAAAAGTCATGGTATTCTCAGGTAACCCCATCAAAGGGGAGACAACCACTCAGTATGTCAACACCAATGCTGAACAAATGTGGACAGAATTCTTTTGAGGATCCTACTGTATCAAACATGACTGGTGACTGGTTGCAAAGGGAACATGTAGGTTCTCAGATGTATAATCTAAACATAATGTCAGCAGCATCTTCCTCTTCGTATTCACTGGCAAATGAAACTTTGCAATACACACCTCAACAGAGAAATGTATCAGGATTTGGTAATGAACCAATCTTAAGAGACACTAGTTTGGATTACCTGAAACTGACCAAACTTGTAAATCAGCCACCCACTACCAACTTGGTAAGTTTGATTTATTGTCTTCTAGTAATTTGTCACTGTACTAACCAATATCTTGGAGCCCATGTGAATGATTCTTAATAAGATGGTGAGATATAGTTGTCCAAGGTTGGTGCTAGAATTACCCAAATAGTCACCAAAATTTACGTTATGAAATGCTAAAATATTTTGATTTTCAGGTGTGTCAGAATGGTGGGCTTTATTATGAAATTATCTGTTCAGGATCTGGTCCTATTCCATTTCAAATAATACTCATCATTGACTAGAATGTTCATTAATTAATCCACGTTTTTCTGATTTATATTGTTGAAACATAATACAAGTATTTTGGTGCATGTTAAATTCATATTTCTTTATTACACTGAATGTAATACTTGGAGATTATACTGTCGAATTGCATCCACTGAATGTAATACTTGGAGATTATACTGTGGCATTGCATCCACTGAGTGTAATCCATGGAGATTCATATTGTTTTCCTTTACTTACAAATATACAGTCTCTTCTCACTATTTATACATCTAAGAAA
This sequence comes from Potamilus streckersoni, assembly GCA_016746295.1. Lineage (NCBI taxonomy): Eukaryota > Metazoa > Mollusca > Bivalvia > Unionida > Unionidae > Potamilus > Potamilus streckersoni. Next base: position 1,135,643 of record JAEAOA010002171.1, read on the forward strand.
CTGCATGACACTGGCATGACATTTCAATGACTTAAAGACAAAATTAGAAAGACAATAACACAGGCAATGTGTTTCCATTCATAATAGTTTACCATTTGTATTAGCTTGTCCAACCATAATGCAAAATGAATTTATGGCATTGCCTTGCTTCTTTTGTGTGTAATCCATGGAGATTATGGTGTAACCTTGCATCTAATGTGTATAGTACATGGAGATTATGGTATTGCCTTGCATTTATTGTGTGTAGTACATGGAGATTGTGGTATAACATTGCATCTATTGTGTGTAGTACATGGAGATTATGCTATTGCCTTGCATCCACTGAGTGTAATCCATGGAGATTAAATTATTGCCTTGCATCCACTGAGTGTAATCTATGTAGATTATACTTTGGCCTTGCATCCACTGAGTGTAATCCATGGAGATTAAAGTACTGCCTTGCATCCACTGAGTGTAATCCATGGAGATTATACCATGGCCTTGCATTCACTGAGTGTAATCCATGGAGATTATACTATGGCCTTGCATCCACAGATTGTAATCCATGGAGAATGGAGACTATGTTATGGCATTGCATCCACTGAGTGTAATCCATGAAGATTATACTATGGTCTTTCATCCTCTGAGTGTAATCCATGGAGATTATACTATGGTCTTTCATCCTCTGAGTGTAATCCATGGAGATTATACTATGGTCTTTCATCCTCTGAGTGTAATCCATGGAGATTATACTATGGTCTTTCATCCTCTGAGTGTAATCTATGGAGATTTTACTATGGCCTTGCAATCACTGAGTGTAATCTATGGAGATTATACCATGGCCTTGCATTCACTGAGTGTAATCCATGGAGATTATACTATGGCCTTGCATCCACAGATTGTAATCCATGGAGAATGGAGACTATGTTATGACCTTGCATTCACTGAGTGTAAGCCATGGAGATTATACTGTGGCCTTTCATTTCACTGAGTGTAATCCATGGAGAATGGAGACTACGTTATGACCTTGCATTCACTGAGTGTAATCCATGGAGATTATACTATGGCCTTTCATTCACTGAGTGTAATCCATGGAGATTATATTATGGTCTTGCATTCACTGAATGTAATCTTTGGTGATTATACTATAGCCTTGCATCCACTGAGTGTAATCAATGGAGATAATACCATGGCCTTGCATCCACTGAGTGTAATCCATGGAGATTATACTGTGGCCTTGCATTCACTGATTGGAATCAATGGAGATTATACTGTGGCCTTGCATGCACAGATTGTAATTCATGGAGATTATACTGTGGCCTTGCATTCACTGATTGGAATCCATGGAGATTGTACTATGGCCTTGCATTCACTGAGTGTGATCCATGGAGATTATACTATGGCCTTGCATCCACTGAGTGTGATCCATGGAGATTGTACTATGGCCTTGCATCCACTGAGTGTAATCCATGGAGATTATGCTGTGGCCTTGCATTCACTTACTGTAAACTATGTACCATGGAGATTACACTATGGCCTTGCATCCACTGAGTGTAATCCATGGAGTTTATGCTGTGGCCTTGCATTCACTGAATGTAATCCATGGAGATTATACTATTGCCTTGCATTCACTGAGTGTAATCTATGGAGATTATACTATGGCCTTGCATTCACTGAGTGTAATTCATGGAGATTTTACTCTGGCAATGCATCCACTGAATGTAATACTTGGAGATTATACTGTGGCATTGCATCCACAGATTGTAATCCATGGAGAATGGAGACTATGTTATGACCTTGCATTCACTGAGTGTAAGCCATGGAGATTATACTGTGGCCTTGCATTCACTGAGTGTAAGCCATGGAGATTATACTGTGGCCTTTCATTCACTGAGTGTAATCCATGGAGAATGGAGACTACGTTATGACCTTGCATTCACTGAGTGTAATCCATGGAGATTATACTATGGCCTTTCATTCACTGAATGTAATCTTTGGTGATTATACTATAGCCTTGCATCCACTGAGTGTAATCAATGGAGATAATACCATGGCCTTGCATCCACTGAGTGTAATCCATGGAGATTATACTGTGGCCTTGCATTCACTGATTGGAATCAATGGAGATTATACTGTGGCCTTGCATGCACAGATTGTAATTCATGGAGATTATACTGTGGCCTTGCATTCACTGATTGGAATCCATGGAGATTGTACTATGGCCTTGCATTCACTGAGTGTGATCCATGGAGATTATACTATGGCCTTGCATCCACTGAGTGTGATCCATGGAGATTATGCTGTGGCCTTGCATTCACTTACTGTAAACTATGTACCATGGAGATTATACTATGGCCTTGCATTCACTGAGTGTAATCCATGGAGATTATGCTGTGGCCTTGCATTCACTGAATGTAATCCATGGAGATTATACTATTGCCTTGCATTCACTGAGTGTAATCTATGGAGATTATACTATGGCCTTGCATTCACTGAGTGTAATTCATGGAGATTATACTGTGGCAATGCATCCACTGAATGTAATACTTTGAGATTATACTGTGGCATTGCATCCACTGAGTGTAGTCCATGGAGATTATACTATAGCCTTGCATTCACTTACTGTAAACTATGTACCATGGAGATTATACTATGGCCTTGCATCCACTGTTTGTATTCAAGGAGATTATACTAAGGCCTTTTATCCATTGTGTGTAGTCCACATTTCTTTATCCACTTTTCATCAAACTTCAAAAATATTCTTTTGTTAAATGGATATCAGGTGAATTTGATAATAATATGAATCCATGCATGTTAAAAAGATGATCTTGCATCTGATTGTCTTAGCTTTTAACCACATTGGAAGTCATATTTATGATTTGATTATAATAAAATTTGAAATATTAGCTTATATCTTCAAGATCATCAATAAATAAGATTAACATATATCAATGGTATAATCCTGAGCTTGTTACTGCAATGGATCTTTTTGATCTGAATAATGCTTCTATCTTTATGAACTTGAAGTGTTTCAGTAATAGGTGCAATCGATGCATGTTAATGCAACGACCTTGGATCTGATTGACTGGTCTTCAAACCACTCTCCAAATCATTTCTTTTGTTGGCAGTATGTATTATCATCTTGGATGACTTTGATTATGGACAAGAAACTGTTGTTATTATGTATGCCACCATCTTTATAAATAGTTTTTATCAGAATGTATTAAAATGCGTAAAATCAGCATCATAAAAAGTGTCTGATATTCTTGCACTAATGCTACAACAGAAGTTTGCTTGGTGACAATCTGCTGTTAATTAACCCAGGTGAGTGATCATCCTAACTGGGCCTCTTGCTGGAATAATACATTGCTGGAAATAATTTTATTGAGGTTGATTATTATGTTTCTAGAAACAACATAAGGTTTCACTTTAGCTGCAGTAATATTAAGTTTCCTTTTCCAAGTTTTGTGTCATATAATTATTTTCCTGTCATAAGGCGGGACATATTATATTACAATGCCAATCTATATCTTTGATCTATAGTTACCTAATGTTATGGATAACTTACAATTGGTGTTAGGAAGAACTTTATCGATTTTAGAGTCAAGAGTGCAAGGGTCATGGTCACTGTGTCAGAGAGAAGACAAAATGTTTTAAGCACAATAATGCATATAATCAGGATTTTGTACAATGTACAAGACTAATGACCCTAAGTACAATTCTACCTTTAGGTTTACTTGAACATGCAGCTTAATAAAAAAAGAAATTTTTTTTTGCAAATTCTTATGTTTTGATTCAGATTGCCTTGAGGAGAAAATCTTAGCATATGAATTTTGTTATTTTTTAAAAAACGGAACATGGATAATGGGGTTGTGAGAAAGTACAAAAATCTTTGTTTCTCACACTGTGAGACATATAGGTATGAATAAGATGACATTTTGTTTAAGGTCTGCATCCATTACCTTCTCTCAGAGTTTATGTTGCTGTCATTATTTCAATAAATCTAAGTAATGGCATTCTTTGCCTTGTTTATATGTAACCATTCTTTAAACATACTAGTTTATTTGATTTTAGGTACAAGAGGTTTACATGCATACTTTATTTTTCAGGGGATCACATTAGGAGGTAAAATCCCAACAGTGAAGTATCATCACAGACATTACTATAAGAAATTGCATTTAATTGAGAGGCGGAAGGTACGTTGTTCACTGAATTATTGGCCTATCAACAAAGCTGTTACAACTCATTAGTATTATAAGAAATTTTTTTTTATTGACCAATTATTATGGCATGTTAAAAAAAATAAATTTTGTAAGTGCTTAATTAAATTCATGGATTTGGGAACCATCCCTCTCATTTTCACAACAGGTTTGATGATTATTGGGTATTTCAGGTCAAAGTATGTAGCAAAACAATCCACAAAAATTGGTCCCCATGATCTTTGAAAAATTGGTACTCGTGAATAATAGTGTATTGATATTGCATAATGTTCAATAGAAAGTTTCTGTAATACAATAGTTTGGAATTCAGTACTTGGCCAGGTTTCCTAGGAGGAGCTGTGTGATTGTGTCCTGTGGAAAAGGCTTATTTCTCCCATCTCCTGGTACAGCCAACAATGTGTTAACAGCAATGTTGAAACCAAGGAGAAGAGTCTGTCTTTACATCTGTATGTTTGTAGATTCAAGATATGTTGTAGAATAAGCTTAACACTCACTATTGCATTCAGTGCAGTGAAATTGACAACTTTATTAAGTTTTGAAACTTGATGGGTATATTTCATGCCTTAGTGGTAAACTTTGCACATTTAGTTCTGTTTTCCTGACACACACACACACACATATATATATATATATATATATATATATATATATATATATATATATATATATGTATGTATGTATGTATGTATGTATGTATGTGTGTGTGTGTGTGTGTGTGTGTGTGTGTGTGTGTGTGTGTGTGTGTGTGTGTGTGTGTGTGTGTGTGTGTGTGTGTGTGTGTGTGTGTGTGTGTTCACCAGGGAAAAAGTGGGTCATAGTGACCTACTTTTGATGTTGTGATTTTTCAATGATTTTGGATTATGCAAAATCAGCTGAGGCAAAACAAAGGATATTGCAATAGTCTTATTCAATTATTTTACACATTTTTACTTTTGTCAGAGCTTATTAAGGTGGACTGAATGCAACCAAATTTGGCAGATACCATAAAGTGATTTGAAATTCGCACAAATTTGTATGCTCTTCCTTTATCAGATATACCACTATTAACAATTATGGAAAAACTATTAAATGACTTCAAAACTGTTGGTCAGAATTTGTCCCTATTTGAAGATTTGTACGAATAGCACCAAACTGCTTTCAAATATGACCACTCTTACTAAAGGAAGTAAAATCTTAACTTACAAGTCAACCCTTTTTACTGAAAATTTTATTTATACAGAAGGGTCATCTTATAAGCACAACAAATCAATAATCTACAGGTTATGTTGTAAACTCAAGATGTTTGCAGTACATAAAAATATTGTTATTTCAAATATTTTTGTGTTTCTATGCCACTATTCTCATTCAGAAATCTGATTATTTTATGTTCTGTGTTTTTATTCTTTTCATGACAGTATGATTATACATTAATTTTCCCGTTTTTTGGGTTTTTTTAAAATATTGGGTTTTTAAATAATTTGAAAGGAAGAAACTGGGTTTTTTTTGCTCATGGGTATTTGCTTTTTAAATGCCCATTTTTTGTGTTCCAAAGCCTTTTTTTTTAATATTTGTTATTTTTATAAAAATTTTTTTCTCATAAAAAAATTTTAAAATTTGATTTGCATAATAAATTTAAAGGGATCAAAAAATGGAGGCAAAAATTTATTCCTAAAAATTTGGTTTTTCCAACATAGAAAATGTGTTTTCAGAAATTTAAAAAAAATTTTTAATTAGTTCCCAAATTATGGATCCCCCAAAATTTTTTAAAAATGGGGCCCCCCCTTTATTTTTTTTTTTTTAAGAAATTGGAATTAACATAAAAATATTTTAAAAAGGGAAAATTTTTGGGAAAATTTTTTTAAAAAGGGGAATTAAAACAAATTAAAAAATTTTTTTGATAAGGAAAAAACTTTATGGAATTTTGTTTTGGGAAAAACCATTTTTTGGGAAATTTTTTTAAAAAATGGAAAATATTAGGTTTGTTTGTTATGTTTCAAAATTTTTTAATTTTTAAGAAAAATTAAAAAAAATTTTTTTAAATTTTTAAAATTAATAACTTTAGGAATATTGTAAGAAAAGGGAAAAAACATTTAGGAATTTTGAAACAAGGGAATTAAAAATTTTTATTTGAAAATTTAAATTAAAATTATGGAAATTGGAAGAAAGTGGTTCCAAAAATTTTAGGGAAAAAGAAAAATTAATAACAAAAAATTTTTTAAAAAAGGGAAAAAATTATGAAATTGAAATAGGGAATTTAAAATTTAAATTTTTGTAAAAAAAGGGGTTACTAAGGATTTTAAAATAGGGAATTTTACAATTTAAATTTTTTTTAAAGGGGCCCATTTTTAATATTGTTAATAATTTTAAATTAGGTTTGAAAAAAAGGGGAATTCAAATTTTTTTTAATTAATAATTAATTTTTTGGGAATTTTAAAAAGGAAATTAACTTTAAATTTTAAATAATAAAAAACCCTTTAGGAAATTTGAACAAATTAATTCATTTTTTAAATTTGAAAGAATTAATTAACTTTTTGGAAATTTTGTAAGAAAAGGTTTTTTTAAAATTTGGGAAATATTAAAATTTAAGGGAATTCTTTAGGAAATTTTGGCCCCAAAATTCATTTTGGGTTTTTTAAAATTTTTAAAAATTTTTTTTGGGTTTTAAGAAAAGGGGAAAACATATATGGGTTTTTAAAAAAAGGGGAAAAATTTTCCAAAAAGAAAGAAGAAAATGGAATTAAAATAAATTTTGAAAAAATGGTTAAAAATTTTTTGGAAAGTAAAGATTTTTTTAAAAAATTTTTGGAAAAAAAAAAGAATTAACATAATAATTTTTTAATCTCATTCAAATGTAATTTTATCCAACATGTTTATAAAAAAAAATAAATTTTTATTAAAATATAAAAAATTAAAATATGGATTTTTTTTAATTTTAAAGAAAGTTTTGAAAATTTAAATTTTAAAATTTCAAATTTTTGTTTTTTTAATTTTTATTTATTTTAAGACTTTTTTTTTTAAAATTTTAAGGTTTTTTGTTTGTCCCCAAATAGGATGAAATTTCTAAAATTTTAAGGGTTAGGATAAATAGAAATTTTCCATCCAAAAAGAATTTTTGACCAAATAAAAATTTTTCCATAAAAAAAAATTTTTTGGGCCATCCAAATAAAATTTAAAATTCCTCCAAATAAAATTTAAGGCCATAAAAAAAACCCCCCCCCTTTAAATTTATTTCCACCAAATAATTTGACCTAAAAATAAGGTAGTTTAAATAGGATCTTCATTCCCACCCAAAAGACTTTTTTCCATTAATAAAAATTGGAGGCCACCATTTGATTTGTTTGGATAAAAGAAGGTTTGGTTTAATAAAATTTTTGTCTAAAAAAAAATTTGATTTTCCAATAGTGATCCCCCAATGGGAAATTTTTAATGTGCCCCTAAAATTATATTGTCCATAAAAATTTTTTAAATCCCCCAAAACAAAAATTTCTGAAAAAGGGGAAAAATTTGAAACAGTTGCTTTTTTACAAAAATTTTAAAAAGAAAAAATTTTTTCGCTTTAGCCCACACGGTTTTCGGTTTTAATTCCCAAAAAAAAGCCGGAAAGTTTTTAACAAGGAGAAAGTAATCTCGGGGTGTTTGTTATTTTTAAAAATTTTTTTTTTTAACCCAAATTTATAAATTTTTAATAATTTTAAAAAAACCCAATAATTTGATTGTAATTTATTTTTTTTTTTCCTTAAAAAGCAAAAACGGGTTTTGATTAACAAAATAAGGGGCCCCAAAGGAGACCACCAAACACCAACGCAAGAAAAACCCGGGGAAAAAGGGGGACATTAAAACAAAAAAACCCAACCCCCAAAACCCCACCCAATTTTTCTCTTGATCCCAGTTTTCACTTTTTAACACTTTAAAAAAAAGTAAAAAGGAAAATTAAATTTTTACGCCAGGAAAAAGGGTTTAAATTTTAAAACAGGACCCTCACCGACCACCATTTTAAAGTTTTGGGGCGCCCCCATTTAGATTCCAAAAAGTTTTTAAATATTTTATCGGGGTTTTCTAAATAATTCGTTTTTCCCCCTTTTCCCAAACCCTTTAAATTTCCCCCAAATCTGTTTTTTTAATTTTTCTTAAAATACAACAAAAAAATGGGTTTTTGAGCCGAAAATTTTTTTGAATATAAAATTTTTAATTTAACCATTTTAAAATAAACATTTTCGGAACTAAAATTTTTTAATTTTGGAAAATTTATTGAGCAAGGCCCTGTGAAGGTTACCCCACCCAGAAAAAATTGGAAGTTTTTTTTTCCCCCTTATCCTTATAAAAAAAGGGTTTTTTTGTTTGGTTTAAAAGCCATTTGTCTCAAACATGGGTTTTTCCAAAACCCCTTTTTTTAAATGGAATGAAACGGGAACCCCAAAAAAAACCCCCAAAAAAAAATTTTTAAAAAAATTTTTCCCAAATAGAATTCCCAAATCTAAAATTGAACATCCTTTTAAAATGGCGTTTTTCCGAAAAACATTTTACCACTGGGCCCGTTAAAAAATTGGGTTTTCATTTCTTTCAAAAATTTTAAATAAGGTCACCCAACCTTTGACTAACTTTTCCAAAAAAAAAAAAATTGAGTTTTACTCGTCACCCAAAATTTTAAAAAATAATTTTGTTTTTAACCTTTGCAGGGGAATGGGGGGTTTTGCATATTTTTTCCCAAAATAAAAATTTTTTGGGTTTTAAATTTAGTTTTTTAAAAAAAATGTAAAAAACTTTTCCATTATTTTTTTTGTTTTTTAAAAAACCCCAAGAAAAGATGGAGAAAAAAGATTTTCAAACCCCCTCCCCTAGACCTAAAAAAAAAAAACCTGGTAATAATAAAAAACCTTTTTGCAACAAATTGCTTAGAATCCGAAAAACAAAAAATACCGGGGGAACAATTTTAAACACCTTTAAAAATTTTTTAATTCGAAAAACAATCCCGAAAAGTAACAAAACCCCTCCCCCCCCCTTTAAAGAATAAAAAATCAAAAACATGTGAATTACCAGGGAAATAAAATTAAATTACGGATTTTAAAGATGCTATAGTCCTTTTTATTTAAAATTTTTTAGTTTTAAAAGGTCTTGGGCTTTTTTAGTTTTAAATTGTAAGGAAAATTTTATAAAAAAGAAAAAAATTTTTTTTAAAAAACTAATTTCTGACCTCTGGGTAAAACAAAAAAGTTTGTTTTGGGGGCGAAAAGGGGGGGCGGGTAGGGGAAAGGGGGGGGTGGGGGGGGGGGGGGGGGGGAGGGCCCGGGGTGGGGGGGGAAAAGGGGGGGGGGGGGGGGGGGGTTTTAAAAGGTTTTTAAAAATTAAAAAAGGGGGGGAGGGGGGGGTTGTAAAGGGGGGGGGGGGGGGGGGGGTTTTTTTTTGAAAAGGGGGGAAAGGGAGTTTGGGGGGGGGTTTTTTGGGGGGGGTTTTTAAAAGGAAAAAAAAAAAAGGGGGGGGGGGGGGGGGAAAAAGGGGGCGAAATTTAAAGGGGGGGTGCAGAAAAGGGGGAAAAAAAGGGTTTTTTTTGGGGGGGGTTTGGAAAAATTTTTTAAATTTTGGGGAAAAAATTTAGGGGCCCCGGGGGAAAAAGGAAAAAAAAGGGGGGGGGGGGGGAAAGGAAAAAAAAGGGGGGTGGGGGTTTTGGGGGGGTTTTTGGGGGGTTTGGGGGGGGGGGGGGAAGAAAATTTTTTTTGGGGGGGGGGGGTTTTTTGAAAAAAAGGGGGTGGGGTGGGGGTTTTTTTTGGTTTTTGGGGGGGGGGAAAGGGGGGGGGATGGGATTTTTTTTTTGGGAGTTTGGAAAAAAAGGGGGGGGGGTTTTGGGGGGGGAAAAGGGTTTTGGGTTTTTTTAAAATTTTTTTGGTCCGTTTGGGTTTTTTAAGGGGGGGGGTTTTGTTTAATTTTGGGGGGGGGGGGGGCCCCCCAGGGGATGTTTTTGGTTTTTTTTTGTGGGAAAGGGGGGGTTTGGATTTCTTTTTTGGGTTTAAAAAGTTTTGTAAAAACCCCAAAAAAGTTTAAACCCCCCTCCGTTTTATCCCTTGTGTTTTTAAAAAATTTTGGGGATTTGTTTTGTCTTCTTTTTTTTGTTTTTTTTTTTTGTTTTGTTTTTTTCCGGCTCTTTTTTTTGGCTCCTTGGTTTTTGGGTTTTGTTTTTTTTGGCTTGGGTGGGCCCTTTTTGGGTGTCCCGGGTTTTGAAAATTTTTCGTAAGTCCTTTTGTTAGTGCTTTTTTTTTTTGTTTTAAAATTTTTTGGTTTTTTTTTTTTAAAAAATGGAAAAAATTCTTTCCCCGGGTTTTGGGTGGTTGTTGTGTTTTTTTTTTGGGGGGGTGGTTGTTTTTTTGTTTTTTTTTTTTTTTTTCTGTGGTGTTTTTCCCCTTTTTTCCCCCCGAAATGGGTTTTTGTGGGTTTTAAAAATTTTTTTGTTTTGCTTGGTTTTGGTTTTTTTTGTAAAAAAGGCCCTTTCTTTGATTGTTTTTTGTGGGGGTTTTTTTTTTTGGTTTCCGTTGGGGGGTTGATTTTTTTTTTCAGGGGGTTTCCCGTTGTGTTTTTTTTTTTTGGGTTTTTAATTTGTGGGTTTATTGGGGGTTTAGGTGTTTTTTTTTTGGGGTTGTTTTTTTTGGGGTGGGGGGGGTTTTTGGGGGCTGTTTGGTGGTGCAAATTTCGTTTTTTGGGGCTGTTGTTTGGGTTTTTTTTTTTTGGGGTGCGGGGGGGTGGGGTTTTTTTGTTTTTTTAGGGGGTTTTGTTTTTTGTAGGGGTTTTAAAATTGGCCTCCGCTGTTTTTTTTTTCCCCCTTTTTTGGTTTTTTTGGGAAAGGGGGGGGTTTCCTGGGCCCGGTTAAAGGGGGTTTTTCCCCTTTTTTGGGGGTTTTTGGGAAGGGGGGGTTTCCCCCTTTGTTGGGTTTGCTGGGGGGTTTTTTTGGTTTTTACTTGGGGGGTTTCGGGAAAAAAAAAAGTAAAACGAATTTTAAAAAATTTCACCTTTTTTCCGACGGGGTTAAAAGGAAATAAAAACCCCTTCCCCCCAAAAAATTTTAAACCCCAAAAAAAGGTTTTATGGGGGTTAAAAGGGGTTAAAAAAAAAGAGAAAAAAACAAAAATTGTAGAAAAAAAAATTTTAAAGAAAGGTAAAATAATGTTAAAACTTTTTTTTACAAAGCAACGCAAAATTAAAAAAAAAAGGTTAAATTAAAAGGGAAAAAAAGATTTATTTTTTATAATTCGAAGGGGAAAAGAAAACAAAAACGTTTTGTAGAAAAAAAAATTTTGTAAAAAACAGGCAGAATTTTTAAAAAAAAAAGATGAAAAAAATTTTAAAAATTTTTTAATTTTTAAAATTTTTTTGAAAATGTTTTTCAAAAATATAAAATTTATGAAAAAAAAAGGGGGTTTAGAAAGGTTGGGTTTTAAAAGAAAAAAATTGAAAAAAAGGGAAAAAACAAAACCGGAAAAAAGGAGGTATTTAATTTTTCTTAAACCCACATATCGAAGGGTTATTCAAAGGTGGGTTAAAAGGTAAATTTTTAAAAAAAAATTTTTTGAAATAACTAACGAGGGAAAACAATTGGAGTAAAAATTTTACACCGCGACTTATAAAAAAAATATTAAAATTCAAAAACGATTTGGATTGTAAAAAACAAAAAAGGGAATTTTTACAGAAAATTTCTCCCAAAAATAGAACAATTAAAAACATATGAAAATTTTTTCTTGCTGAATCCCATGCCTAAAAAGGGAAGGGAAAATTTTAACTTAATTAAAAAAAAACAATTCCTAAAAAAAAGAGTTATTTTTTCTTTACAAAAAATTCCCCCGATTAAAAATTTTGATTAAAAAAATATTAAAGATTTAACCCCCCTAAAACGAATTCAAATTTAAAACCCAATAAATTCACAGGAAAAACAGGAAAAAAAAAAAAAAGCCTCTTAAAAAAAAGTTTTGGAAAAGGGTGTATTTTAAGGGGTTTTAATATACCACGGTAAAGAAAAAATTTTTTGAAAAAAAGGGAATCCCTTGAAAAAAGGAAAATAAATTTCAATTTTTATATTATTTTATACCAAAGGGAAAACCGCTGCAAAAAAATTACAGTTTATCCCCGAATTTTCCCCCTTCCCCCATCAAACCCATCCCCCGGATTTTTTATTTCCCAAAAAAACCGGGAACAAATTAAAAGTTCAAAAAACCCCCCAAATTGGGGGGCAAAATTTAACAAGAATATCACGTTTTTACTACCAACCCGGCAAAAGTTTACAAATTATAAAAACGAGAAATTTTATGAAAAAAATTTGTAATTTTTTAAATAATTTACCATGCAAAATTTTTGGAAAAAAAAATACGAAAAAATTAGGGAAAAATTTTGTAGGGGGGATTTTACCAAAAATCGGGGGAAAAATTCGTAAAAAAGGGACCCCCCCCAAATTTAAACGGAAACCCGTAGCCCAACAGGAAAACAAAACGAGCAGGAAAGTTCAAAAAAAAAATTTTTCCCCCAAAATAAGGAATATAGAAAATTGAAAAAAACAAAAACGACCCCTGCTTTTTTAATTTTGTGTCATTTAAAAAAATGTATAAAAACCTGTTTAAAGAAAAAAAAAACCCCTGCATTTTTTTTAAAAAATTAGAATTAGACTAAAAAATCCAAAAACCGAAAAAAGATTGAATTTTTAACAAAAGGAGGGGGGGGGGTTTCAAACACCCCATAAAAAAGGGGGGGAAATTTAAAAAAGGCCAGGGGTTTTATTTTTTAAAGGCAAATGTAAAAATTGCCCGAAAAATGGGGGATTTTGAAAGGATTGGTAAAGGGCCCCTAAAAAATTTAAAATTTTGATGCACCCCCATGCAGCAAAATAAAATTTTTCGGTTTAGCGAGAAAACCAACATGCCCTTAATTGTTTCAAAATTATGCTAAAATGTGTAAAAGGTTTTATTTTCAAGGGGGTTTTTTAATTCAGGGTATCCGCTGAGGTGAATTTGAAAAAAATTTTGGTTTTTTCCCCTTTTCAAACCCCCAAAAAGGCCCAAATTCCCTTTTGGAAATTTTGGTTTTCCCCACCGAGCAGCCCCCAGATGGTTGTGTTTAAATTTAATAAAGGGTTTTTATTAGTGCCGTAACAAAATAAAACGAGGGATTACCAAACGAAAAACATTTGCCGCAGAATTTCCCAAAATTTAACGATAATTTTCCCGTTAAGAAAACTTTGGATTTTGCCGTGTTTAAAAAATTTTGGGAAAAAAAAACTTTAAATATAAAAAAAACCCTTTTTATAATAACCCCGGTAATTTGGAAAAACGCTTTAAAGGGGTTAGCCGGGGGCCTTTTCCCCTATTAGAAAAATGTTTTGGAGCTCGAATTTTTTATACCCATTTAAAAAAAAAACCCTTAAAAAGCCCAATTTAAAAAAAGAAATTCCCAAGGGGGTTTTACACGGGCTTCAACACGCCCGCGAAAACACCCGCCACGCAATTTTCCCCGACATTCCTCGAAAAAGGGGAAAAAACCCCCGTACAAAAAAAACTTAAAATATTTTAGAGGAAATTTTAAAATTTCCCCAACGTCAATAAAAATGAAATTTTGCCGAAGACGCCACTTGCCGAAGACGCCACCAAAAACATCTCTCGCCGTACATGTATCTTATGGAAGCAATGCAAAAATATCAGAACGCGGACAGTGGATCTCAAATATCAATAGATGAGTTTCGAACGCTCTATCCCATCTTTTACTTCGACGTATCAAAACATTTGGAGCGTGTTGTGGGATCGACTGCAGATATTGAGGTCACGTGGACACTGGGCGCTGTGCCAGGTGAACAGTATAACGTATACGCGCTATTGGTTAGTGATCGATTTCTGACCATCGATTCAATCAAAGGAAGATATAACATTATGAAAACCAAATACACAACTCGAGAAATATACCTAACATCTGGTCAAGTTGAAAAATTATCAGCAGCTGTTGCTAAACGCAGCTCTGTTTCTTTGATGATCTCTCTGGAAACTTCAAATAAAATTGCAGTAAAAGTCATGCTAACGCAACAACAAATCAATAAACTCGACAAAGGAAAACCATTTGTGTTGAAATTATCTGTTTCTCAGGTAACTGCAATGTCAAAAGAAGGTGGATTTTTTGGACCAGCGTTATCAATAATAGCTAGCAAAGTTTTACCAGTACTTGGTACACTTGGACTTGCGGCTGCGTCAGGAGCAGTCTCTGGCGCAACAAAGAAAGCAGTCGAAGGTCGTGGTATCAAACAAATCTATCGGCAGTGACATAGTCACTCAGTTTTATGTAACAGTATAAAATAAAATGCCAACGAAAAAGTCGCCGAAAAAAACAAAATCATCGAAAAAAAAGAAAACAACAAAACGCAAATCCTTTCGCTCCACTTTTAGCGGGACTAGCGGGAAGTCTGCTGCCAAACTTACTAGGAATCGGACGCGGATTAACTCTACCAGGGACCAGACGTTATTGAGCAATTTTGACATCATTGAAAAATTGAAGGACGTTGTTGGATTTCGAGGAGTATTTTCCAAGGATGAACTCGATGACGTACCAACAGGCGGTTCTTGTGTTGTAAATATTGAAAACTTCAATGATGGCTCTGGCACCCACTGGGTTGCTGTCCACGATAACAATTATTTTGATTCGTTCGGACTTCCTCCAAGCGATCTCATAAAAAAATATATTTTTAAAAAATTTGATAAAATAAATTATTCGTCTAATCAACTACAGCCGATTGGAACATCAGCTTGTGGTTATTATTGTATCATGTTTGTCAGACAAATGCACCAGAGTAAAAACTCTGGGAGTAAAAACTCTGGGAGTAAAAACTTTTTAAAGTTTATTTTACAATTTGATGAGCTTCCTTCTCATAATGTCAACATACTGTCTCAAATGCAAAACTAAAACAGAGAACAAGGATGAGATGACGGAAAAAACGAAAAATAATAGAATGATGTTAAAAAGTATTTGTGCAATCTGTGGTAGAAAGAAAAGTATGTTTTTGAAAAAACAAGTAGGATCTAGCGTTGATAGAGTTATCTTGATCGACGATTAATCTTATGAAACAAAATAAAATAAAATGAAATGCAATTGTGATTGTGACAAAGATCTTTGCATAGAACAAGATAAAATCATTACGTACTGTCAACGTTGTAACAACAGAGAAATAATAGGGTTAGGTATAGATATACATAAAATTATTGGAAAATTACCAAAACCAAAAGGCGGTTGGACTTTGCCAGGTCATCGGTATACTGGTCCTTACAATCCGCTAGATCAACAACTAGATGAAAACGACAATCCATTGCCAGGACAAGAGCCTTATAATCAAGTGGATGCAATAGCAATGCGTCACGATATCTGTTAGATAAAGTAATGTTAGACGAATTACATGATATGGAGCCAACAAATCTACGAGAACGTTTTGATAGAAGATTTGTTCAAGGAATGATAGGAGCAAAATATAAACTTGGACTCGGAAAAGAATTATACGATGATCTTGCAGTCGAACTACACAGACCTAAAAAAAAAAGTTTCCGAGACGTAAAGTTGTTGCAAACGCTGTAGATGATATTTGGGCAATAGATTTGGTAGATGTATCCAATCTGGCTCAGTTTAACGTTGGCGCTGATGGCGCTCCAAAGAAGTATTTGTTTAACGTTATAGATGTTTTTAGCAAATACGCTTTTAGTGTGCCAGTTTCAGATAAAACAGGAACGTCAATCACTGATGCGTTAAAACAGATAATAACGAGTACAGAAAGAAAGCCAAACAAAATCTGGACTGATCATGGAGCCGAGTTTTTTAACAAAAAGTTTGAGCAGTTTCTAGAACAAAATAATATTAAAAAATACGTTACAGGAAACGCTAAACGAAAAATTACATAAACATATGACAGCTAAAAACACCAACAGGTACATCGATGACCTTTCTCAAATCGTAGGCGAATATAATAACACGAAACATCGAACCATCAAAATGTCACCTAATGACGCTATCAAAAATCCCATATTAGCAAACGAAAACATGTACCGCAGACATAAATTTAAGGTCGGTGATAAAGTTAGAATCTCTTTGACTAAAAAGATATTTGAAAAAGGATTTACTCCAAACTGGAGCGAAGAAGTATTTGTTGTTGATAAAGTACTCTTAACAGTACCTGTAACGTACGCGTTAAAAGATCTGGCAGGTGAACCTATAGTAGGTAGTTTTTACGAACAAGAACTACAAAAAACTGAACAAGATGTTTTCGTTATCGAAAAAGTGATTAGGAAAAAAGAAGATAAAAGTTTAGTCAAATGGCGTGGGTATAGTGATAAATTTAACAGCTGGATTCCAACCCGGTCGATTTTATCGACTGTGAAATTTTGATAGATTTGCATTTTACTGGTTTACATAATGATATTAGATATTGTCTGCGATCGTCAGAGATCGTCATTAGATTAAAAATCTTAACAAAGATGAAATCAAATTTTATATTTTTCTGTCGGTCTGGAATTTTGATGTTTAAAAAAGGTCTGATTAACTGCAAAAATACCTGCTGTTCGGTAACGGTAAAATTAAATTTTATAATTTTTTAGCAATGTGATACTTGACATTATATTTTCCAGTGGTTGGTCTGCTATAATTATATCTGTTAACGACGGTGACTATTTCACCATCATCAGACTCGTTGTTATATAAAATATCATCTTCGTTATAACCAATGGATTTGTCTATCATATCATTAGAGATTGTGGAGACCTTATCGCTAGCAAGTCGTTTCATCATATCCATATTATAATATACTTTTTATCTAATTTGTTGTTATAAGATGACTGACAAGGTCAAATATCACCAAAAAGTTAATATAATAAACTACCACGAACTGACTGAAGCGGTAAGAAAATGCTTGTCAGGTTATAGTTCATATTCCGTTGAGATTTTTGTAATGCAAGGTGATTCTCATAAAATATTACTAACAGAAGCAGAAAAAAATAAAATTAATGAAAGTGCAGTAGTGACGCTAAAATTTGATTGCGATGATATTATAGCATTTGCTCATCATTGTTTGACTAAAACCGAATTACAAAATATTATTAATCATCATATCTAAAAATAATACTAGCATCATATTTGTTTGAAAAAGCTGATTTTGTTGCTCCATCAGCTACAAATTTTACTGCTCTGGGATTTATATTATAATATTTCGCCGCAGCTGTAATTGATTTGAATTTGATCTCCTCATCCGTTTCAAGGTTTAACGAAATAACAGGTTTTATTGGGCATCTAAAATTAATACCACCACCTCGTCCTTTTCTCACATTTTCCTGTTGGGTCACTAGCTCCAGATTTTCCAATCGATTGTCTGTTTTTACATTATTGATACCAGACCATTGGGTATAGATCCGTTGAACACCTCGTAAACAAACCTATGACCAGTATAACAAACTCGATCTGTCGATGTTCCTCTAACAGTCACACTGATATATCCCATATTGCTCATATTATTAAGAACTTTTTTCGTTTTTCTGTTTCTTATAATACCACAATCGTTAGCCTCGTATAAATCAAAGACCGGATGCGGCTGAAACTCGTCTTGTAAGGATAAATTTTCAATATTATCATCAGTGACTTTACCGTTATAATGATATACTCGTTTCCCCTCTGGAATGTCATCGCAAAATAACGTGTAAATAAAATCTTTTCTAAACATCGTAATTCTTTCAGTATTATCTCCCTTTACACTAATCGTATAACCCGCTGGCGTTGCTTTACCAACAGATATTCCAGTAATGATATTAATAACCGAACCAAGTGCATTTCCAGCGTACAGATTGTACTTCGGATAAACATGATATACCTCTTGCTCACGTGCGCTTGTCAGAATTATAGGTGATATTTTTTATCTCTAATTGTTGTTTAGCGGAGTAAATTATCAATTAGATATTAGACTATAGTATAATAATGTTGAAATTGCGTGATATAGCCAAGAAGAGACTTATTGGAGAACCTGATAAAATAGCGACTGCTTTTGCAGGTTTTGATAATAGTTATCAGTTTGATAATCAAAACGTTTTAGTAAATTTTTCTGAAACAAATCTCTTTCATCTGCTACAGACGACTGTAAAACGTGAGCTTGAAAAACACAAGGGTCTAAGATTGTTAGTGCAATATCACGTTATATTTTCAAAACTACTTTTGACGGAAGAATCTACTAACAAGGAAATTGCAGACCCTTACATCAACGCAAAATCTAGACGTGTTTTACTTGGTAGTGATCTTTTGTCACTATCTAATGAAATACACCAAGAAATTTGGAAAAAAATAGAAGAATTTACCGAATTAGGTTCGGGTTGGAAGTTTGAAATGATCAAGGAAATTTTGTTTCACACGATGAAATATGACGCATTACGCGGTAGTTCGTATATCGACCTGCCACCAAAAATAAAAAATAAACAGTGTTGTATAAACATAAAAAACGTCGATAGCAAATGTTTCCAATGGGCTGTTCTTTCCGCGCTATTTCCAGCAGAAAAAAATGCTGATCGTGTTGAGAAGTATATCAGTCACGTGTCAAGATTAAATTGTGCTGGTATTGACTTTCCAGTGGCAGAAAATCAAATACCAAAGTTTGAAAAGCAAAATAATGTTTCGATTAACGTTTTCGGATTAGATGAAAAAGAAAATGTCTATCCGAGGTATATTTCAGAAAAAGCTTCACAATCGACTATCAATTTACTGTTTTATAAAAATCATTACGTTTGGATCAAAAACTTTAACAGACTAGTTGGAAGACAGTATAATAAAAATAACAACAAAAAGTTCTTTTGTTATCGCTGCTTGCACGGTTGTAGAGACAATGAAACATTACAAAAGCATTTGCAGTACTGTAGTGACGTACAAAGAATAACAATGCCATCTAAAAAAGATAGCGTGTTACAGTTTGTCCATCATAATCATAAACTAAAAATTCCTTTCGTCATATACGTCGATTTCGAATGCTTACTTCAACCTGTACTTGGCGTAGAAAATGATCCTAACCAATCGAGTACAAGAAAAATTCAAAATCATGTTCCATGCGGAGTAGCGTACAAGGTAGTTTGTTGCACTGATTCGAGATTATCTAAACCGATCAAATTATATCGAGGTAAAAATCCAGCTGTCTGGCTTCTCAAGCAGTTGATTAACGAAGTTGATAATATTACTTATCGTTTGAAAAAAGTAACTCCAATGTTAAAATTAACACCTCAACAAGAATCTGCTCACGAGCAAGCGAAAATTTGTTATATTTGTGAAAAAGCTTTTGACCCTGACAACAAAAAAGTACGTGACCATTGCCATTTGACCGGACAGTATCGTGGAGCGGCTCATGACCAGTGTAATTTAAAATTTCACGCTCCAGATTTTATTCCAGTTATTCTTCACAATTTTCGAGGATATGATAGTCACATCATCGTAGAAGCTTTTGGTGATCCTGAGATAAAAGCTCATCTAAAACTCAATAATGTCATCAAATGCATTCCAAATAATTTTGAAAAGTATATGTCAGTTACGCTAGGTAAATTGCGTTTTATTGACAGCCTGCAGTTTATGGCAGCCTCGTTAGATGAGTTAGTGAAAGGTTGTAGTAAATTTGATAACCTAAGAGACTGTTTTGGAGATAAATTTAATCTATTAGCTAAAAAAGGAGTTTTTCCATACGAATATCTCGACGATTGGAGTAAATTTGATGAAACATCTTTACCTAGCAAAGACAAATTTTACTCGCAACTTAAAAAAGAAAATATAACTGATGACGAGTACAAGTATGCACAAGATATTTGGAAAGAGTTTGATTGTGAGACTTTTGGTGATTATCACGATTTGTATTTGAAATCTGACGTGTTATTATTAGCAGATGTTTTTGAAAGTTTTCGAGAAGTGAGTTATAATAATTATGGACTAGATCCTTGCTGGTATTATTCTGCCCCCGGACTGTCATGGGATGCTCTGTTAAAGTTTAGTAAGGTAAGGTTGGAATTACTGACTGATGTTGATATGTTCAATTTTATCGAAAAAGGTATCCGAGGCGGTATTAGCGTGATAACGAAGAAATATGCTGAAGCAAACAACAAATATTTGAAAGAGTATAATCCTGACCTTCCTTCGAAGTATATAGTTTATCTAGATTGCAATAACTTGTACGGGTATTCGATGGCAGAACCAATGCCTCTTGGTGGCTTTCATTGGATCACGGCTGATCAATTTCTATCAGAGACAGAAAAAAAGATACCCGACGATGTTTCGTATTTCGTTGAAGTTGATCTCGATTATCCAACTTCGCTACACAAACTACATAACGATTACCCTTTCTGTGCGGAATCGATGGTTATAGATTATAGTTTGTTATCAGAAGAACAACAAGCGTCAGCATTACCAAGACAACATTCTATGGTAAAGAAACTAGTACCAAATTTGCTTCATAAACGTAATTATGTTTTGCATTACAAAGCTTTAAAACAAGCAGTCGATGCTGGTCTCGTGTTGAGAAAAGTTCATCGCGTACTAAAATTTAATCAGTCACCGTGGATGAGAGGTTATATTAACTCGAACACTACAAGAAGAGCTGCGGCAAAAACTGATTTTGAGAAAAACTTTTTTAAACTGATGAACAATTCCGTTTTTGGTAAGACGATGGAGAATATTAGGAAACGCGTAAATATCGAACTAGTCAATGATGTCAATCGCAGAAACAAACTTGTGTCAGACGATGATTTTGTGAGCATGAAAATATTTAATGAGAATCTTGTTGCGATACAAAGAAGAAAAACAAATCTAAAACTAAACAAGCCGATCTACGTTGGAGCTTCAGTGTTAGATTTATCAAAGTGGCTGATGTACGATTTTCATTATAATTTTGTTAAAAATCAATGGCCGGCTAGTAGATTATTATTTACTGATACTGATTCGCTCGTATATGAAATTGAATGCGAGGACGTCTATCAGGATATGCATGATAATAGATATCTGTTTGATCTTTCTGATTACCCACGTGACAGTAAATTTCATGACGACACAAATAAAAAGGTTATTGGTAAGTTCAAAGATGAAATGAACTCGAGCGCTATCAAATTCTTTATCGGATTACGTAGTAAAATGTATGCCGTATTGTTAGACAATAATAAAATAACAAAAAAAGCAAAAGGTCTGCCTCGTGATTTTGTTAAAAAGTTTATAAAATTTGATGACTACAAGTATGCGCTTGATGGCGGTGTTAGTTTTATAAGAGCTATGTCAATTCGGACAAATCATCATAAGCTCGAAACAGATGTCCTTATCAAACGCGGTTTGAGCAATTTTGATGATAAACGTTATTGCGAAAATGGGGTAGATACATTTGCACTTGGGTATTGTCATGATGATAGAGATATATTTGACATTATCTTTGCAAACTAAAATTTTATCTAAACTTTAAAAATAATGTTTGAAAATTTGACAGTAACAAATAGCTACAGTAGCAAAATCAAATATCTAATGATGGACGGCAAACCATTGACATTTGAAATTAATAATGAAACATCAGGCATATGCTTTAGTGGTACCCGTGACAAGTTAAAACTTTCGCTCATCAGATCTGATGACAGCGAGTATTTTAATTATCTCGAACAATTGTATCAAAAGTTGCTAGCGGAATTTAACAACTTTCACTGTCCGATTAGTCAGCATAAATACACGAAACTTACAATTGATCTTGATCGGTCAAAGGTGTATTTTATCGACAAAAAATACCCTCTTAACAAATCACAAATAAAAGATTTGTTTGAGTCCCGTCGTTATGTGAGCGGTAAAATAAAGTTTAGCCTCTATCACCATGATAATGAAATATTTTTGATATCTACAGTTGAGACATTAACAGTTGGTAATGAGGTATAATACCACTTACCTTACTGGAATTCTAATGCGTAATTTAGTCCACAATCGCCACGCTCTGCTAAATCGTAATGATTTGGAAAATTGAGTCTGACACATCATTTTGCTTATTCTGAAAGATCACGTAATTAAATTTTACCTGTTACCTAGGTATTTTGCAACAGGTGTTCTATTGTATTTGTTTGGAGGTCTAGAGGGGGTTGTTGAGCTCGGATTCTTAACGCAATTATTGATTGCAACAGGTGTTCTATTACGTTACCTAGGTATTTTGTATTTGTTGAGCTCGGATTCTT
Source organism: Potamilus streckersoni (assembly GCA_016746295.1). NCBI lineage: Eukaryota > Metazoa > Mollusca > Bivalvia > Unionida > Unionidae > Potamilus > Potamilus streckersoni. Next base: position 1,158,015 of record JAEAOA010002171.1, read on the forward strand.
AACGCAATTATTGATTGCAATAGGTTTTCTATTACGTTACCTAGGTATTTTGTATTTGTTTGGAGGTCTGGAGGGGGTTGTTGAGCTCGGATTCTTACTTTCTCCTACTACTAGTAATGTCAAAGTCATAATGCCATTTTTCTTACTGCCATTAACTTGTATGTGCATCTTGGAATATAAAGGTTATCTACTAAAACTGGATCACTGTGCTATACTTTCTAAGGTGTATTGTGTTTCTTTAAATGCTGACTTGTGCTATAAAAAGCTTGGGAATTTTGTGAGCTTCATGCATGGAAAGTGTAACATATATAGTTGTTGCTTCTGAGTTAAAATAAAATTTCATAATTTGACATTTCATTGTCTATAGGGTTGAAGTGGAGGATCTTCAGATACTGTGGTGTGAGGTGAAGAAGGAGGTATTAGAAATGGAACAGATTATTTCCAGTAGACTGTCTGGTATTTGTGCTGGAAATGAGAACTTCCACCCTCTTGATACCCAGGAAGTTGTCAACCAGGTAATTTTTAAACATGAATTGATGCTTTGTCTGAAATCAAAAATGATTGGATTTTGGCAAGACCACTTTGGCTAGAGACTCTACATAACAATTGTTGTGACATCCATGTGTGTCCATTTGTCCATTCCTTAGTTAACCATTGCTCTTTTTTTGTGGTCAACTGTCAAGTGTGGTTGGCCATGGGGCCATGTCTCTTGGTGTGTTGCTAAATCATGTTGTGTACAACAAGTTTACTAAAAGTACAATTTAAAAGATCATTACACCAGCCAGTGATACAATTGTAAGTTTACTTGTGGAAAACGTTTCACTGCATAGAATCCAGGAACACTCTTAGCTTAAGATTAATGACATTCATGAAATTTTGAATTCCAAAATAAAAGGAAGGACAATTAAAAAAAGTTTAAGGTAATATAAGATCATTGTATGGAATGGTCAAAATTTCTTCTAGTATATCAGGTTACATAGTATATTTATTAAATGGGTGAAATCAAGGTGGTGATTAACAAAGTGCATTAAATAGGTGAAAATGAAGTCAGTATTACTAGTATATCAGGTTATCACAGTAAATGTATTAAAGTGAAATCGATTTCATGGTTACTAGTATATCAGGTTAAGAATATAATAAATGGGTGAAATTGAAGTCATTAACACAAACCAAGGTCATGGTTAAAGCAGTGTATTAAACAGGTAAAAGCAAAGTCATGTTTAACACAATGTATTAAATGGGTCAAAGCAAAGTCATGTTTAACACAATGTATTAAATGGGTCAAAGCAAAGTCATGTTTAACACAATGTATAAATGGGTCAAAGCAAAGTCATGTTTAACACAATGTATTAAATGGGTCAAAGCAAAGTCATTTTTAATACAATGTATTAAATGGGTCAAAGCAAAGTCATGATTGACACAATGTATTAAATGGGTCAAAGCAAAGTCATGATTGACATAATGTATTAAATGAGTGCAATCTACATCATAGTTACTGTTATATCAGGTTAATGAAATTTAGTACATGAGTGAAATGAAATTTATAATTAACAGAATGTAATATTTGGGTGAAATTGAGGTCATTAAAACAAATTGAAGTCGTGGTTAATGCAGTTTATTAAATGAGTTAAAGTAAAGTCATGATTCACACAATGTATTGAGTGAAATTGAAGTCTTGATTAACACATGGCATTAAATGAGTGAAATTGAAGTCTTGATTAACACATGGCATTAAATGAGTGAAATTGAAGTTTTGATTAACTCATGGCATTAAATGAGTGAAATTGAAGTCTTGATTAACACATGGCATTAAATGAGTGAAATTGAAGTTTTGATTAACTCATGGCATTAAATGAGTGAAATTGAAGTCTTGATTAACACATGGCATTAAATGAGTGAAATTGAAGTCTTGATTAACACATGGCATTAAATGAGTGAAATTGAAGTTTTGATTAACTCATGGCATTAAATGAGTGAAATTGAAGTCTTGATTAACACATGGCATTAAATGAGTGAAATTGAAGTCTTGATTAACACATGCCATTAAATGAGTGAAATTGAAGTTTTGATTAACTCATGGCATTAAATGAGTGAAATTGAAGTCTTGATTAACACATGGCATTAAATGAGTGAAATTGAAGTTTTGATTAACTCATGGCATTAAATGAGTGAAATTGAAGTCTTGATTAACACATGGCATTAAATGAGTGAAATTGAAGTTTTGATTAACTCATGGCATTAAATGAGTGAAATTGAAGTTTTGATTAACTCATGGCATTAAATGAGTGAAATTGAAGTCTTGATTAACACATGGCATTAAATGAGTGAAATTGAAGTTTTGATTAACTCATGGCATTAAATGAGTGAAATTGAAGTCTTGATTAACACATGGCATTAAATGAGTGAAATTGAAGTTTTGATTAACTCATGGCATTAAATGAGTGAAATTGAAGTTTTGATTAACTCATGGCATTAAATGAGTGAAATTGAAGTCTTGATTAACACATGGCATTAAATGAGTGAAATTGAAGTTTTGATTAGCTCATGGCATTAAATGAGTGAAATTGAAGTTTTGATTAACTCATGGCATTAAATGAGTGAAATTGAAGTCTTGATTAACACATGGCATTAAATGAGTGAAATTGAAGTCTTGATTAACACATGGCATTAAATGAGTGAAATTGAAGTCTTGATTAACACATGGCATTAAATGAGTGAAATTGAAGTCTTGATTAACACATGGCATTAAATGAGTGAAATTGAAGTCTTGATTAACACATGGCATTAAATGAGTGAAATTGAAGTCTTGATTAACACATGGCATTAAATGAGTGAAATTGAAGTCTTGATTAACACATGGCATTAAATGAGTGAAATTGAAGTCTTGATTAACACATGGCATTAAATGAGTGAAATTGAAGTCTTGATTAACACATGACATTAAATGAGTGAAATAAGGTCATGATTAAGATAAGGAAAGGTGCAATGGAAGTTAAAATTACTGGTATATCAGGTTAACACATTAAATGTATTAAATGGATGAAGTCCACATCATAGTTAATCTACAACTCAGGCTACTTTCTTGTAAATAAATTTATATTGGTATGGGTTTGCTTAAGTTGAACTTTGACCTGTAAACACTAACAGTAATTTAGACTTTAAGCATATGTACTTAATTAGTCTATGTATTTGTGTGTGCATGCATGCATGTATAAGATTGGTAGTAAATGATTGCAAGCTGTATATACTTTTGTATATATATCATAGGGCTTGAATCGATTAGCTCTCTTATGTAAAAAGTAAGTTAAATAAGTCCTATTTATTAAAACATTTAAACAAACCTAACATAAGTGAGAAGCAGAAGATACTTTGTTACATATAGGCAGCAGTCTTATGAGAAAAAACTGTCAGGTATTATATCTGTTACATTTAGGTCACAGCCATATGAGAAATGTCAAACGTTATGTGCATGTTACATATAGGTAGCAGCCATATGAGAAACAATGTCATGCATTATATGAATGTTACACATAGGTAGCAGCCATATGAGAAAAAATGTCATGCATTATATGAATGTTACACATAGGTAGCAGCCATATGAGAAACAATGTCATGCATTATATGAATGTTACACATAGGTAGCAGCCATATGAGAAACAATGTCATGCATTATATGAATGCTACACATAGGTAGCAGCCATATGAGAAAAAATGTCAAGCATTTTGTGCATGTTACACATAGGTTGCAGCCATATGAGAAATAAATGTCAAACATTATGTGCATGTTACATATAGGTAGCTGCCATATGAGAAAAAATGTCATGCATTATATGAATGTTACACATAGGGAGCAGCCATATGAGAAACAATGTCAAGCATTGTATGAATTTACATATAGGTAGCAGTCGTACGAGAAACAAATGTCAAGCATTTTGTGCATGTTACATATAGGTAGCAGCCATATGAGAAACAATGTCATGCATTATATGAATGTTACACATAGGTAGCAGCCATATGAGAAACAATGTCAAGCATTTTGTGCATGTTACATATAGGTAGCAGCCATATGAGAAATAAATGTCAAGCATTGTATGAATGTTACATATAGGTAGCTGCCATATGAGAAAAAATGTCATGCATTATATGAATGTTACACATAGGGAGCAGCCATATGAGAAACAATGTCAAGCATTGTATGAATTTTACTTATAGGTAGCAGTCGTATGAGAAACAACTGTCAAGCATTTTGTGCATGTTACATATAGGTAGCAGCCATATGAGAAACAATGTCATGCATTATATGAATGTTACACATAGGTAGCAGTCATACATTAATGTCAAGCATTTTGTGCATGTTACATATAGGTTGCAGCCATATGAGAAATAAATGTCATGCATTATATGCATGTTACACATAGGTAGCAGCCATTTGACCTCTTATACAGCTGAATCACTTTTGGTTTACATTTTCTAGAGATAAGGTGTCACATGGCAGAGATCTTTGAAAATCTAGAATCACCCTTGTAAAATGCTTGAAAATAAAATGCAGACATGTGTGTATGTTTTTATCTTTGTTCAATTTGAATTTATTCATTTCTTTGGAAACTGAGCTGTTTATGTTAAAGCAAAGGCCAAGTTACTTAGATGCTTTTTTATATTCATCTTGTAAGCAAATGTTTGACATTGATTGTTTTCTTACTTCTCCCTCTTTAGATGATAAACCTATTGCGAGAACAACTGTATCAGCAGCAGATCATGATCAGCCATGATTCCCTTCTTGATGATGATGAGGAATATGAATCGGTTTCAAACAGGTCATCTGTTTCCATGGCATCCGTTGCATCTGCAGGTCAGAATTGGCCAAATCTTACACAGCAGATCTCTGAGATGAAGGAACAGTTAACCAGATCCAGGAGCTCTCTATGTCAGGAAATGGAGGAAACATTATCAGAGGTAAGTCTGTGTCTAACTTTTGCTATGTGTCATTTGACTTGCCATGGCAACCATCAGGTCAGGACATATTAGTTTAGAGGTCTGTAGACTGAAAGCTGCACAGAAGCTGAGAGTTCAGATCATGATGCCAGCTTCTAAAACAGAGTGAGCTGTGAGCTTGTTAAATAATAAAGAAAACAACAACATTTCATTTTAAGACAGTTGGCTGAATCAATTTAGGATTCACTTGGGTAACTGTAAAATCAATGCTTGTTAGTGTCCTATTGAGCCAACATGTGACTGCAAGCTTCTTTTTTTTTCCGTTGGAGAGCATACTAAGGGTGACAAGGCAGTTGTGCTTATCAGATAAATAGAATTGTATATCATGTATTAAAATCATTAACAAATAAATAATTATGATGTCTAAAGATTATAATCTTTTTTCTATTTCCCAATAAACTAAATTTGGTTTACATTTATTTGTAATAATGTAGTCAAAATTGCCAACATGCGAGTTTCAAAAGTTCATATAGTCTCAGTTTTATTTGGAGGTATATTTCCCATTGATAATCTCATTTAGTCTTAGTCTAGTCATCATTATAACAGCATTAAAAATTACATTATGCAATTAAATTCCTGAACTGGTTCATTTTTATTATGTTGTAGTGAAATGATATGTCCCAAGGGTTTAAATGCTAATTGGTAACTGTAAAAATGTTTGTGGAATAATAATCATTGTAAGGTTGTCTCTCCCTACACCATCACACTGTTTGCTTTACTTGGCTAGTACCACTCTGATGTCCTATTAGTTAGAGCATCCACCTTGGTTAGAGTAGGCTGCGGGTTCAAATCCCGGCTGAGTCATACCAAATACATGCAAAAAAACCTTGCTATATACTCAGTATTAAGAAGTTTGTGTCAAGCTTGGTCAGCCTGGTGTCAGGATAATGTGACTGGAACATACATGCGGCATGATTCTACAGTGCTAGACATCAGTATAAACTTCTACAATACAGACATTGTAGGATGTGGCTGAATTATTTTAAAGATTTCTTAAAAATCCAAATCTCTCTCTCACACATTCACACACACACTTGGCTATCAGTGTAGTCTAGTAGTATTGTAGAAGTAGACTATTACTTGTATTGGCTAACATTTCATGGTGTTTGCTTTTCAGCTAAAAACAACTATTCTAAATGAAGTGAAACAAGAGTTGCATGGCAGTAGCAAGCACCTGCAAGAAGAGCTAAAGGTATGTCTTTATCAAATGTACACCTGTTCTTTATGCTAAAACCACTCAGTATAACATGGTTAAGGACAGAGGTCTCATTCATTTGTCTGTATGTATCATGTAAGTACTGGATTTTCCAGCATATAGACCCTGATTTGCCAGCAGGTCTGTGTCTTTGTTGATTGCAATTGGATTTGACTAGTAAGCAAGTATGCACAGCCATTATATGATGGTTAGATACTTTGTTTATTGTGTCTGACACTTAAGCAAATGGAAGATAGGGTCCCCAAGTGGCCATGGGGTCTAAACACTCAATGTTTTGGATTACTGCTATCTCACCTGTCTGCATGAGTTTGAGTCTTAAGCTCAGCTAATATTAGTATATGAGATAGCCTGCCAGTAGCTTCTCATGGGTCAGTGGTTCTTCCTGGGGTTTTCCAGGGTTCTTCCTCTATTATTAATCCTGGCCGCCATGTATAGTCTATCTTGTGCTGAAAACTGGCATTAAACCCTGCAACAACAATAACAACAGATAGGAGATAATGCTTTGATTGCTTGACCATTTCCTAACCATGATGCCCATACATAGAAAGCAATTTGTCATTGTTTTATAGAAAATATTGACTTTATATTGTAATTTTGTATACTGTATGATGTAGCAATCATGAATTTACACTGTAGTTTGGTATACTCTGATTAGCAATATTAACTTTGGACAATAGTTCATTTACTGTATAGTTTTACAGTATTTATTTTGTACTGTAATTTAATTTACTGTGCAGTTTCAATAATAGTGATGTTTGCACTAAAAATTTGTTACTATATAGTTTGAATAATTTGCACTATACTTTGTTAGTGTGGTTTAGTGGCTGTGCACTATAATTTAGTAAACTGTATGGTCTAGCAATATTGACTTTGCATAATTCTTTGGTATACAGTTAGCAGTAGGCACTTTGCACTATAATTTAGTAAACAGTGTGGTTCAGCATTTGCATAAAGTTGTTTAGGTTTTGGGGCAATTTGTTATCATTGTATTTCTTCAAATTGTGAAGCTATATATTTTTAATATTCAGACATATGTATGCTGCAATTTTGCATCCATTTCAGTCACTTTATTTTTTTTTAAATTGATGGACGAAACTAATGGTCATTTTTTTCAGTCAAAAGATCAAGAAATCCAGAGATTAAGACTGGAGCTTCTGAAAAATAGCATTGACCAGGGAAAAACCCGAAAACGTGAAACCTTTGAAAGCGATGTGTAACTTTATAAGCCTGCTAGATAATATCTATATTTTGTAACTGTTATTTGTCATTATTTTGTACCCATTGTTTGTCACTATTTTGTACTCATTGTTTGTAATTATTTCATACCTATTTGTATGTTAGGTACTGCTAGAATACATGGTGTATGCTATAGTTGGTTTCTTTTTGGTGTATGATATTTTGTTTATTTTTATGTAGTATGTTATATGATTAAGTCTTTCAAAGTTATTGAAGCTGAAATTTCATGACAAGTCATCTGATAAATTTTATAAAAATTTTACATTATGTAATGGTATTATGTATAATATACCCATTATTTTATATTATGAAACTTCTGTCTGTAATATGCTACTAGAATATTATATATTGTAAAAGTACTATCTGTAATATACCCCGATTATATTATATAATGTAATTGTACTATCTGTAATATACCCTGATTATATTATATAATGTAATTGTACTATCTGTAATATACCCCCATTATATTATATAATGTAATTGTACTATCTGTAATATACCCCAAGTATATTATATAATGTAATTGTACTATCTGTAATATACCCCCATTATATTATATAATGTAATTGTACTATCTGTAATACCCCAAGTATATTATATAATGTAATTGTACTATCTGTAATATACCCCCAGTATATTATGTAATGTATTAGTACTATCTGTAATATACACACAGTATTGTACATAATGTAATATTACTATCTATTATATACCCCAGTATTGTACATTATGTAAAAGTACTATCTATAATATACCCAAGTACTACCTGTAATATAAATCAATATAAGGTAACTTTATAACACTATATTTTTTGCTCCTTTGAACAGTTTTATTATGAGTTGATGGTTGTAACCTGTGTATAATGATGGTGCTAGCAGTCAGAATTGCCAAAGGCAATTAAAACATAATTGGCAATTTGTTTATGTTAAAATGCTTTATTTGGCATTTATAAAATATGGAGTTTGTGTTGTTGTATGCAGATAATTGCCATGGTGTCATTTATGTTATCTTGTGTAAGCTTTTTTTAAGGTTGTATAAATGAAGTAGTGAATTAAGTTACTTAATAGTGAACATGCAAAAAATGCTGACTTTTATTAGTAAGAAAATTTCATTGATCGAAGGATTTTCAAAGAAATTGCTGGTTAATAATTGGGAAATGAGAAGAATTGGAGCCAGATACAGAGAACTAAAATTCCATTATACACACCTTTCCTGCTATACTGGATAAAATCAATCATGTCACTATTTTGCAAGACAAATTTTGGTGACTACTTTAACATGTCACTATTTTGCAAGACAAATTTTGGTGACTACTTTAACATGTCACTATTTTGCAAGACAAATTTTGGTGACTACTTTTTTCAAAAAATCCATTCCTAGCATACATGTTAGTGATGTTTTAATAATGATGTCAAGAAAATGCCTTGATCTGTCCGCTACAGCTGAGCTCTATCTCAGTTGGTAAAGCACTGGACTCTTAATCTATGGGTCACAAGTTTGATACCTGCCCAAGGTCAGCCGCATCACTGTGTCATTGGGACATATCTTGAGTCCTGTTTCTTCAACATGATCTAACCAATATTTCATTGAATGTACAATTAAAAATCCAATGCACCAACCAACCAACCAACCAGCCAACCAACTCTGCAGCTTACAGTTGTGCCTTTTTATGTTAAGAAGGTCTTAAATTTGAACCATCCTTTTTTATACTGGAACATTATTCACACTTCTTGTTTCCTTAAGCAGGATTGTATGGACTTAAAAAAAATGAAATTATGAAAAGCATAAATGAAAAAGTCCAAGTACAGTTGTCAGTGACAAAACAGTATAACTTTCCTGATATAGTTTTGTAGATTATTTTTCATAAAGGCATGTTAATATATTTCATAATTATATAATTTCAAACATTTTTTGGTTCATGATTATTTTGTCTATCATAGCTTGTTTGATAAGAACACCTCATGTGGAATATTTTAATTCTTCATACAGAAAAATTCTATTTTTAGATCAATCAAACCGAGTAGTGTTCAGTCAACTAAATTTGTGATCTGTCTGTGTATACATATTAATATTTGCATATCTGTTATCTTTATTACATAAAGTTTCATACCTTTTATAATCTTTCCCTAAGTTTCCATCTGCAAACAATAGGGACCCTAATCTGCTGTTGCAGAATGCACTTGTACATTAGGATGTATGACACTTGTTCTACCATTTACCCCTGGCAAACTCTTCAGACCCACATTAGAATATATGATGTTTGTTCTACCATTTACCCCTGACAAACTGTACAGACCCACATTAGGATATATGACATTTGTTCTACCATTTACCCCTGACAAACTGTACAGACCCACATTAGGATATATGACATTTGTTCTACCATTTACCCCTGACAAACTGTACAGACCCACATTAGAATATATGAATGTTGTACCATTTACCCCTGACAAACTGTACAGACCCAACATTAGAATATATGACATTTGTTTAATCATTTACCCCTGACAAACTGTACAGACCCAACATTTGCCAGTACATTATGTGACAGCAGATCTGGGTCTATGCAGTTGGATCTGACACTCTTACTTACATATGGTAGTTAAGTGAGCTTTGTTTTGTAAACTATTTTATTAACTTAAGGTGAAACAACAGGTTCAAATAAATGTTAGTTTTATAGCAGAACATATTTTCTTGCTTTGGTTTATTTATTTACTTTATTAAATTTTCATTTCCGTTTGGTGCTTTCCTTTTCTTAGTCTGAGTTTATTAATTCAATTTATTAATTTTTCAATTAATTGAGATGCGTTGTTATTGTTAAGACGTGGTTTGATTAGTACTGAATTTTACAGTTTCTAATACAGTAATTAGGTCTGAAAATTTGATTAGATCCATAGAATCTGATATTGATAAAAACTGAACAGAAAATCAGACATGTTCAGTTAACATTGATTGTAATACTCAGCTTATTATATCTAATTCACCTTTTAGATTTACCTCCCTTGATTTATGAGTATAGTTATTAATCATACAGTCTGATATATATGTCCCCAGCTGATTAGATGATGGAACATAAAAATACTACATCATTCTTTCTGTACATCTGTGCACAGGCAATTAAACAATCAGCATTTGTTATTACAGTAATGTGATATTGTATCTCAGATCCAGTATTGCATTTGTTATTACATTAATGTGATATTGTATCTCAGATCCGGTATTACATTTGTTATTACAGTAATGTGATATTGTATCTCAGATCCAGTATTACATTTGTTATTACATTAATGTGATATTGTATCTCAGATCCAGTATTACATTTGTTATTACAGTAATGTGATATTGTATCTCAGATCCGGTATTACATTTGTTATTACAGTAATGTGATATTGTATTTCAGATCTGGTATTACATTTGTTATTACAGTAATGTGATATTGTATCTCAGATCTGGTATTACATTTGTTATTACAGTAATGTGATATTGTATCTCCGATCCAGTATTACATTTGTTATTACAGTAATGTGATATTGTATCTCAGATCCGGTATTACATTTGTTCAGTCAAACTTCATACACAGCTCAACCAGCTTGCAAATTTGGAGCATATTTTACAGAGTATTTATACCTACTATCTTACACTATTCACCACATGGTGTATGAAGACTTAAGAGTATATATACCAACTATCTTACACCATACACCATATGGTGTATGAAGACTTAAGAGTATATATACCAACTATCTTACACCATACACCATATGGTGTATGAAGACTTAAGAGTATATATACCAACTATCTTACACCATACACCACATGGTGTATGAAGACTTAAGAGTATATATACCAACTATCTTACACCATACACCACATGGTGTATGAAGACTTAAGAGTATATATACCGACTATCTTACACCATACACCACATGGTGTATGAAGACTTAAGAGTATATATACTGACTGTCTTAAACCATACACACAAATAGCTTATGAAGACTTTAAGAGTATCTATACCGACTATCTTACACCATACACCATATGGTGTATGAAGACTCAGTCGTTGTGTGTTTTCAAAGACACAGAATATTGATAAATGCTGATATGAACTAGATTTTGGTTGTGTTTGATGAAGGGCAGAATGTTTATACAGTGCAAACTTAAAATAAGTATACAAGTGTTTTGATTCAGACTTTTGTATTGTAAAGTGTATTGATTCAGACTTTTGTATTGTAAAGCACTCCCTCACTGTAATAAAAGTATTTTGATTCAGACTTTTGTATTGTAAAGCACTCCCTCACTGTAATACAAGTGTTTTGATTCAGACTTTTGTATTGTAAAGCACTCCCTTACTGTAATACAAGTATTTTGATTCAGACTTTTGTATTGTAAACCACTCCCTCACTGTAATAGAAGTGTTTTGATTCAGACTTTTGTATTGTAAAGCACTCCCTCACTGTAATACAAGTGTTTTGATTCAGACTTGTAAAGCACTCCCTCACTGTAATACAAGTGTTTTGATTCAGACTTTTGTATTGTAAAGCACTCCATCACTGTAATACAAGTGTTTTGATTCAGACTTGTAAAGCACTCCATCACTGTAATACATTTTTTTGATTCAGATTTTTGTATTGTAAAGCACTCTTTCACTGTAATACAAGTGTTTTGATTCAGACTTTTGTATTATAAAGCACTCCCTCACTGTAATACAAGTGTTTTAATTCAGACTTTTGTATTGTAAAGCACTCCCTCACTGTAATACAAGTGTTTTGATTCAGACTTTTGTAAAGCACTCCATCACTGTAATACAAGTGTTTTGATTCAGACTTTTGTATTGTAAAGCACTCCCTCACTGTAATACAAGTGTTTTGATTCAGACTTTTGTAAAGCACTCCCTCACTGTAATACAAGTATTTTGATTCAAACTTTTGTATTGTAAAGCATTCCCTCACTGTAATTCACCTCAGTATGACACAATGCCTTTTAAATACATTCGCAGTTTTGGTTTTATTTCAACCCGATTTAATAGGAAGCTTAACAACAGCCACATTCTTTTTCATGCACAATTTACTTTACATAAAATTCACATTTAAAGCTTTGTCAATTGGGTCACAGTGATATCATAACCAGCACCTTATCTTATGCTGCTCCTCATTATGACACCTTTCCTGTTATTATATGGAACATGGATCCCATTGTAATAAATAGTGAAATTATATGTGTAATATTTCATTAAGATTGTCTTGATATAAGGTGATATACTCTACTATGGACAGCATTATAATAAGGGAGTACTGTGTCTAACATTTAGTACACATTGGGAGCTCAAGGTAACTCAAGCAATAGTATGAATATTGGCAACTCCACCAATAGTATGACTATTGGTAACTCAAGCACAAGTATGACTATCGGTAACTCAAGCACACAAGTATGACTATTGGTAACTCTAGCACTAGTTATGACTATCAGTAATTCCAGCACAAGTATGACTATCAGTAACTCCAGAACTTGTATGACTAATGGTAACTCAAGCGCTCAGTACTGGTATGATTATTAGCAACACAAGCACTATTATGACTATCAGTAACTCAGTCACTAGTATGACTATTGGTAACTCAAGCACAAGTATGACTATCAGTAACTCAAGACTAGTATGAATAATGATAACTCAAGTGCTCAGTACTAGTATGATTATTAGTAACACAAGCACTAGTATGATTATTAGTAACACAAGCACTATTATGACTATCGATAACTCAGTCACTAGTATGATTATCATACCTCAGTCACTAGTATGACTATCATAACTCAGTCACTAGTATGATTATCAGTAACTCAGTCACTAGTATGATTATCGGTAACTCAGTCACTAGTATGACTATCATAACTCAGTCACTAGTATGACTATCAGTAACTCAGTCACTATTATGACTCATACCTCAGTCACTAGTATGATTATCGGTAACTCAGTCACTAGTATGACTATCATAACTCAGTCACTAGTATGACTATCGGTAACTCAGTCACTATTATGACTCATACCTCAGTCACTAGTATGATTATCGGTAACTCAGTCACTAGTATGACTATCATAACTCAGTCACTAGTATGACTATCGGTAACTCAGTCACTAGTATGACTATCGGTAACTCAGTCACTATTATGACTATCATAACTCAGTCACTAGTATGACTATCATAACTCAGTCACTAGTATGACTGTTAGTAGTGAAGCAATGAAATTAATCCTATGATAATCAAAATGTTGCTCTGTGAATTAAGTCACAAGTTCATCTGTGAGCTACGCTGTCACCTTGGTTTTGACATTTATGTTCAGCCCAACTTAGCTGTTACCTTTTCTTTTGACATTTGTTTACCAGTTAACTAAGCTATAACCTTGGTTTTGACATTTTGATTACCTGTTATTTAGGCTGTACCTTGGTACACCATAAAAACTGATACACTACATAAAAAAGTTAATTCACAGTATAGAATAAAGGCAGGATTCACCCAGAGCAAAAAATAACTCTTATTCTTAATTTTCTTGTTTATATTGTTTGTTTACAATATCACATATGAATTTGATTTATTTCTTAGACCATTTTATTCCATCATATTTGTTATTAAAAAAATGAACAATTCCATGGACTAATTTTGTCCAGAATTTAAAAAAATGAAAACATTAAAATAGTTAACAATTTAAATCATTTCATGCAAGTGTGATTATATTTTTTCATCACATTTCCTTTGTTTCCTGATCATGTAGGTCTAGTTTTCCATAAATGGATTGGAATGGGTTTCTTAGATGTTATTATTTACACATCACATTGTTTCTAAAGCCTATGGTAACATTTGTTTTAATGTTGAGTTTGTGTATACACTGATTTATCATGAACTTATAAGCTTGCCTCCCTTTTTGTTTTGATACTGCAGTCAACATTGAAGAATTTCAACAACATAATGTGCTTTTCAAAAGAGAATCTTCTGCAGCAGATTTTGACCTCACAGAGTTATATAACCAAACCATTATGTACTTGTTACAAAGGAGTCATGCTAGCTCAATTGGTTGGGCATCAATCATATTATGTAGTGGTTGTGGGTTCGATACACACACCACCCAGTCCAGCTTGTTATGGCTGCTTCAGTTTTCTTGTTAAAGCACTCAGTCCCTTTAAAAAACATCAAAACAAACCCATTCATTACATTTCTTTTGACACTAAATAACAGTAAAACTTTCGAAAACTCAAAGTGCATGGGCCCATAGGTTTAATTGGCATTTTCGATCATTTAGACTTTTCCAATGTAACCTGCAAAATTTTTGAGTGATGACAAATATTCAAGGGTTTTATATCTGAGCATCAAAATTTGATTTTGAAAATTTTATTAATTAATAATAGAGTGAAAAAGCAAAAATTTGTTATTACACAGATTTGGAAATTGCCTGGTTATGGCATGCTTTGTTATAACATTATGGCATGTTTTGTTATATCACAGATTTGGCTATAGCATGGTTATGGCATGCTTTATTATACTAGATTTGGCTATAGCATGGTTATGGCATGCATTGCTATAACACAGATATGGCTAGCATGGGTGTGGCATTTTTTGTTATAACAGATTTGGCTATAGCATGGTTATGACATGCTTTGTTATAAGCATGACTCAAAAGTATACAGTACCAGTTTTTTGAAGTGTTGCAAAACTTTGGTATCAAGATAAACAAGGGTTTGAGTTAATATGCCAAGATGTGTTGATTCTTGAAGAATTAAAATATATTACTGATTCTGTTTATTGTTGAAAATGATGTTAGTTCATTAAGGAGTTGATAATTATTTTTTTAACTGTTAATGAATTATCACAATAAAGCAATTAAGTCTTATTTATGTTTGTCTTCACTGTATACAGGGTAATAGTTAACATATTTGCAAAGTCATTTGACCTTCACAGATGAGCACAAAATATTGCAGTGGTCTTGAAATATTTCACACCCTTCAAATTTTTACGTACTTTACCTACCTGTTTAATTAAAAACCATAGACCGCCAAATGCCTACTGAATCAATCATTATACACACCCATGCATGAAACAATGCTATTGTTCAAGTAAATTTATCAAAAATTGTGCAAGCAATTTTGGTCATTGCCAGGTAAATGTAATGAAAAAGCAAGCTCATTTCATCTCACCTAAGTTAGATCTACAAAGATAAATATAACTTCATGTTGTATCTTATTTCTCAAGTTCTCACACAGCTGTATCCATGTATCCTTAGCTTCAAATCACTCACATATACAGAAGACACTGTCAGTGTAATGGATCAGAGCCATTTAAACTGTAGGGGTGTACATATTGAATTAGAACCATTTAAATTGTATTTGCAGTTATAACCAAGCATATTTCTCTCAGTTTTTACTATGCAGTATTGCAAAGTCATACAGCTGTCATCAACACAAGTTTGAGTGACTTCTGGAGTTAAGGTTTCTTTTGGAGATCATTCTTTACCCATGAAATCAAATGGTTTACACCCAAACTTGATCAAGGTAGTTTTATACCTGCTGAATTATTTATCTCAGGTGTATTAGAATCTTAGTGCCCATGTATAAATTACAGATTAAAGATTTTTCTAGGAGTTTCGTTTAATAAAACTCCCAATGTCTGATTTACATATTTTATTGTTGCTCCAAAATTGATCCCTTTAGATATATCCAGCATATGTGACTATTTGAAAAATAGTGTATTTCCTATGTTAGTGGAGTATACTAGGAAAATAAGTCTTTTGATCACGAATGGAATTGAGCAGAAGAATTATAGAAAAGATGATTTCTTTGTAAAATTTTCTGATGAAAATGGTACTATGGCTGCGATGAGATTGGCTGATGAGTATATGCACTCTAGTAAAACTGGCTGATGAGTACATGCACTCTAGTGAAACTGGCTGATGAGTACATGCACACTAATGAGATTGACTCATAATAGCAAAACAAATGATAGTTCATTCAAAATAATGAATTGATAATTTTACTCACAATAGCAAAACACTGGGTATTAAAAAAAAAACTACATTAGCCCACAGCCGAAATATGATATATCTGGAGCAATGTCTATACACCCATAACTCTTTGCTGCCAGTTCCACTTGTCAAACAAGTAAAGATTATTCATAGTCACCTGACCACCATTGACTCCTGGGTTAGACAATCTACGCCCACAACTTTGATCTGCAATGCCTGATTTCCCTCAACCCGACTAGCATTGTTGGAATATTCTAAACACTTGAAAACATATGCACAGCACGGCTCAGCACTGCACATTCAGCATACATAGCTCTACACAGCACATGAAGCTCTACACAGCTGTATACACAGCACAGATTAGCACTGCAAATGCAGCATACAAAGATCTACACCAGAGATATACAGCATAGCACAACACAGCACCAACAAAACACTGCACCAACACAGCTCTACACCAACACAGCTCTATATCAACACAACACTGCAACACCAACACAGCTGAAAATATATCCAATACCGTGTAATACGCATGAGGGTAGTACGCAACGACGGTAAATTATATACAATATCAGTCTAGCATTATTAAACGACAAACAATAAACATGTTCAAAAGTAAATTGTTGCATTATAAGTCATTCACTAAATGCAATCTTGTAGAGTTCTTGCTAAATCACAGATGAGAATAGAACATATTGGCATTTACTAAACAGCATTTACTAAACTAGTCGAAGCGACAGAAATACGAAATCAAACATGATAATACAATAGATATAACTTACAATGCATAAAAATGAATAAATTATATACCTCTACAGCTGGAGATATGTAGATTTCAAAGTAGACCTCCGATCGTCAAAACGGTTTATAATGTAAGGATTTGATTTTAACGTAAAGCATTTATACACAGGAAATATAGCTCAACATCGACTGTGTAATTCATGCATTCGGTTTTTCCCTTCTAAAGCACTCCGGACGTGCAGAGTAATATAAAACCGAACTCACTGTTTCGAATATTATATATTATGCCTTGATCACCCTCGGGTATCGTTGTACACGGATAACGAAATCCGAGTACATTTATTTAATAAATGAAATAAATTCATACAATTCCGTGACATACATACACCCTAGTGTGATTGGCTGATGAGTACATGCAATCTAGTGTGATTGGCTGATGAGTACATGCAATCTAATGTGATTGGCTGATGAGTACATGCAATCTAATGTGATTGGCTGATGAATACATGCAATCTAGTGTCATTGGCTGATGAGTAATTGCGACCTAATGTAACTGGCTGACGAGTACATGCACTCTAGTGTGATTGATGAGTACATGCACCCTAGTAAGATTGGCTGATAAAAATAAAACTGCCTGATGAGTACATGCACTCTAGTGCAATTGACTGCTGATATATATATATATATATATATATATATATATATATATATATATATATATATATATATATATATATATATATATATATATGAATCACAGTTTTAAGAATTTCTCATTTAATTTGGTACTTGCATCATTTTATCTCATGTTTTTTATTCCCCTCTCCATAGTGCCCGATTTAGACAAAGCGAGGCCTTAAGCTATGGAAAGCTATCAAGTCCATATTTGGTATAAAATAAACTTGAGGGGCCCCTGCAGACTGATTTCAGACTTTGAAGCCCTAAGCTGTAGCTTTATTTGCTTATGCCTTAATCCGGTACTGCCTCTCACCCTCCAATCTTTGTATGGTAGAGAGGATACATGTGCAGTATTTTTTATTTTTTCATTTTAATGATTATTACGTAGGATTATGGCACTTTGTTTATATCAACCTTAATGTTGTAGCAGATTTTACAGTACATGTGTTCACTTATTTTTAATTAAGTCACGTTTACTTACATTATTTTATACGCTCTGTAAAGAACCAGCTTTTAGGTCGATCTTTGTTGGTTAGAATTAATTATGGTAGAACTTTTATTTGCAAACATGTACCATTAACGAGATTTGTGGGGAAATGGCCACCTTGCACAAGCCATAAAGTACAGATTAGTTCGGGCGAGGACAGAAGTTATTAGTTTTTAATTAAGGGCTGAGTTTAGTTAAACTTACCGAGCGGGATTCAAGTTTTGTTCGGCTTAGAATTGATTGTGGAAGACAGCACAGTAGTAGACATTTGTTGATGGAAATAACGCAGTGTTTAGTACCGGAAAGACGGAAATTATTATAAACCTGATTGATCACGAAAGACGGAAATTATTATAAACCTGATTGATCACGCTGTGGAAGGGGGCGTAGTTTAAACCGAAAACCTTAAATTTAAATATACTGGAGAGATTTTGAAACTTTAGTCAACATTTCTCTACGAGAGGGAAAAGGAAGTAAAATCTGAAAGGCTCCGAGAATTTTAAAAAGAGTAAACTTCTCGTTAAAAAAGAATTGTTATCCAAGGAAGAGACGTTTGTCTGAAGGTCTCGACAGACACAAAAAGCAGAACCAACGTGGTAATTCCATAAATCTTATATATTTCTGTTATGCTATGATTTAATTGCTTGTAGGTACATGTATTTGCAGGAATTTATATACGTCTTTTATGCTATGACGTAACTACTTGTAGAAAGTATATATTTGCAAGAATTTATTGGTTGAGTCGTAGATTAATTTTTTGATATGGTATACTTGTGTCTAGTTTGTTTGTCTGAGTCCACGCAATGATATTTGTTTTTCATATGCATTGGCGATTTGCTAAGTTATAGTCTTGATTATTGTAGGAATTGTGTATGTTGAATTCATACTTATTTTATATATGGAAATTATGTATCCGACATAACTGTGTTGAGTTCATTTAGCTGATAATATTGTATTTATAGTCAATGGATGAATTGATGATTAATGTTACGGAAGTAGTCGGAACTATACGAATGAATCTATTATGCATAATGGTAGCCTTGATGTATAGTGAGGAATTTTATTCATTTATGTGTAACCATATGTGGCGTAAATGGCCAATCGCAAATAATTAGTTTAGCAACTAGCCGTCTAGTCTGTTTGAAAGTCGATAGAGTTAATTTCTGACCTTGCGGAGTTAGTCTAATTATGTATTTTCGTTTAATGCGAAGGAATGTTTAGGTTGTTTGTTTATATTTATATAAGGTGAGATAGTCTGGAAAAGGAGATACAATTCAAACAGTGTGGGAAGGAAAAAGACAGTTTGGAACAAAAGGAAAAAGCACCTTGAATTGATGGAATGAAAGAAAGTGGAACGGAAGACGTACTAGAACAATGGAACCAAAGTACCGTCTGAGAGGACCTGTGGCACAGAATCAGTCAACAGGTTATGCATTGATGCAAGACAAAGTTATTCAATATACTCTGACTCGTAAATGATGATTTTTGATTCTATCTTAAATAAAATCAGCAAGTATATTAATGTTATTGTATTTTTAAAATTCCTTAATTAGTAAAACGAAAAGGAAGAAATTGATCTTTCGAACTGAAATTTTCATATTGTTTACTCGTGGAAATTTTTATTATTTGAAATTTTATTAAATTTTGTCCTTAATTGTAACGGGGCTCGTCTTATTCGTTCTATATATTAGCTCAAATTGCTACTTTATTCCATTCATAAATTACTACTTGTAGTAGCTTTATTTGATACCGGGCAAATTTCATCGTTGGAGGTCACTCCTAGACACGAACCAAAATATCCTATTTACCACAGGCTCGCAACAGCGATGTCGGTTACAGAAACCACGTCTTGCATCGAATCTGCTGTCACATAGTTTTATGCCCATGGCGTGCCTATTACTACCCTACCGGACATTGACCACATCAACTCCCAATTGCGGAAAGAGATCATTGCAGGTACATACATGAATTTATCATTATTTCTAATGCCACACGAATTTGACGATCAAACATCCATTCAGTCTGGTCAGTGGAGCATGAAGTTGGTGAGAAAGTATCCTGGCGACCATAGGTTGTCTAAGACCTTGGCTACTAGCGAGTTCATACTGTCGCTTATTCGGTACAAGACAATTATGTGTGATGCCTTCCCTTTCAGAACTCATGAATTGGATCTATATCAGAAAGAGATTATAAATATGCATGCCCTAAGAAAATGAAGCCCAGCATTTTATGAGTACCACAAAGAGTTTGCATGAAAAGCAGCCACGTACTGCAGCTCCATGAACATTAAAATAGAATGGAGTAGAATCGATCCCAAGCTACAAACTTATGTATTATCTGCTTACAAAGTTGTTCCATACCATCATTGCCGGAGGTTTGCTCACGATTCAGACTTATGTCACCTCGCTGCACAGATAGCAAGTAGCTAACCAAGACAAATTCCATCAATGAATAGTCAGAGTACAGTAGATAGACAAGGTCGTAGAAGGATAGTACACTTAGGGGAAGAAATTTGCAATGATTTCAATGGAAAAAAGGGCCGTTTCCAAGCAAGTTGTAGTAATGCGCACGTGTACTTTTCTTGCAAAACACCACATTCACAGCTGAAGTGCAACCTGATGGCAATGGAGGTGCTGCCACCTTCAAAACCTCAATCACTAAATCAGGATATAGCATTAGAAACATTTTAGGGAACTACACCGTTCAACATTATTAGACTCCAAGAAGAATTGCAACACCATCCTGATAAGGACTGGCTGATCAAACCAATAAAAGGTGGTTCTATTACACCTGAAAATGTCAGACGTGCCGTTGAAGAAAATAAAAAAAATATATTTAGGAAAATGAATGATTAGAAAATACCATAGCGACAATAATATAATATAATGACATTTATGATAAAACAACAACCACAAACGCTCAATTAAAAGCACTAATCACTGAATATAATATATTAGTTACAAATTATGATGATTGTATATCTGAGAATGAAAAAAATCAAACTAGAATTAGTATCAATCCAAGAACAAAAATAAAGAAATTACAATTTACTAGATGAGAAGAAGATACGAATGCATCATTGGGTGGTAATTCTATTGCAGAGTTGATAAATCAGCATTGGGTGGTAATTCTATTGCAGAGTTGATAAATCAGCATTGGGTGGTAATTCTATTGCAGAGTTGATAAATCAGCATTGGGTGGTAATTCTATTGCAGAGTTGATAATTCAGCATTGGATGGATTGTTCTGTTGCAGAGTTGATAAATCAGCATTGGGTCGTAATTCTATTACAGAGTTGATAAATTAGCAACTGTTATTGCAACGTTATTAACTCTTCAACATCATCGGTAATATTTTCCATGAGTTTCGTATTAATGTCAGTTAATATTTATTCTTTGTATTCATCGCTCAAAACCTTGATGTTTTATTAATTAACAATCCAACTTTTTTAAATTTATCAAAATCTTTTGGATTAAGCAAGTTAAGAAATGATCCTTCAATTGTTTTAACCAAACGGTATTTCTGATCTAATATTATTTTTAAAATATTCTTTCCATGCATAGCTACTATTCAGGAATAATCGTTCGCAATTTAATCAGGAATAAGATAAAAATTATTTTCTCGCTCATGCGCCGGTGTAATAACATCTTGCAGCGTCAATAATTTTAATTTTTGTAATTGTCTAACTTCTTTGAGCATACGTTTAAATCCAAAATATATTTAATTAAAATAAAAATTGGAGCCATTCGTAAGTTTCTTCGTAGTCATGAAAAAAGCGATATTTATAAAAGAATCTGATCGACGACATAAGCATTGGGGTTGAAAAATAACTGATGTTGAAAGTTAATTAGGTTTCGACCAGATGAAATTCAATGTGAAATAATACGGAAATTTATTCCATATATTATAATGAATGATTTTATAAATTTATGCAAACCAGACGATGTGATAGTAGCAGTCGGGTTACACAAAAATAAACTTTCAGATTTACCTGTACCTGTATGTTATCATAAAGCAGATACACGAGGACAAAATATTGATGCTGAAATTTCAGTATTTTTAACGAAATTTGGAGAAACGTAAAACAAATCTTGTATTAAATGATACTCTTTTAATTCCTGTGGATGCAGTTGATGGAGTATTACAGATAAATAAATCCTCATGGACGCTAGGATACGCTATGACGATTTATTCTTCACAATGATTAACTATTTCTAATATAAAAAAGTCGATCACTACATCAAATAGCCAGATTTAATTTATCTTGCAGTGTCCAGAGTCAGAAAATATCTCAATTACAAAGATACATCATCGATGACAGTAGTACCGCCGATGTCACTGATAATAAAAATATTGGAAAAATTAAGTAGTTGTAAACAACTCGACAAAAGAAACAAGCGAAAATTTAATATCGATGCAGATTAAAAAATTAAAACAACAGCAGGATAATCTTTGGGCAAAATATATAATTCTGAAATGTTGAAGTAATTATGTATTGACTCAAGACAATTTACTATTGATATAATTAAAAGTTATATTGGTAACACACGAGAAAATGTAATGTAGACTTATCTTGAATGTAATCTACGCCGTGGTGCTGAAAATTTGCAAGTGTTTAAAGTGTTTAGGCGGTAATTGTGTTTCCGTAGGAATTACTTGCAATTGTTCACGTACAAATCCACATTGAGAAGCATCTGAATCTAGTCTGTAGATTGCAGGTTTACCCGTGTATGTTACCATGCTTTAAATTTTGTGTGGTTACACTCCAAGTAAGATCACGTTCTTTTTTTCCTCCTTCAAATTCACCAGGTTCATATATAGCTTACAGTATCATTACCTAACACTGGTTGTTTTGAATTGTTGCTCTCCTTGCATTGGCATATGTTTGTTTGTAATTGCATTAATAGGTGTCATGGCAATTGTACAAATAATTTCATTATTTAATGCAGCTATTACCCTTGGTAATCTTGCAACCCATTCTCGAGATCTCTTACCGGTCTGAACCATTTCACTAACATATTGATATCTAAAAAACCGTTCATCGACAGTTCGATCAAAGAATGCTTGATCACGATGAATTGCAATGTGTCCAAGTCTGATTTTAACGTTATGTTGCTTAATTAGTGAAGATACTTCGCCGAGAAATTCTTTACTTGGATCAAGCTGTAATAACTGACCACGGCAGTGGTCCACGCCAATAAATTCGTTTAAGCGCAGATGCAACTTTCGTGGTTATTTTAGTTGATAGCGGCACATCTTCTTTATATCTTTTTGCAACATCAACGACGTTTAACACGTACATGTATGTGCATGATTGAATTTTGTTGATTTAAGTAGTATTGTGCGACAAAAAATAAGATATCCGCTTGATGAACTTCTTTAGGAACACTGACATCAAAATAGGAGTACTAATTTAATGCAAGAATTAACTTCACGTCTGTGAGGTGCCTTTGTTGCAAATTTGGATTTTTGTACTCGATGTCATGAAAGTAGCACGCAATCACATTTGCTGGATACTCTCCAGGTTTTGGTTGATCTTGATCGTTAAGTCTAATATCAAGTCGAGTTCCAGGGACACAATAATTATAACCTGGAAGATGGTTTTTTTCCTGATTATTTGGCCCACTGATTTCCTGATAATTTTCCAAGGAAAGCCGCGGTATCTCCATCTGTATTTCACGCGGAGATACATTCATACTTGCACATACCACAAGTTACAAATATGCCTATACATGCGTGGTTGTTATCCTTTGTAATTATTATTGTTAATTTAGCGGTGGGAGTATTTGTTCTCTATCTAACACAATATAAATTCATATGTTATTGATATGAATATAATTGATCTTTCAGCAACACAAAAGCAGTAACCAGTCAAGCACCATCCAACACTACCAAATTATATCATGATAAATATAATTTCGACTATCTGGATCTGGTAAATTGCAATTATTATTTATTTTTGTAATGAGATGGTTAAATTGGTATAATTTATATTTAGTAGCACCATCCGTTTACGATCAGAAATGTTATGAAGTACTTAAGGATTTTAATAAAAATACAAAATCGTTATACGACGGAGATACTAATATTATTGAATTTATTACTGGTATTATGAAGCACCATCTCTAGATTAAGTTCATGGATTTATTAATAATCTCGTAGTACATGTTAATGTGATGTTAGATAAACAATCAAATCCAGCACGGATATTTTCCAGAGGTAGATACAAAAATGCAAATGTAATCAATGTTACTCAGCGATATACCCAAATACTTAAAGTAATCAGAGATAACTGCAATATTTTAGTTGTGTTTAAAAGAGTTTATACACCATTGTTTATGATATTCAATACGTTGCGAAATATTCATTGGACGTGGTGTTCAGGAGACATAGACTTAATTTAAAAATGTTTTTCAGCGCTTCAAGCTGACCCGTACGGTTTATCACTAAAAAATTTAGACGAACCCCGATAATGTTATCGTATATGTCTAGATAAAATATTCGGTTAATTACAGCAGCAGGGAGGGCGAACGATAATGTTCGGCGGGCAATACGCAAACGATACACACGCATCGCTGTATTTACTTTAACGATAAATCACCATGAGCTAACTACGCGATTTAATTTTGATCCAAATAACGCAGTTAGAAAACGGAAAGGAGGGTGTTAATGTAATTTCAGCCTTTTGTAGAACCCGTCATTTTGCAAACAATCTGGAAAAATTTTGTAGGGTTTGCCATCTCTGATGCTGCTGCTCTTCAAGTTAGATGAGTACATGTAAATCTTAACCAGCTATAACTAGATAACATTTCCCACCTTATATGCCTTGTTTATCAATTATCTTTGTCTCATTACTAAACGAATATGTCCAAAATGTAATATAAACTCAGGGTCAATTTTGGCTTTATAACTCCAAGAGGAACATATTGCCATCATCAAACATGAGTAGAAATTCACAATGTTTACAGCAGCTTTAACTTTATAATTATGTTTCATGTGCAAATACCACATTTTTCGGAGTCCACGAAAAATGAAAATTTTAAAATTAAACTGATTAATAAAATTGAAATTACATCAATATTGTGTTAGAATAGTGCGACAGAAGAAAGTAACCAGAAACCCCATCATTTGAATGATAGAAGTCCCATAAGTGTGTCGAAATTGTACCAGAAGTGTACAGGTACTGTGTGCCACATTTTTGCTGCTAAACATTTCACACATCAAAAAAAACAAACTATTTTTGCATACTGTTAGACTCTCTTGTCTTAAATTAAGTGACAAAAAAGAAAAACTAACAAGTTTAGTATCATTGGATCAGAAGTTGTTATAAAATATGAAATAATTGGAAATTGTCGGTGAATAAATATTTAATGAGCTAATCCTCTTCTGATTGTAAGACAAAAACAAAACATCAATAATATTGACAAAGACATATTTACTAACTTTAATCTTATAATACCAAATTTTAATATTATGTACACTGTAAAAGTTTGAAAGTATAATTTTCTGATGTTTGGAATATATTGCAGGTAATGCTCATCAAGTAATTAGAAAAGAAGATTTGTCTGCCACACAGCGAGGCGATTTATTCTTCTGAAAACAAAGGGAAATAAACCTTGGTTGCTATGGTTTTTTTTTTCTCAATGAAACTGAACACTAATGGCATTATTGAATATCTCATACACAATGGTGTTTGTCCTAATAGAAAACAAATAGAAATATCTAAAGTCGATACAAGAAAAAATAAAAAGGTTTCATGAAATCTAGAGACGGTGAAAAAGTAATTAGATTGATTTATAGCAATAATAATACGTAATTTTATGAGCATATTTAAAAATTTGTTTCAGATTTTATGTCCTGGAAATTTATGTTGGAAACATGCATGATCGTCAGCTTTGATCCATGGAAAAACAGTGAATATTTGTACAAGGAGAAACGTTATTTTAGAGACAGATGTTTAGATGACATTTTTAGCATAACGAAGAGATAAATGACGATTATTTTCAGAAAAGTAAATTTCTTCTACTGTTCATCATTTTTGTTTCTTCACTTCAAGCTGCATTGTTCACTCAAACAGTCTGATTCAATCTTTGATTTGCGGATTTACCGATTAAGGTGTTTCGAAACAAATCTCTCGATTCGTCAAGAGGTTATGTGCGATCTAAACAATTGGGCGGCAGTAGTAAGGCAGACATGTTTGAACATCTCAGATTTCATAGCGTGTCACAAATGAATTGAATCAACGTTAAACGTAACATCAAGTTGATTTTCACGAACTTTACGTTCGGACGATGAATACATGTATGCTGGTCAAAATCTGTATTTTATTATCGTAGTTTATCATTTCATTCCTCGTGCTTTGTGGTATTTTAACTGCCGGAAATATAGCTACGACAACGAATTTTCCAACCGGAAGTTGTCTGACCCATATGTGGGTAGGGGTGCCACGATGCACTAACCCCTTGATACAACTCGAAGGAGTACACCCAGAAGTTCTGTACGTCCACCACATCTATACATATATATGACGGTATAATGAAACATAATTGCGTAAAATAAAACTTATGCATAAAGGACACGAGTTAATACAAACGACATATTGTTAATAATTTTCTACTTTATTTTACAAAATAATTGTTTTTAAATCTGCTTATGAAATTTTTACAATTTCCTACCCCTAGAAGCCAGAGTTTACTCAATGACAGACACAAGTGCTGTCCACCCTGCAAAATTTTACTCAATGATAGACACAAGTACTGTCCACCCTACAAAATTTTACTCAATGACAGACACAAGTACTGTCCACCCTACAAAATATTACTCAATGACACACAAGTACTGTCCACCCTACAAAATTTTACTCAATGACAGACATAAGTAATGTGCACCCTACAAAATTTTACTCAATGACAGACACAAGTACTGTCCACCATACAAAATTTTACTCAATGACAGACATAAGTAATGTGCACCCTACAAAATTTTACTCAATGACAGACACAAGTACTGTCCACCATACAAAATTTTACTCAGTGAATGACACAATTACAGTCCACCCCTAGAAGATTGTACTCAATGACAAACACAATGAAAGTTACATAAGCATATTTAATGCATTAATTAATTAATAAATTAGTAAATTGTGCTCAGTCACATTGCACTGTTAATCTGATAAGTATAATCAACAGGGAAAGTTTGCCATCTAATGTTTACTTTCAACTGCACTGATAGGGAAAGGTACATTTAAGGTTAAAATAAATATAGAATGACAGACGCTGTTTGGTTAAAAGCTAAACAATATAGGGCACGACCACCCCTCTTTGATTGTAAGGGTATAGTACTAACAGACATGCATCCAGTTATAAAGTTTTATCATTGAAACAAAAACAGCCTCCAATAATGTCACTTTAAACACGAAATTTTAAGAAAACCACTGTTGCACAAAATAAACGTCGCATAATCTTGTTTTGACAGTAAAGATCTAGTACTCCTTAATGACCGTCAGTAAGATAGTACGAATATACCATATCAGGAACTCCGTCTGTTTTAAGAGGGTCGAAGTATTAGAGATATAGACGAACATTGCATTTAGGAGTCCAAGCAAGTTTCCCGGTTTCGCGCCACAGGAATCCGTGCGAGCAGCCACCGAAACTGAGAGTGAAATAGAAAGTCCGATAATCAGTGTGATAATACAATTAAAAAGAAACCCCATGCTACAAGCGAAAAAAAAAACATTTAAATCAGCACTGAGGAGAGCAGCAAACAATGGCCCGAGTGGTGAAAGAAACAATGTGACACGTACATTTACGAGCGAAAAACTGGTTATGTTCGGCCTATGGAAACGCATACCCCACACCAAATAAAAGAAAGGATTAAAGAAGCTAATCAACTTCCGAAAGGTTCTGACGATCCTGTCAAACTGTTTAAAAAGTTTTGAAGTCTAGAGAGTATATATATATATATATATATATATATATATATATATATATATATATATATATATATATATATATATATATATATATATATATATATATATATGTGCAATAAACTGACGACGAACAGTACGAAACTAGTAAATAACTAGCCTAAGCGCTTTAGACTCTTAATGAGCCTTTTTCAAAGGCAAATACAAAACATATATACGACAAATAAACACAAAAACGTTGTGTTTGTAAACCTCTACATGGCTGTCTTCACATGTGCTAAAACTATAAATACAACCAACTTGTATAGACTAGTTGCGGAAACTGAAAACGTTGTATAATTCCCTAAAAGTCCTCAAGCCAAAGCGACATCTATTTTTACTTTTTGTACATATGTAACGCAGATTATATCCCGGATATTTGATTCTATACCGGTTATTCTTATAGTAAAAATTGAAGGATAATAAGAAGATTTAGAAAATGTTAAATTCTACTAGTGCCTAATATATGAAGTAGGTAAACTTGATAGAAAAGTATTATATGCATTTTGTGTATTTTTCAATGCAAAAGTTTTATGAAGTGTAACTTTAGAATGTGTGTGTATGTATGTATGTAAACAAAGCTTGACTTATTGCTCCAGACTAGACGAGAATTATTATATTAATTACAGAGATCCCGTGTACCCTCGCTTGCAAGAGCGTCAACCAAATAATGTAGCCGTGTCTACACCGTTATGCGTGACACCTTATCTTTGAGGAAGTCCGAACTCTGCCCCCCCTCTCTCTCTCTCTCTCTCTCTCTCTCTCTCTCTCTCTCTCTCTCTCTCTCTCTCTCTCTCTCTCTCTCTCTCTCTCTCTCTCTCTCTCTCTCTCTCTCTCTCTCTCTCTCTCTCTCCTTTTGGTCATGGAATAGAAAATTACTAAGGATTCGTAAAAGTTTAATAAAGAGTCATTTTCATAAAAGTTTTATCTTTTAGCTTTTAAACTGTATTACCAGCCATTTAAAAGTGGGGTGTGGGGTGTATATATTCCCGTATACTATTCTGCAATTAAGCCGTTAAAACCCCACAGTTGTTGCTACGGCTACTTATTTAATGTGTATACTTTTTGCTGTATTATAAATTAATTCAAATTAAAAATAGGTCTTGAATGTTGTATATTACAATAATTGAAGTCGTTAATAGATACTCTGTGTGTAATTAATTTTCTTGCTATGATCTCATACTACTACTACAACAACTTATTATTATTATTATTATTATTATTATTATTATTATTATTGTTATTATTACTATTATTATTATTATTATTATTATTATTATTATTATTATTATTATTATTATTATTATTATTATTATTGCTGTTGTTGTTCTTGTTCTTGTTTAAGGATAATATATTGATAATGTATAACCACGGCTATTATTCTACTGTTATGCTTCAAAGTTTTCTCAAGTATGTATCGTTTCACTACCAGTTCTTATTACTTTGGATTATACATCGCTGCCTTTAAACTATCACTACATTAATTGGACCAATGGGTTGCTTTGAAGATTTTACAACAATAATCGGATCAGTGAGATGCCTTTAACATATCACTACACTTATTATGGTTGTTTGTTTACCCACATCTTCACAAGTCAGGTTGCTATACGTATACGGGGACAATAGCGAAACAATATGACTTGTCATTGAAATAGGTAAAAAGTAATATAGCAACAATGGAAATTTAACATTGGAATGATACCTGGGGGTCAATAGTAATTGAACATTGGTGACATCATGGGATTTATAAGGACAAGACAACTATTTATAGGGTGAAATGCATTTATAGGGACAATTTCACATTTATGGCCTAAATCAATATGTACCCATCTCGGTAAATACTCCATGTATGTGGGACATATGACTTAAAATTAACAGAACAGAAAACTAATTTTACCTAGATTATATCATGATAATTGCTAATAGACTAACATATCCAGAAAACGGCAGTAGAACCAAAATTTA
This sequence comes from Potamilus streckersoni, assembly GCA_016746295.1. Classification (NCBI taxonomy): domain Eukaryota; kingdom Metazoa; phylum Mollusca; class Bivalvia; order Unionida; family Unionidae; genus Potamilus; species Potamilus streckersoni. The sequence continues at coordinate 1,188,302 of JAEAOA010002171.1, forward strand.
AAACTAATTAGAAAAGAGATAATCACAGCAGTAGTATGGGGTGGCCTGATGGAGACATTGGATTTTATTGACATTTGGTGAAAAGGAATATAGTAACAATAGGAATTTAACATTGGAATGCCACATGGGGAACAAATCAAGATGAACAATGGTGACGTCATGGAGTTTATAGAGTCCAAATAATTTATATGGTGAAATCCATTTGTATTGATAAAGTTTGATAGGAACAAACATAGACATACAGAAACGAACATGTACACAGCCAAACAAAGAAGACGGACACGCACAGAAATAATGAGATGTTCCAAAGAGAGACTCAAAAACAGAATAGAGACTCCAAAAAGAGACGTCTATTGTATGGGTACAAATCATTTATTCAAGTATATACATGTGCTCTCTGGCCTGATCTTTGGTCTAAGCACTATTCATTTAATACTTACAAATTTGAACATGGTACACACCTATTTGCATTTGGTCTGGTTTTTGGTTCTAGAAAACTAATTTAAAATGTAAATTTCATGCCTTGAAAAAACATTTAATATACAACGTATTTACCTTTCATTAAAAATTGACATTTTTTAATTTTATAATTATGTCTATTTTTAAGAAAAACTAAAACAAAACCAGAAATAAAGAATCAAATAAGACAAAGTTTATGCTCCTCTTTTTATCCGTCACACACGTTATTTAAATCTGGTCAGCTACCGTTTGTGTCCCAGCATAAATGTTACCCTTCATGTACACTCTTTAATTCGTAGATCTGTTGGCATATCCATGTGATAGGTACACTTATCGATAAGAAGATCAAGTGGTGTAATTTTCTTATTCCCATGTAGGTACAACGTATGCCATCTGAATGGTCACGTTTCCATCGGTGATGTCAAATTTTTCTCTCCTCGTATGCACATCTTTTGACAGCCCTCAAAAGTTGGGAAAACGTTAATTCTGCAAATGTACTAAATCCGATATATGCAACAGAGTTCAAACCATCATGATACATAAATATGCTCAAAAGACCTCAATTTTTGACTTGACACTGACGCTTGAGTTCCTCTAACGGTGAGTCAAATAAGTTCGTAATGAAACCGATTGCTTCCTAGGGTGGAATGTCAGACTCGAAGTCTTTACATTTCACCGTATAGGTGTATGCTGTTGTCTTAAATTGTCTCAATGTCGCTGTCAGAGACATTCATATGTTAAAATACTCCTTTAGGTCCACAAAATCCTTTCCCTTCTTGTACGTACTTTGCTGTGACGATATGGTGATGAAAGATGTTAATGATGTTTGTTTATTCTCTTGTTTCATCTGTATAGAGTGAATCATCTTTCTCGGCAGTTTGTCCTCGCAATGAAGTGTCGTTCTTTGAAGTCGTCCAGTTTTGATACTGGGTGATATCAGCGTGTCCATAAGGTAAAGCCTTGTGGTCTGGAAGTCGCACTGGTTGCACGTAGTTTTCGATGGCGTTAGTAAATAAACAAGCAAGATGCAGTACTGCATTGATGAAGTAATCGTGAGACACAGCATCTCACTCAAGTTTCTCATGGGAACCGAGTCTCTCGCTCGATATTTCCTGTGTGCAAGGATTCGTCATTTTAACTTGGCGTTTCTTCTCGTAATGAAATATCGGTCTTGATACTTTTCCTCCATATGTACTGACCAATATAAGTGAAATAGTTGTGAAGTCGGGCTCACTTCTGTTAATTTTTTCCAAAAGCCCACTGACGATTTGGTGTGTGGCTTAAAGTGCAATCTTATGCGGTTCGTTGGTGGTCACTTCAAAATATTGATCCTCTCCAGATTGCAAGGCTTCTTTCAACACACCAAAGTTAACCACTTGACTGAAGCGATGATTTAGAGTTAATCCTTTGACCTTGCACTCCTTGTGCACTTCTCCTTGTTGGTTCCGGTATTCGTAACCGTAATATTTAGGACCGCCACTAGCAACACTTAGAATCTTCTCAACGCGGTAATCGTCCTTCCAGTCTCCTAAACGATATCATTCGAGTTTAGAGTGACGGTGCAAATGTTCCTATCAAGATTCAGAACACGATCTTCTAATTATTGTGAGGCATCGTACAATTTTAGGCGAGCATGTGCTGTCCTGTATGCCGCAATGATGACATTTCAAAATTTGTCAGCATTTACAAACTCAAGTTCTTCCTCATAATTGACCAGGATCAAGCCTTCACAAATGACGTCCACTTGTTTCATGTATTTAGTTTCTCGTAAATTATTCGGAAGTAACGGCTAGTTTCTGTCAAATACTCTATCTAGTGTAAACACAGTCATTGCGCCATTTTCCTGACAAACAATTCAACATCACTTTGGCAAATGATCGTCGTCCTCAATTTTTCTCAACGTGGTCTACGTGACGCATTTCTGGTCCAAGTACTTCTCTTTGAAATTATTTTGGTCAGGGTTTATACAACAGGAACGATAGCCGCTTGCTTCTTGTTTTAGTTTCAAAAAAGTATCCATGTAGTCCGGGAAAATGCATTTCTAAGTCTCTTGTGGTACTGATCTGTCTTTGGAATGTGTACATTTGGTACACTTATAGCAATTGGTATCCCAGGTCCAGAGCATTAAACATTCTTTGTTGACCCACGTTTGTGTCAATGCTCGTTCTTCCTAAGTGTGTTAACAAGGTTAATCTTGGCTGCATGTTCAGCACTGGAGCGACATAAAGAAAACATTAGTTTCCGTTGGTAATGGTAAGGTAAATCGGGATAGTAAAAGTCAATGGGAGGCATTACTTTGCACCTAATTATTCTTTCGTACTGTCTAATTTTGTCCAAGTTAATGTGTTCCATCGGCAATGTGACGGTATTTACACACTTAAGGATACAACTAACATATGTTCAGGTATTTGATTTCTTCTTTTTCCTCGTCGGCGTTGTAAAATAAACAGGTGGCAATCGTCCGTCCTCAATGCAAACTGTCCCGAGGTTCCAACAGCTTGTAACTTTCCACGATGCGCTTAAATTCGGCAAAAGTTTTCCAGATGCTGGTCGTACTCGTGTCCCCACATTTTTACGACTTGGTATCCTTGCTGTTCGAACTTCCAGCTGCGTTGACAAGTGTCCTTGTAAACGCCTTCCATGGTACGTTATAAAAAATGATTTTTGTTGTCATGCTGACTGTAGCAGATCGGACATCCGTCAAATAATCATCCGTTGAACTTGTACACGACTTTGTGGGTGGGGTAAGTCCCAGCAATCCACAGAATAATTTCAAAAATTCTTTTCGTCTTTTCCGTTTATGGCATGTCGGATCCATTTGTTTTCCTTATCGCACAAGAAATTTAGCCAATGCAGAGTTTTGACCGTGTGAAGTCGGATGATAGCCAGAGTATTCTCGAGCATGAATCCTTTGCGATACACTAAGGAACATGCTTTGGATATGATGCAGGCTTTCTTTAATGGGTCGATCCCTTTGTGATTCATGATAGATTCCCGAAATGTTCCACAGCAACGCCGTAAAATATCCACGTCGAATCGACAATAGTTTAACATTTCTTCCTGAAAGTCGAAGGGGTCCGAGAGTGGTACTAATCGTAGAAAGCTTATCCTTTGCTCGGTGTCCATCTTGTCGGGCTCATAATATTGAGCATCAGGCAAATGTGACAGAAAGGTGTTTTGATTGGCTTCAATATTGAAAAAAATGCGCGAAAAAACATTTGGCCATATCTGTCATTCTAAACGTTTGTACCATATCCAAAATTTGTATCTATTAAACGGATAGTGCTTAGGCCAAATTTCAGTTCAGAGAGCCCATGTATATACTTGAATAAATATTTTCAACCCATATAATAGACGTTTCTCTTTGGAGTCTCTATTCTATATGTGAATCTCTCCTTGGAATATCTCTATCATCTTTTCTGGGTGTCCACCTTTGTTTGGATGTGCATTTGTTTGTTTCTGCATGTTTATGTTTATTCTTATCAACCTTTGTCCCTACAAAAGCATTTCACCCTTAAAATAATTTGGACTTTCTAAACCCCATAATGTCATCCATGTTAATCAGGTGGCATTTCAATGTTAAATTCCCATTGTCACTATATTCCTTTTCACCATATTTCAATGAGACGTCCCAATGTCCTCATAATGCCGCCCCCCTTACTGACATGATTATCTCTTTTTAAATTACGTCAATAACTCTAAACCGAAGATTCTAACCCACCGAGTTTTTTCTAATAGGGATAGCTCATTTTGTTACCTTACCTTGGACGTTTCTTATGGTATGATCCAGACACGTTCTCTCAGCCAAACATTTTATCTAGACCTATACGAGATAAGTAATAAATCCTTCGAGATTGTCTAAAGAAGGGGCTTTTTTGATATCGTTGATAAAGTATATTGACTCCGTAAATGTCGTCATCATCGAACAATAGTTATGAGTTTTCATTAAAATCTTTAAGGACTCCATAACATCGTTTATCATCTACAGATGGTGCCACCAAGTACAACGTATCATACTTGATCCATCTCATTATCAGATTAAGTAATACTTAAATTGTAATTGTGTTTTACCAGACCCATATGGACCTATAATAATTACTCTGATAGACTTTGGTAGTGCCGGATGATGCATGACTGGCTCCTGCTTTTGTGTCGCTGAAAAGCCAACAATATTCGTGTATTACAAATATAATAAATAGTAAGGCTTTATACTATATTCGATGAAGAGGGAAAACCTCCACCAATGTATTAACAGCAGTAAAAACAAAAGATAAAATGCGTGCACTTACAGGCAAGTTTGTGAAATGTGGAACAAGCACACGAAGACAGGTGGTGATATTACTGCTTCATTGGGAAAATTAAAATGAACACCATGAGCTAAATAACCAGAGAGAAAACACCTTCCAGGATATAAGTATTTATGGTCATTGAACCCGACTTGATATCCGACTTGACGAATGAGATCAGCCAAGACCTGAAGTGTATTCAATAAATGCGATTGATAAATCGTGTCACGTTAATGATGTTGCATATAAAAATTAAGATTTGCAAGAACGACGTATTGCAGATGTGATGTTAATTCATGCGCTGAATACCATCAAAATATATCTCTCAGGGAAACACTTGCTAGTTTTCTAGTAAAATTTGCGATGAAGGGTAAACTAGTGCTAGGGCCTGGTAACTAATCAACTGATAATTATCATAATAATGGAATCAATTTATTATAGTCCAAGAGGATATTGGAGGGGTAAGCAACGATTAGATCCACAAATATCGCACTTTCTGTTGCTGCAAATGGGTTTGCACGATAGGCAATATGACACCACCTTAAAAAAATCAGTATGCACATTTTAATGTCGGTGCTCAAAAATGAAGTTCGTGAAGCAAATATTTTTGTTTTTACCACACTATACCATTAAAAATGGTAGACGTCAATCACGCCCATATAAGTACGCGTTAACTGTCGTTGGCGTTGCAAGTAGATATAAAGAGGCAGAGCCATTATCAGCAAATATAGCATCTGAAGTTACATAGGCTTCTGAACGAATTTATCAACGAAGAACCTTGCGATGGACACAACTATTACAGGTTGATTCTGGAAAAGAATTTCTTGGTTCAGTATCAGCTCTGATAAAACAAACAACGTTAAAATCAAAGAAAAAATATGCAATTCATCGTGATCAGGCAATCGTTCAGCGATTTAATCGAACACTTGCTGAGCGGTCATTTGGGTATCAGTATGCGCAAGAAATATCTCCGAATAAAGTGGAGAAAGACGTGACATCTCGTGAATGGGTTGCAAGATTACCAAATATGATAGCTGTGTTAAATAATGAAATTCCTCTTGAAACATGCATGAAACCCATCCGCGCTAGCACAGAGAAATATATACCTGTACAAAGACATAACCCATTCTCTCAGCTATCACTAGGTAATGTGTCAGATATTTATGTGAGCCCGGTAAACTTGAAGGGTGTAACAAAAAGAGTAAATGATCCTATTTGGAGCGTGACAACACATAAAATTTTTAGCGTGGTAAGATCCATTGGTAGACCTGCAATCTATAGACCAGACTCGACTGCTCATCAAGCGCGAACAATTACAATTAATTCCTGAAGACACAATTTATACCGCGTTCAGTTTTGTAAACTGACACCCCTACATCGATTACATTCAATACAGGTCAGCATCGCATTTTCGCGTGTGTGGCTAAAAGTACTAATAAGTCTATCAACGGTAAAATGTCATGGAATATTATTCCACAATATATTACAGTTCAAGCTCACGCTATGCTTATTCTGCCGTTGTTTCAGTGTCATAATACATTCAGCATCAATTATTTGTTTTAGTCACATTGCTTATAACCATATAATCTTTTCTTGATCAAGACGAAGTCGATATTAACTAAATCGTCGATGTCGGTGAAGCCAGTGATACCTCTTCGCAGCTGATATATTCATTATTTGGCCGTTCGATCTGGTCATCGACAATCCAGATATTCGTATCAGAACTAGGTAATCTCTGTGACGAGTCGATTACATTCAATACAGGCCAGCATCGCATTTTCGCGTGTGTGGCTGAAAGTACTAATAAGTCTATCAACGACTATCCTAGTTTGCAAAGGGTTTCATCGATCGTTAACTCGCTCTCAACAGCATTGAAAGGAACTTAATATCATTTAATACAAGATTTTGTTTATCACCGCAACATTGAATCTCAACTTCAATATTATGTCGTCGAGTATCTGCTGGGTGTTAACATAATGATACGAGTAGGTTTGAAATTTATTCTTTATGTAACTGAAATTATTGTTGTTGTTAAAATGTATGACAAACTATCGATCTAATTGCGACTATCAAATCAGCAGGTCCCCATAAATTTCAAAAATCATTCCTAGGAGTTTCTGGAATTACTTTACGTTTAATCTCACACCGTATTTCATCTGACTAATAAACTTTTTAAGATCAGTTATTTCATCTTAAAAAATCTACAAATGTGTTAACCATTTATGTGGAGACTGCTCAACAAAAGGCGGTGGTTGACCATGATCGTCACACATAATCAAAGCAGTATTTTTTTTCAATAACCAGTCAATAAATATATTAATATTTCCAACGATAACTTGTATTTTATCCCAAATAATAATCTTATAAATGCATTTCTCACCCACCTGTGATGGACTCCATGCGTCTTCGCACCATATAAAGAAATTATGATAAGGTTAAGATTTTTACTCCTCGTTATTTCGCTTGCGTTCCTATGTCTGGGTGTGAAAGCAATCATATCTGAACAACTGAATGATTCAATCACACGCCATGATTTACTTGAATCACCACACCCATTAAGGTAAACGGTTTTATGTCGGGCCACAGGATCATATACCGATACCGCTGATTTTGACACTTGATTATTATTCTTTTTAGTCCCCTTAATTTCAACGTCGGCATATTCAGAATAACTAAATATATTTACGTATTTTATTCTTCATTCTCCCTATGATGAATAATTGCAAAATGTAATTTTTTCTACAAAATCCAATTTTTTAAATGTATATAAAATTAATGTGTGGTAACTCTGACCACAATCAGAGAAAATAGTTTTATCATCAATAATACATTTATTGAAATATTCGTGAGCGTCGAAGATAATAAATGAGTTAACTGCAGGGACTCACCATCAAGAAAACTCACAATTGTACCTAATTTAGTTCCGTCTCATAAATAAGCATTACTTCGATTTATAATGTGTTTCTTTCCGTTGTATCAACAGTTATATTGTTGAATTCAGCATTGTCCATAATTAATCTTGGACAATGTAATTTATAATCATAAGATCAATGAGTAAATCTACCAACTATTTTTCTACCAATAACGTTTGCAGCTTTATTTTCATAATCAGTCGTATTCGGAGTTTCATCATCGGAATAATTATTATGCTGTATCAACCAAATTTTGTTTCTGCAGACGATAAGATATAATTGTTTCATTTACTTTCAACGATGTCAATAATCTTACATCAAGCTTGTATCGTAATAATACCATTGGAGCCCCAAATTTTTTTAAAAAATGTCTCACAAGCCATACATAAACAACAAGTTGGAGATTTTTTTTGCAAACTCGAGTGACTCGATACAGGCAAATCATGTCAGATCAAGGTCTGATTAAGGTCCTTTTATCGCTACTCTTGTCATCTCGAGCGTTAGATGTCCAAATCATTCAGAAAAATCCTCGTATCCAAGAATACTTCCAGGATGAAAAGCTACCATATCAACTGAGTTAACGTCACTTTAATCATATTTAGTATTCCACCATTTGATGCAATCCCGTTGAATATCTTCAAGAAATTCAAATCGTGCCGGTTGCCATGAATGTTTCTCCTGAGCAAAGTGAGCAGCAACTGACCGAACGGTAAAATATTTATTCAGTAATTGTCTAAACCCTGACATTGTCATGGGTATATATGAACGCAATATTTTTCATTTCTTAGCAGAGATTCTGCTCGATAAATTTCTCCGCTAGGTTGTACACACTGATCACAGCTCACAGATTCTGAAGTTAAAGAACCACACGGACACAGAGTCACTCTTACTGATATTTCTGAACAAAATATATGATTATAATAAACCTTTAAATATTATATCTCGTGGAAATGTCACATGCGTGTGCGTTATGATTAATAATTTCTCTCGGAAGGCCTATAATTGTTTATTCATATTTTGATGTAAACATTTCTTAACGTCTTCAGTGTTATTGGGAATTTTAATTTCTCTCCCAGTTCAACACGTCGCTGATAGACGCTCCAATATCTTTAACTGTTTCTGCCCACTTATTTATTTTTTACGTCAAAAATCCATTAAACCATTTTCACGTATCGCGTTTGTAAAGTTTTCTTGTAACTCGCTCGGCTAGACAGTTGAAGCTAGAAAATTCCATTGGTTCAACATCAGTAACGCAAGGTTTTTATTTAACGGATATATCGTATAAACAACTGCAGTAACAGGATACGATCGTTCATAATATGGTTTGTCAATACCAATCAACACTCCTGATCTGGAATTTTTTTTATTTAATACGACAATATTATGTCCACTGTAAAATCGGACAGAGTCACGTTTGTCACGGATAATTCAAGTGTTGTCGTCTGTCTCAACAATAAAATTTATTAGAATAAAATATCTTTGATTGTCGAGATAGTTACCAATCTTCCTTATTTGATCGTCGTTCATTGTAGCATCAACAATTTGATTGTGAATGTTGACCAGACATGAACCTCATCACCGTCGCAAAATTCCCTCATGGCTATCAGTGATATCCTTATTCATTAAATCCAGATCTTGCATCGACAAATTAAATCTAGGTTTCAGTAGTTTGTCAAGATCTAATCTGGCTCTAGAAGTCTTAATTGCTGATAATCTGTCAAACTCCTCCATATCATAATTAAGACAAATATCTTTTTAAATTGAAGTTTACTTATTTATATAATAATTGAAGCAAAATTAATGCAATTGGTCCATAATCGGTTTTACGACTCCTTGTAACAGGACTTTTGTAAATAAATTATGTGTATTTAATATGCAAAGCTTTTGCAGAAGGAGTCTAGGAGGGTTAACTCAGATGTGTGTATGCAACGTGATAGTACAAAATACAGAATTTCCTATTAAAACCGCTGAAGATTAGATTGCCATATTTTAAAATTAATAATTAAGACAAATATTTAAAAGAAAATGGAACAAAATAAATTTCCAAAGCATCCTATCATCACGAATTATGAAGCATCTTGAGATGGTGTAATCAGGAACTGTCAACTAAAAAGCAGTCGGTACTGTTGAAATAACCGGTTATCTCAGATTTGGTGCTTGGGAAAAACTATTACTCACATAGTTTTGTCTACGAATGCTTTAATAAAATAATCATAGATGGACATGTGATCGATCACATCAATGACGTAATCTTGGTAATTCCTTAAGCAACTACAAGCTATCACACAGTCAAAATTTTGTACGAGTGGGTACTGTTAAACACCAAATGATTGGAAGGAGGGATATTAAGTTTGTAAATGCAGAGACGGACAAAGAAATAATATTTCATTCGATAAATGCATCTGGTAAATATTTTGATATTCACCCTCTATCTGGAAAATATATTTAAAATATTGGCATTTTCAAAAAATTACGATCAGCGAATAATATTTATGTACACTGCCACTTCTGAATAAAACAAGAAAGCATAATTGAATATTATTATATTTGACGAAGCTAGATAACTGTCAAGCAGAGATCTCTCTGTTAGAGTATTTAAGTAGTTGTCCCTCATGTTATTGCACAATTTTGTATGACTACAGTGATTCTTTCTGTCACAGTTATATCCAGTAACATATCTGTAGTCAGTGGATCAGAATAATTTGTAACAAAAGGATATTTACACCTTTTACTGTAATAAGTTCAGATTGTTCACAAATATGATATTTACAAGCAATCCAGGAGGTTGTATTTTACATACTCAATGGCAATATTTCATCGCTCATCAACATCAAGTAAATCAAGATTGGATATAGGAAGAATCAACAAAGTGTCCATGGCAGTCTTTCTCTTTCATTACATTTTTTTAGTCCTTATCCTGTTGCTTTTTATGCCATTCCAGCAGCTGTTACAACAGCATCAAGTGCAGCCACTTTTGCAGCAGCTGGGGTTGCAGCGGCTATCAACGCTGATATAAGTGCAAGATGTGGCAATATACCACTCATCTGGGCGATGTCTTTAATCTCACCCGCAGAAAGATACTTTGGCTTCATTGAAGTGCACGAGTTGACATTCTGTCAGTGATAGTTTAGTTGAACCACCTGAGGTTTGTTCTTTTTTAGTATTATTTTTACTCCACACTTTTCTTTTGATTGTAGTTTTCTAATCTGACCAGGAGTGAAACTGACACGGACATGATGATATGACATTTATACTATCATGAGCGATCTCATTACATGTTTTCTACGGTGGTACCAATGACTCTTGTGCGGCCACCAATACCTTCAAGTAGCATTGTCTTATCGCTGATTATATCAGCTGTTGCTCGATAATTAGCAATAGCTCTTCTTGATGGAAGTAGAAGATTTTCGTGTGTCATCTTTCAGCATTGATCGACGTGTTGCGAATCCCAAGTTGAAATTTGTATTCATTGATATTACTGCAGGTGTTTACGCGTCTCATGTGGCAATTCTTATAGTACGTGTAGTAACTATTACTGCTTTCTAGTTGATCTGTTGTATCCATTGACGGACCAGCTGACCTCGCGTAATCGTCGCTGTATCTTGCAAGGCCATTTATAGTTCTGGCAACATCGACGTCTTGAATTGATTCAATTGGTCTTCTGTCGATGATATATGTAGCACTGTTGAACAACGCCATAGTGCCTATATTTACAAATTCAACCATAATATTAGCTCTGTATTCGGTAATATTTGTTTTAAAAATTCACATTCTACTTTAATAAATCATTCTGCAGGTAAGAAACATTTGCTTGTGTTAGGAACTTGCAGCTCAATTCGCACACGCTGATTTGGCTGTCGTGCGTCATACGAATAATATTAATAATCACGCACAGATTCATCCTTGAGAACTGGCGCATCCATGTTAAATGCGTGATAAGATACACGTTTGAACATCTATCTTATACTTAATATTGCTTTACATGAAGACTACTCCTCGCTATTAAACTAGGAGTTATATATTTCTTTCTTTTTCTGACATGGGTCTACCAGCTAATCCACTGCAATGCTGGATAATTTTACTGGCTGAGGTTTACGTCGAATTAATCATTTTAGTGTATACTTGATTGTTGATAATACTTTACTTGCAACATCACCAACAGCACCAATACATATTTCACGAACAACGCTAACAGGTTTCATTCCCAGGTGCTTGCAATTCATATTGCTTTATAGGTTGGTAATATCGAATTTACCATACTGGCCATTGTCGGTCTACGTTGATCATTATGTATGACTATCTTATTTTACGCCGTTTGTTTAATCACTGAAATAATCATCAGCAATTTCGTTAATGAGGGACCGAGACACATCAATATCCATGATACCGCCTGTAACAATCTCTGACAAATAGCGGCTGCTTCATTAATGATTTCTGGAGAATTATTACCAGCTTGTTATCCGCCAATCATAACATCGGCAAGGACTTTTTAGGTCATGGAGTAATATGACTACTTCCTCGAGCAACAAGGCCACTTCCAGTTGTTTCTTTCTTGGCGAACGTGATACCCTCCTTCAAATCTGATTTCTTCAGATTCTAAATCTTCGTTCACATTTTTCTTGTTCGTTCAACATCTTTAAATTTCGACGTCATTTTTTCTGTTTTCCTTGATTGTTTAGCTTCTTCAAGTATCTGCGTCATTTCTTTTTCTCTTTGCCTCCTTCCTTGTATTACTTGTTCAACATACTCATCTACTGCCTGGCTAACAATATTAACATTAATAATATTTTCCGCTCTTTTATTTGCGGACTATTAGTATGAAATCGCAGCTTTTAGAGCTTTAACATATTCTGAATTTATATACTTATATCCAAATGCGACAAGATCAAGTAATTGGTTTGGGTCCTCGATAGCGGCATATTCTCCTTCGTAAATTTATCTGCTATATACGTACTGATTCTTGGCTGAGTTTGTAGCCGTTCTTCAGGTTGTGGTTGAGGAAGTTAAATGGGTAGTGATTGCTCTGCTTGAATACGGCCAGCAATATCAACAGGCAATGTTTCAAGAGCTTTCTGTGTTGCCTCAGTTGCCGTAATAATTTTCTTTGTTAGTTCGACAATCGGTTTAAACAATTGTGCTGCATCTTCTACAAATTCCACCTGAGATTCCTGATGCTCTTGTAATTTTTGTTTGGCAGAATCCCAGACGGGAATTCGCTCTAGATCTATTCTAGTTGTATTATATTCTATTATTGATATCACGATGATTTAATTACAGCAGCAGAGAAGGTGAACTACCAATAATAAGTGTCCTGGTACTAAAACATACACGACATAAGAAATAAAAACAAAACGTCAGCGATAAAGTAACAAAAATGGGCTTACTCAAGTAGATAAATCTCGGTCACTTAAAGGCTTTAATTTGGCGTTATTGGCCTTGAATATTCATTTTTGTAAAAAGCTTTATTTGTCAAATAAAGACAATTCAACCAAGTGGTCTATTCACCCTCTCAGCTTCTATTTTTGTATGTTTTCAATGAAACTTTGGCTTGCGTAGTATAACGCAAATATTTTCTCTTCTTGTTTGTGACGTAGTAACAAAAAGTTACATTTTATTAAGAAACAATTAGTACCATAAGAATCCTACTGGATATATGTTCATTTCTGAACCTGTTTTTTGTTTTATAATGCTGTAAAGATAATGTAATTTGTATAAATTGCCATATATAAAGTCATTGCGTTTCATCGTATATGCTGGTATCATGTATACTACACGGTGTTAGATTTTCAGCTAATCAAAGTTGACCATGGTGATTATCAGGTTCGTGTGGATTATGTTAACTTGTTAACTATCTGGACCTTGTACACGCACGTATTAATAATATTTTCTCATTCAAGTCATACATTAATAAACATTATATTTGTATCAATAATCGAACGTATTATGTTGTAAATCCCAAATCCAACCAGGTTGTCTTTTTGTATGGTCCAGAGAGGTAATATTATCAATATGAGGAAAGCAAATAATCAATATTTATTTTCAATATAGAAATGTAGTGTTACCAATGTGAGAAATAGCACAGAAGAAAACATTTCTTTTCAAACCAGAAAAGTAATTTTACTAATGAGAGAAATTGCATACTAAGAAACCTCTTTCAATCTAGATAATGCGGCTCCCCTCCAAACTTCAAAACTTCCATTCTGTTCGGATATTATTTAACAGTAAGTGCATTCTACATTAGACACGAGGTGCGGTTTTACAGCCAATGAGACTTACCTATATATTACAGCCAATAAGACTTATCTGTATATTACACCCAATGATACTTACATGTATATTACACCCAATGACACTTACCTGTATATTACATACATCAAACTTGTGTATTACACCCAATGATACTCACCTGTATATTACACATAATAGACTTGCCTGTTTATTACAGCCAAAGAGTTGTAACTGTATATTACAGCTAATGATGTTGCAGGGCAACATGTATGAGCTGCTAAAGTATTGTATTTTGTTCTAGTGCACGTTTTGAAAATCATACTATAGTCGGTGGGATACCAATTTGCACAAATTAATTGCTTATCGGCTGTTTTGGCGACCGAAGACCTCTATCGCCTGGTGGAACAAACTCACTCTCTTCACCGTCGCTCCGTTAGTAAGCTATAGAATACAATTAGAAGTTATAAATCAGCCTGTTTTTTATAAATGAAAACAATCAGCGATTAAAAACTCCATCATGACCTAACCAAAGTTGCTAGACCAGACCACATTAATTATAAACTGTCCAAAAATGATTCCTGAAATGTAAGTGTCCTTGTAAAGTTTATTAATAAATAACTTGACGCCAGTGTGTTGTATATTTTGTTAGGTATATGTAATTGAACTGCTTGCGTGTTAAGTTTTAAATTCGTTTCATTTTATTTTTGTTTCATTACATTATATTGTAATGATTATTGAAGGCATTCGAGGTTCTTTTTCAGTATTTAGATGTTTTCTTTTAGCAAGTGTTGTTTGTTTAAGATGTAGAAGTGTTACATGAGAAATGGGAACTTCGTAATCAGGCATTTAAAATGATTGGTCAGTAAAAACGCCATACTTTCCTTAAGTGATCACCATGTGAAAACATCGCTATTTAATTATTGGGTTTTAAGTGGGGTTATACTGGCGTACGTGATGGATTTCGTATACTAAAATACCACATGACCCATCTTGCGAGACTTTAAATAGTATTGTTTGCTTGTCTAATTACGCATTCTTAATATTCTTTCAGTATAGTCGTTTAACACTTTTGATGGAACAGGGTGTTATTTTTATTTGTTGCCGGATTGTTTGTTTTTCATCTGATTTTTGGATTTAATGATTTATT
Source organism: Potamilus streckersoni (assembly GCA_016746295.1). NCBI lineage: Eukaryota > Metazoa > Mollusca > Bivalvia > Unionida > Unionidae > Potamilus > Potamilus streckersoni. The sequence goes on from JAEAOA010002171.1 coordinate 1,203,334, forward strand.
CTCCTGAAACTCAATTGGTTGAATTTCTTATAATATTTTCTGAACGATATTCATGGAAATGTATTCTGGAATTAGTCGGATACAAAAACTGTGATTTAATTGAGGAATTGTTAATATTCGTACATTGGACCACATCATCGGCTTCCGTATTTGTAAGTACGTCAAGATTCAAACCCGGATCCTAATTGAATTATTCAGAGACAGAACTTCTGTTTTCATTCTTAGGATCAAATTTTAGATTATATTCACAAACTGTAAGTCCTATTTACTAATAATTGCATTGTTTTTATGGAAAATGTTTTTTATTGAAATATACAAAACCTTGTTGGCTTTCACTCTTTTCTTCTGTTATATTTGTACATGCCTACACGTGAGAATTTAATTATTTAACAGTAACATATGTTTATAACAAACAAGTGGATCCTCGTTTTCCTATGTTTTCTCTTAACGCTGTTGTAAAGACATGATCGATATTATATCGCTGATATATCAATGGACAGAACAAAATACCTGCCTGCTGACTATATGTGTTGTACTCATATCGATCTCTTTTTAGGTAAACCATCTCATGAGATAGGAGAAGCTTAAATTTTAAATAGTTCGCATTATTCTAAAAACTATATGTGCTTGAATTTTAGTTTTGTTTTTACGAGTTTTGCTCGTTGTCGCTTTCATTTTCTTCTTGAACAAAGAACAACAAATGATATAATATAATTTTAATAACAAATATCCATTAAGAAGTATTTAATGTCTGCAAGTAAAAATGTAAAAACAATTAGCATTATATATTATTCAGAGAAACATTTTACAACTAACCTTTCTTTCATTCAATACATGATCATAATGCAACAAATAACTTAAGTACAAAGTTTAACAAATGAAACACTGATCTGCGACACACTAAAGAACTGTCAGTAGCACACAATATACTGTATTCATCAAATAATTAAATTAAAGCTAAACATTAAGAAGCAATTTGTGTACTCGTAAAACCTTATTCTTCGTACTTTTTAATAACTTGTATAGAAAGATTATAAAATTATTTTGTCATATCTGTTACTCCTTTAGTTGTCCGAAATGTATAATTGTTCCAATCTTCGCTTTTATTTTTCACATTTATTATAGCGATTATTTTAGTCTTGTATATGCATCAACGCAAATGTATTATGTTTGCAGCCTTTGCCATTTGGAAGCATCAAGGATAGATAGGATGTGCCTACGGCGACAATTTAGTATCTTACTTAAAAAGCCTTAACAAAAAACTTGTAAATAATACTGTTGGAATCAAACAAAATCTTCATCAAAATTATTCCAAAACAAGCAATATACTGATGATGTTTAACTTTGTTAATTATACCTACACGTATTTCGCATAGTTTATTTGAAATGTCTGCAACATGACGGAGCCCTTCAATAGCTCAGTCCAGACATCATTCAACTTTAAAATAGTAAAACTAATTTTACATAATGAGATACATATTACGATCATGTGTCTTCAGTATTCTTTATAAACTGAACAATGGAAATGTATATGGTGATTTGTTTTACTTTACTATCATTTCGAAAAGCATGTGAACAATTCAGAGTGACGAAATAAGAGTTTTGACTTTACACACTTTGTATAATCCACAGCAAAAAGCAAATATGTTGCTATTTGATTTTCCGTCCCTAAACAATATAATTTCCCGTGCTATGCATATGTAATTTAATTATTTGTTTGGCAGTTTCATTTCTTTTAAATTCCATTACATGCTATTATAAGGTAACTTTATCTACTGGATTTAACAAATTGTTTTTCGAAATTCAGTTCAGTTCTGTTTGACCTGACTTCTAATATAGAAACATTGCATCTAGTTGCTGACATTGATTCATAACTAGTTCGGGTTTTAGCAACCATTTTTTAAAAAGATAAAAATTCTTTGTAAGAGTACGATTCTTTCAGTGGATTCAATGCCATAAGTTGATTATATGATACTTATCATGTAACAAACTTTTATCTCTTGTGGAAAGATGAACTCATGACCCCATCCGGGCATCTGCTTTTAGTTAGTCTTTTAACACACGCTATGATAAGAATTAGTCAGTCGGGCTCCAAACGTATGTTGTGACTAGTATGAGTTGAATTTCTATTTGTGAAATTTCAGGTTATTATTTTACCTGAAAATACAAGTGCTCCTACAAAATTCTTGGACAAAGACATTCACTAGAATTTATTTGAAATTAAAAACTGGAATATTATTTTATGTGATTCACCAAGTAAATGTTGACACCACAGCATCTTGAAGGATGCAACATACCTCATCGCCCTCCATTTTGGGACTCGAACTCAGATTTATTTAGGACTTTTTAAGATTAGGGCTTCTAATTTCTAATTGTTGAATTGATTTCGAATTTGATTCGTAAAACCGTAAGTTCTTTTTCTCATTCTTATCTTGGTTCTCTAGGGAAATGTTTAATAAATTTTACTAATCTTGTTGTATTTACTCTTTTCTTGTTACTTTTTGGAAGATCCTAGAAACGTAACACCCGGTTTAAAAATATTGATTTTTGCAGATTCTCTTTTATTCGGGTATTTACTTCAAGTCATAGAAAAGGAAAATACACTTCTTGTACTGTCCAAAAATTATTGTTATTTACAGTTGTATATAAAAAATTAATTCTGTTTGGACATCTTTGACCTATGTTAACATGTTAAATATTTTCACCTGGACTAATGAGTAAAATTCCCAATGTCATTTTGGAGGCGTCTTTTGCAACCAAACATTTTCCGACAACAGCTGACAGTGCTTTATGCATACTGATAATGTTCATATTGCAAAACATGGGCAAAATTGGTCACCTAGCAATTCAATTTCCTCTGGCGATCATTATGTTTGGACGAAATGTTTATAATTCATAAAACCTTTTGTTCTGTTTAAAAGAGTATATCAACGTCTTCTGGCTCAACTTCATCACTGGGCCATTGGTCATCCAAAACTTTAGGGGTTTCGAGTTTGGGCACAGGGTCTTCCTGTACATCGCTAGTTTGAGGTCGAAGGTTCCTGACTCTAGTGAGGAAATCTTCGTCAGCATTATCAGCCTTGCTTTCTTTCTTTTGGGTCGGTGGGTCTGAAGCTTCTTTGTCAGTTCCAGCTTTGTCCTTGCTCTCACTGACGTCCTCCTTGCTTTCTCTTTGTTTAACGTAGGCTAGCTCTGCAACAATGGCAAATTTCGTCTTTTTCTTCTCGGGAGTCTTTGTATCCACGTTTTCATATATATTATGGCCATTTTGTGTTGTTTGATTATCGCTGACAGTGTTGGCGTCTTCTTTTGCTCTCTGTTGAGCTAAAGCGCCTTGCACCAAAACTGCAAAAGCATTTTTCTTTCTGTCAGCTCCGTCGACATTGTCAGTTTTGTTAGGATTGTTCATATCTTGCAGCTGCTTTCGCCTCATTACTTCTTGCCATTTTGATTGAACTTTCTTTGTTCGTCTTTTCTTCTCTATCTCAGTCAACTTCTCCGTTTTTTCTGCGATTGCGTCTTTAAGTTTTTGGTTCTGAACCATTCTGACTATAGTTTGCAATGTTTTTCTTTCAAATTTCTTGAAGGTTTTCTGTACTTCTTCAACTTTGTCTTCCTCTTCTGCCTCTTTATCTTTCTGATCCTCGGGTCTTTCCGACACATTATCGGACCCTTCCTTGATCATAATGCTATTTAGCCTTTTCATGTTCGCTACAAAGTTTCCGTTCAGGTTTCCTTTTGCCGCATGCCTCTTTTTGGCAAGTCGTCGCCATCTTTCTTTCATTTGCTTCTTTCTGAGCGTTCCTAAAATAAAATATCAAACATGTATACGGTTGTATATCATGTAAATAAACTTAAGCAATACAAGATGTGTCAAAAGCTGCAAATTCGTATGAAACATAAAAGAGCTACCTACATCAAAAATCATACATTAAAAAGGACATTAAATTCAAGGCAAACAAATACGTAATTTAAAACAATTGAAAGAATATTAAGTGAGCCTGTAATATCAGTAATTGATGTACGCGTGTGTTGCTTGACATACTATTATCACTATTTTAACTCAGAAACGGTAAACACTGCAAAGTCAAGTCTTGATGTCGATTAAACTCACTGCAACCAGCTTCTTTTTAACTGGTATCTCAGTGTGGGTATTTATAATATGAGTAACCTACCGGTTCAATTCGTATCTCGTTGTAGGTATTTGAAGTATTTGTAAACTACAGTATTTGTAGTATCGTACCGTTTCAATTCGTATCTCAGTGTAGGTATTTTTAATATTAGTATGCTACCGTCTCCACTCGTATTTCATTGTAGGTATTTATAACATTAGTAACCATCCGTTTTAACTGGTATGTCATTGAAGGCATTTCTAGTATTAATAACTTACCGTTTCAAATCGCATCTTATTGTGGGTATGTCTAGTATTAGTACCGTTTAGCCTACTGTTTCCACGTATCTAAGAGTAGGCATTTCTAGCATTAGTAACTTAACGTTTCCAATAGTATCTCGGTGTAGGTATTTCTAGCATTAGTAATTTAACGTTTCCACTTGTATCTCGGTGTAGGTATTTCTAGCATTAGTAACTTAACGTTTCCAATAGTATCTCGGTGTAGGTATTTCTAGCATTAGTAACTTAACGTTTCCAATAGTATCTCGGTGCAGGTATTTCTAGCATTAGTAACTTAACGTTTCCAATAGTATCTCGGTGTAGGTATTTCTAGCATTAGTAACTTAACGTTTCCAATAGTATCTCGGTGTAGGTATTTCTAGCATTAGTAACTTGATCTAACCACAGAAACCAATAAACTAATTCTATTTTCTAATACTTATTAATCTAATTTTCAAGTGTGATGGAGTTTAACCTCTGCCAATTTAATACAGATCTTCATGTTGAGAGTTAATAATTCGACTAAAACCAGACTAGTGTCTCAGTATTGTGTGAGTGCATTCAAATAGGACTTACCAGTAAACACTGTTGACATGTGGTCAGTTCATAGATATTGTGAAAAGGTTGATGGTAAGGCACGTAAGGCCAGTTATCAAAACATTAAAATGCGCAAACTTTGGCAGAAAGTATAACTGTGTTGTCAGTTTTTAACTTTGCAGAATACCCTCCGTTCTGTATGACACTATGTATCCCATTAATCGCTTTGAATACTGTTGGAAACGCTTTGATTATCATTATACTTATTCTAGCGAAAAAAGTGGTAAAATTAACTTTTAAAACATACCGAAATCAAGGTCCTCAGATTCGCCAATACTGCTATCAGATGAATATATAGATACCGCGTCATCATCCACCTTTGGCATCTGCATGCTTTTCACCAATGCAAGGCCCTGCTCCACCGAGATTTGCTTGGATACATCCACTTCCTCTGGTACATCATCTCCATGTACAATTGGTCTCTCCATTTTCTTTCTAAAGATTTCCGTACTTGCACAGACATGTAGTATGGTTGCAAAGCGATGCATCAGCATACAGACAAATTGGACAAAGAGAAGAATCCCAAATATTAGCGTAAAACTCATTGATATTGGTTCGATTCTCTGACCTGGGTTGTTCGAATTTGCACAGGGAAGTTTAATGGACAAACTTCCGGTTGAAGCCGTCACTTGTTGTAAGGAGAAAACGATGGTCACAAAGAGCGCATTGATTAAAATGAAAAAGAGACAGACCTTGTTTCTCAGTTGTATCAACTGCTTATGAATTGCATCTTTCTGCTTCTTATCCTCGTCTAGAGGATGGAGATATTCCTCGATAAGTTCATTCCAGAATTCTATTTCCTTTTCAGGCAGGTGTTCGGTGTCACCGCGACGGAAAACGCCGTCATCTAACCAGTATGGATTTTTAAGATCATCCCTCTTTTTCACTTCAGGTTCCTCGTACATAGGATTATCTGGAACACGCAAAAAGCAAAATATAAGAAAAACAAAGGGTTCAAATAGACATTCTGAGGTTTTTCTACGTTTTTTTAAATGTAATGAACTCTATCCAAGAAAGAAAACACCATGCGTTTGGAGAATACGTAATATTAAATTGTGGCAATAAATAAATGCCTAAGTCGTGATAATCACCATAGCGATAAAGTGTTTGGTTGCAAATTCAAATTAACAAACCGTTCCTTCTGAAGTTCTAATGCAAACTGAAACTCTCTCACTTAGAATAAAACCAACCGAGTGAAGACCCGACTTATTGCATGAAGTTTCAACAGTATTTGAAACACTGGTTTAGAACTTTTTGAATGTGACTTCATCTACACCATATCAATTGTAACCTAAATCCCCAAGTTTGTACTCTAATAAAATTCATTGATCATCAGCTGTATTCAATACCATGGACTTTATCTTCGATCGTGACATCCATTATACAGTCACCAATGATCTACTGATCACTGACTGCAAAGAATGTTAATGTACATTGGAAAACACTTACTTTTAATGACCCCTCCTTCTAAGGTTGTTCCAGCCGCAGAGAATCGTAATGGAGTATCCACACTCGCTGTATCAGGAGATTGGGGATGGTTGGATGCAAGACTGTGGTATATGCCGCTTGTATTTGCCTGACTTAATCTGGACTCCATGTCATCTAAGCGATCGAGAATTGCTCTCAGTTTCATGTCCTCTGCCTGGGATACCGGCTGCGGACAGCAAACACATCTGGAAATCATGTGATTGTAATTAAATTAAATGTGAATTATATTTTGCATGTCAATATGGTGATGTCCATTAGATGTCACGTGACGTACCAATTCTATCACACCAATAAGATGTCAGTCATTGTACAAGTATAACAGAATTCTAATAGTGTTAACCAAAACATGCTATATAGAATAGAAATTATATACCAATGTATAAAAAGCCCTACCCGTTATATCACATATTCCAAAAATTTGTAAAGTGCCACGAAATAGCAGTACTCGTAAACTATAAATACATTTGCCTAGTCAATTTACCTGGCAGGTGTAATACTCATAAACAGATTCGTTAAGTAGCAATATGTGATAAAAGATGCATGAAGGAGCCACGTGATGATATAAGGAGAAAGCCTTATTGATGAAATTTCGCCCAGGAATATTACAAATTATACTTCATCATTAGACTACATCATTTCATATATAACATGGACAAAAATAGCGTCATATCAAATAAACGTTCCGTTTCACAATCCAACAAAGGAATATTACAAATTATACTTCATCATTAGACTACATCATTTCATATATAACATGGACAAAAATAGCGTCATATCAAATAAACGTTCCGTTTCACAATCCAACGTGACAAGTTTTCTATTTTGTCCAATGTATGTTGTAACAAATTCCACGTTATACTGTCGGAAATTTTTATCCAAATTTCATTCATGTATTATCACAGAAAATTAAATTTTCTTTTTTTTTTTGCACTCCGTAAAATCTTTCTTAAATGTTAGAATTAGAGAATAACAATCTGGTTTTTGAGGATATGGAAAGATTTGAGAATATGGGAGGAGGCAAAATTCGGTGGCAAAGACCGGTATCCATTCGCCGGCTTTTTTATGGGTGGCAGGTAAACTGAATTTACGACAAGAAATATTTTTAAAAAATCAAAATCATCTCCATATTCTCTACCAAGGGACTACTAGCTATTTATTACTATTACATATTATAACTTGCAGTCGTGGTATAATTCACATAAGTATAAAACTCATTTATTTTTCATGTTTATAATTTACAATTTAGCGAAAGAATCATGTAAACATTTCAGTGTTTGTACTGAATTTAAATCTTTGGAGATGTGAATTAGCATTTTATCGGAGGCAAATGTCTACATATGTTTCGAAACTTTAAGATTGTTTTTCATAAAGAACATACTACTACAATGTTATCTATGGGCAAGAACAAAATGTGTTGATATCATTTCATTGTGCGATGTTGGTTGGTAGATAATTTTGTTTTTAAAAAATCGAACTATCAGCTGATGCACTACCTCATAAGGTTTCCACACGAGAACTGATAGTCGGAACTTTGGTTTTCATTCGCTGACTGCTGCACTATGCCGATCCTCTCTAACCAACTGCCAACTATGCCCCTTCCGTTGTTCTGAGTTTGAGCTGCAGGTTGGGGAGCAACCGGAGTTGTCGTTTCGCGCGTGCCCCATGATACCACGTGCAGATTCGCAAGGGAATACAGAATCATCAACAATGATGTGGACGGAATGGCAAGGAAGTACAGAAAGCCGTGAATAAGACAGAAAAATTCCTGAAATGATTGTGTTGCTAATAATAATAATAATAATAATAATAATAATAATAATAATAATAATAATAATAATAATAATATTATTATTATTATTATTATTATTATTTTTTTTATTATTATTATTATTATTATTATTATTATTATTATTATTATTATTATTATTATTATTATTATTATTATTATTATTATTATTATTTGTTTACCGAGAATAAGACATTTGGTCATGAAAGACCCATCTTCCATGTAGTCAAACAGATTTAAAAAGATATATTGTGTTTTGTTTCTCTACTTTCATGTCGCCGTGTATGTTTTTGCGTTATCTAATACTGTAAAGCACTTAGAGCTGCTAAAGATTAGGTGATAAAAAATAATCAACATTTTTATTATTGTTTTTATATAATAATAATAATAATAATAATAATAATAATAATAATAATAATAATAATAATAATAATAATAATGATTATTATTATTATTATTATTATTATTATTATTATTATTATTATTATTATTATTATTATTATTATTATTATTATTATTATTATTTATAATAGTCAACAATGTACAGCAGGTAATGTACTATAAACAGGTATACCCATTTCAGCAGGTCAATGTGCTATAAACAGGTATACCCATTTCAGCATGGCAATGTACAATAAACAGGTATACCAATTTCAGCATGTCAATGTACTATAAACAGGCATACCCATTTTAGCATGGCAATGTACAGTAAAAAGGTATACCAATTTCAGCATGTCAGTGTACTATAAACAGGTATACCAGTTTCAGCATGTCAATGTACTATAATCAGATATACCTATTTCAGCCTGTCAATGTACAATAAACAGCTATACCAATTTCAGCATCGTTTTAGAGAAATTAAGATGCACTTTGTTTTGTTGAAACCAAACTCATATATTGTTGAGGTCGATCTGAAGTTTATTTTCAATGTAGTTAAGAGATTTGCCTGATGGATACAGTGGATAGTCGTCAGCGAACGATCATTTTTATAATGTACATAATAAACAAATAAATCATTGATAAACTGTAGAAAAAAAGAGATATAAATTCTTGCGAAATACCACTTGTTGTTGTTGGGCTTATCGCCATTTTTCAGCACACGATTCATGGCGGCCAGTATTAATGGTGGAGGAAGAAACCGGGAAATCACCGGAAAGAACCACTGACCCACGAGAAGCTACTGGCAAGCTTTCTCGCATATCCACATTCGCCGAATCCTAGACTCGAACCCACGCAGACAGAGGTGAGATGGCAGTGATCCGTAACGGACAGCGCTTTAGACCACTAGGCCACTCGGGGCCCCAAATACTACTTGAAACGGAAGTATACTTAAGAGAGCTAAGAACATGGAGTCTGTTAGTGAGATACGAAATGAACGAACCATCTGAATTTGAAGGAAATTTGGTTGTTGATACCTGTTTAATTAGCACCGAATTGTCGACCAAATCAAACACTTTTTAAAATCAGTCAAATGGTTAACTAAATCAAACGCTTTTTAAAATTAGTCCAATGGTCAACCAAATCAAATGATTTTTAAAATCACTCCAATGATCAACCAAATCAAACGCTTTTTAAATCAGTCGAATGGTCATCCAAATCAGATGCTTTTAAAATCCGTCGAATGGTCAACCAAATCAAACGCTTTTTTTAAAATCAGTGACGATTGCGCCAGAAAGTTCGCCTGATTCGATCGCTTGTAGCCACTGGTCTATACGTGTCATCAGTGTAGTTTGACATTAGCGTTTCAGTATAAAACATGCCTATGATTTATGGAAGAGTTGGTACTAGTTGGTGCTTGTTAGGATACCGGAGAAGATGTTTGCGGACACGTTTATCCAATACTTTTGAAAGTATAAAGAAGACAGATATGGGACGTTAGTTGGATGGATCATTTTTTTACATTTCCTTTTTGAATTAAGAACATTTATGCTAATATAATGACTTGGAGAATTTGGAGGACGGGATACTACAGTTAATTAAGTCTTTCAATGACTCAGAGATTAATAAAACCGATATTTTTAGAGTTTTGGAGGAGAATTCCATCTGGATCAGCTAATTTACTAGTATCTGTTTTAATGATATTGTCAATAGTATTAGCTATTGTAATGAAAAGGCTATTGATAATAACATGATTAGGTACCATATTATTCAAGAATGCGGTAAGATTGCATATATTTTGCCCTTGAAAATTAGACCTATCATGTGTTCGGTAAACATTAGTTAATAAAAGAGGTTCGGTTGGTTGCAATATCGTGTTTATAAGTGTAAATAGTGTCATTAACTAAAAATTCATTCGTAGTTATGAGAACAACAACAACAACAACAACACCAACAAAAATAATAATATTATTATTAGTGTTGTTGTTGTTCTTGCTGTGTATTATTATTATTATTATTATTATTATTATTATTATTATTATTATTATTATTATTATTATTATTAACAATTCATTAACCAGGATTTTATATATATATATATATATATATATATATATATATATATATATATATATATATATATATATATATATATATATATATATACATGTGTATGTATGTATGTCCGAACTCGTGTCAATTGTACCTGGGGGTGTAGGAATGCTGATAAAACAAAGATCCCTGCCACGAATAGGAGAAACATAGTTGTCACTGAGCACCATCCAAACTGAGCAGCCTGACGCAAGAGCCCCACGATTACTATCATCATCACGAGAGAATATATAAGTGACAAAATGGCAGCGTAGGTAAGCTGAAAATGAATAATTGGGAAAATATAACTGAAGGACACGACACTCCATCAATCTAAGATATATATATATATATATATATATATATATATATATATATATATATATATATATATATATATATATATATATATATATATATATATATAAGGAGAGAGAGAGAAATAGACGCCAAACAAAAAGGAAAACTGTATCCCTTGGCTCTTTATGAGAATAATAAATAATACTAACATAAATTTTGTAAATGGGAACAAATAATATTATTAATATTATAACTCAGGTTAAAGAATTTTCAGTTCGTACTCTACGGAGATTCGAACGCCGGTTCGAGAAGGGGGTGGCAGTTAGATCGCAGAAAGTGCTAAAAGATGATAGCTTTGACCATGGATAGCTTTCTCAATTGATTAACTACAATAGGTTTTTAATTTAGATCACATCATATTGTATTGTACGTCACTGCATTTGCATCTTGATCTGTTTTGTATTAGTTTTCGCCCGATGTAGAAATTATTACATCATTGCTTACAAAGAACATTGAATGTTTTATGTGCTCAGAGTGCACATTTATACTGAAAATCATTTTGCTTTACATACGTTAAGCAAATTTTCCATTTCATTGGTTTATGGTGCACATATTTACTGTTATAATGATATTATGTATTATTAACACATTGTAAATCATAACATGAACTGAAACTTTAGTTTAGGATTGAGTTTTCACTCTAACAGAAACCTATATTTCATGGTTAAAATCTTTAACAAATGTCTGACAAATGTGAAGTCGTTTCTGATTGGCTGACACAAAATGCCACAAGCTTTGTAATAAATACAGATGACGCAAATGCAAGTTTATATTTTAAAACGTTACCTGTATGTTTCCTTTTGCAACAAAGCATAGCAGAACAAAAACGGCGACAGGGGTTATATTGATGAACATGGAAACCCATAGCTGAATTTCCGGGTACGCCATATTGATTGCTCCGAGGACAAGCAGAAAAATCGTGCCGGGAGTTAGGATGGATGAGATCATCAGCAAACCTTGGTACAAGATGTACATAATTGAAATATCTGGATTCTTCGTTGTAACGTTCTTCCAATCGGTCAAAAGATCTAGTATGTTGGCCATGGTTGATGGAGACCATCTACGTCTTTGGTTGAAAAACTCATAGAAGCCCTCTGGTGCATATGTCAGAGCGTCGGAAGCCGCAGCGTATTCCACTCTATGGCCTTGTTGGAGAAGTAAGGTACACAGCCATCGGTCCTCACCTACAAAATGTTCGAGTAGATAAACAATTATTGGTTTTATTTTAATTTATCCAGTAGCAAAGAATTCATTTTCTTGACCTAATAATGACCAAAAGTAAAGTCATCCATGAGTCTTCTCGCTTAGAAGCCGAAGTTGGCTGTGTAATTTTCCAGGTCTTTGTCAAATATTTCTGTAGAACAAAATGCACATTTGATTACTAGTGTACCTAAATGAGCTGCAATTTAGAATTTTTCCGTTCCTTTAATTTTCATGCATTAACTAATAACTGTTTAAATATTTTAAATAGTAATCTTTCTTAAAACCAATATTTTTTTAATTTGATGATTGATGGAGAAGGTATGCAAGTCGAATTATTAAGAAGTAAATACTGCATCATTTATGTATCGAAAAAAAGATATTATTCTCGCGGTAGAGAGTAAAACAGATTAGGGCAAAAAGCATTGGATAGGAGAATAAGACTTGAAGTTTTCAACTGTCATTTATACTGGTTTTACTACAATAAACTCATTTAGACTTGTTTTACTACAATAAACTCATTTAGACTGGTTTTACTACAATAAACTCATTTAGACAGGTTTACTACAATAAACGCATTTACACTGGTTTTACTTCAAAAAACTCATTTAGACTGGTTTTACTACAATAAACTCATTTAAACTGGTTTTACTACAATAAACTGCAGTTTGGGAAATTTGTTCGAATCTAGCAACTTTCGTGACAGCTTACGTGAACACATGTCAGAAAATGAAAATGGAAGACTTTGAACTTGACCTTTTCCACCAATGAAATGGGAATGATTGTCCTAGAAGATCAACGATCATTACCATCCTTATGCTTATTGTTCAAAACAAATCAGTCACTATTGCAGTTTCCATATGCTAGTATTGCAACATGCTAGGGATTTACCAGCACCCCATGACTGAACGAAACAAACGATGACTAACATCTGCGTGGGCCTGGCTTGAAATCAATGTTACCCCTATTTCTAAGGACCGCAAGCCAACGACTGTTGTCAATCGAAGGATTTTAAAAGCGCTTGTACCAAATTGATTGTCTACTAATGAAACTAACGTCCACACATTCACAAGACTAATTTTTAACTTGTATGGTTTGACTTTCTTTACATCCATTGGATTTACCAATATCGCTTTTCAAGTCGCAGATCGGTATTTCATGCCACGTATGATGAAATATGGTACAAGCACCTAATGCTTAAACTTATAGTATTAAACACTTATAAGCAAGAATATAACAGGAGTACCTAATATATAACAAATGTAGGAAGCGTAATTTTACCGAAAGAACCAATTTTACCCCATACTAAAATAAATAATCACTCAAATCAAACAAAACGTAAAACAAATGACCAAAGTATTTTTGTTATATGAATGCAACCAGAAGTTCCCCTATCTTTTTTCGAGAATGTTTGGTATATTCTGGCAAAGTCCTTGAAACACGTCTTCTCTGCCATTACTTGTTTCTTTAAACGTTTGCTGGTTCTTTTCAACAATATTTACTTGTTCAAATATTTGCTTTGACACTTGAGTTTCTCTCTAGGCAGTAACTTTGTCGCAAGACCGTACATCTTAACATTCAATGTAGATAAGATAAAAGACTTCCAAAAATTAAAGGACAGATAAATATCTCTAGCTACAGTTTAATTCCTGACTATATTGAGTAATGCAAATCATGAGTCTCAGATGTAAATCTTTTTGGAGATTTTAAAAAATATATCCTGTACCCTGGTCATACTGGACATAGTGCCTAGCCTCAGTTGGTGTAGTGGTATATCTTTTCATGACATTGTCGTCCATCAGGGCAGAACCTCGAAACATGCTGAAACATCCGGGGCTGCACAGTACACACCCCATCTTGTCCTCAGCAGCTTTTTGAAGCCAGTGACTAATGGCATATTCAAATTTCTGGTACCATACCATTGCACCTGGAAAAGATACAAATGAAATTAAAGTCCCTCACATAAATCCGTAAATTGAAATAACATGACATATTGTGAATTTTTTTCCGAAAGAAAACATAAATATTTTGCAAATATATACGTGAAAGCGCATATCAAACAGAGCAAAATTTCGAAGTGTCCCCATGCCATTCGATATAGGAGTTAGCATGCACATATCCTGCGGTAATATCTGATACTTTGTTACGCACGCGTATCAGAAAGTTTAAAAGACGGTGAATTGGTCATTGTGTACAGGAAAACATGGGGAAATCGCTGAAACTGTTAAACAGCCCAATAAATTTAAAGAAAGAATCAGATTATATAGCCTGATAAAGATGCATATTTTGAGTCTATAATTGCACAAGATTAGGTATATTATTTTATAATTTGACAAAAATTTGCATCCCGTTAATATAGATTGGAAGAGATTTGTTCCCACATCGGTGCATTACTTTTAAAATAGAAGCTGCAGTGCGACTGGGTTATACATCGAGCACCTGTACAGGCAACCTATGTGAGTGGAATACATGTTTCTTAAGAAATGTAGAACCTGAAAAAAGCTGAGATAAATTTTACAACACTGCTGCAAAAGAAACCCTCACAAAATCTAAGAAAAAAATGAGAAAGGTGACCGAATCGGTTTCTTCAATCACTGGTTAGTCTGGATGAAATTTGTATTGGTTTAAGAGCCTTTAAAGAATACAGTGATCAGTTCGTTGGTTGTGGACCTGAGCCTACATGCAATAAGTTGTTCCCCTCCTCCCGAAGCTTCTACTCGGCAAAGAATAAGACAATTGAAGGTATGGATTTAAACAAGATGTGTGAACCAATTTATGAAAGGCTACACATAAATTATTCTCAAGTGGCTTAAGTTGAAGAAGTAATCAGAAACCAGTCATCCTCTTTCGTTATGCGGCAGACCAGCCTTAGTCAGCTACAGTGGTGTGTTCTGGGCAAATCAGTTTAACTGACTCAGCACTAAAAAAAACATACTCGTGTTGCTGTGCTTTAATGTACAAACGAACACAATCCTATTATTAACTCAAAGGTTTTAAAAGAGAGGCACGGAGAAAGCATTGTGGCTGTCCTAAACGATCTGAGCTCTCAACTTAAAACCTTTTCCACATTAAAGAAATCCAGTAAACTCGACCTACTCAGAATCTAAACCAACCATCTACAGACTGCGAATGTTTTGCTGGCAGTGAATAGTTTCGTAAACTGGTCCCTGTCAGATTTTTTTAAATAAAGTTATGTGATTTTTGGTAGCTATTATTGCCTACTAATTAATGATGGTGGATATATTTGTGAATTATATATTTCGGGATTGTGCTATTCTTGAAACTGATTTGAGTCATTGACAGCTTCCCTAGCTGCTGCACAATACATAGACAGTGAAATACCAATAACAGGCTGGGAAACCGAGATAGCTGCTCTAAACAGTAGGACTCAAGACAAATCTAAAAAGCAGGTCTAGATAGCACTGGGATACATGTGTCTATGTGATTTGTGAGGAGTAATCAGAAGATAGAACCGTATAGCCCCCGATCTATAGGCGCATTATGCGACGGCAGATCAGGGTTTATCCTTTTAGCAGTATATTTGTTTTAATATTTCGATTTCATGACAAAATTTTTACTCACCATCGCCAATGGGATGAATCCTTCCGCAAGCTGCACCGACGTTATAATTTTTCCTCATTCTGTCCACCAACTGCAAAACCGCACGGGGCTGAAAATCGACATCTCCGTCTAGAGCCAAGAGGAAGGTATGGCTGGCAACCTTCATCAAACGCCTGCGTTTGAGGCCCCTGTTGAGTAGCTTGTAGGCAAGGAAGTAATACATATACATCACCTGTCAAAGATATTTGTATAATGTTGTTATCTTCTCAACAAGTGAAAAAGTCTTTTAGCCATCCGAACTTAACTACATGACCTTCCACATAAGTATCATTTTAATCACATTACTGCGTTATTTTAGGTCAATATACCCATATCGTAATATATATATATATATATATATATATATATATATATATATATATATATATATATATATATATATATATATATATATATATATATATTTAGTTTAATTCTTTGAATTTAAAAAAGTGTATATGACATTATACAACAGACTACAACAGACATTATAAATTGTACCAGGCTTTGTAAATTGTACCTGCCTTTATAACTTGTGCCTGACTTTGTAAATTTTACCTGACTTTATAACGTGTACATGGCTTTATATGTTGTACCTGGCTCCAGCGTTTTCGGTGACGAATCTTTTGTTTGTCTTTAAGGTGTGCAATGATCTTGTTACCGCCTGGTAGTTTCCACACCAACTGTCCACCATACGGAGTGGGGATTTTGGTAGGGGGCTGTGTCTTGACGTCAAAGCCATAATGAGCGCTAAAAGAGATTACGATTACAGATGAAAATTAACAAAATTAGGAGAGATACTTAGAAAGTTTTCAATATGAATTCCCTGTACAGCAAAGTTCTTTATTAGTTAACAATCCGTTACTGCGTCAGTTCAAAAGTACTGCCCATGAACCTATGAATCTATACGCACCTCAATCCGCCATTTTGCATTGACTTTCTCGAAACGTGTTTATGCACTCAAAAAAGGTACATTCAACTGCATTGTGGCATTAAAACTCGTCTAACGATAAGAGCTTCTTTAATAAAACAATTCAGCCGAAAATTGCAGGGTGCTAAATCACTGTCGGTGAAGATTTGATGTTGTGTTCATTTAGTAAGTTTATCATAATAGCGGGTTTATGTGTCTATGCGATGTCATGGAGTATGTGAAATCTTAGGTACTGGTGCATGGAAAAGAAGTTTTGTACATCCTTGCTAGCCAAGATTCCGATATTGTTAAGTATATTTAATTGTTTGTTTGTTTTTTTTTTAAAAAACAAAATATATTCTTTAAAATGTTATTGTAATGTAACAGCTTTTGATGGACTTTATTTGTCCCAAATCAAATTAATTTCTATTTGACCTGATTGACTTTAAAAAATGTTTCATTAATTTAAACAAATTTTAATATCTTCATTATTCTCTATGGTTATGAGTTCACTGACCAAACTATTATTCCAGTAAACAAAAAGGCGTAAACATGTTGCTTAGGGTCAGTGTTTTAGAGCTCTCCAAGTAAATTTAATAGGTTATTATATTGAAAATAAACAAGGTTCATTAAATCATGCTGGAAAGTTTTTTTTCAGTTAGTTTATGGTTGTTTTTAGATAATGCTAATTTGTGACCTGAGGTCAAGCATACATTATCTTGTGATTATAAAGATGCTACCAGTTGTGCTTTAACATCTGGCACTTTAAGATGTATTATGTTGTGAACAGTTTAAGCTGAATTATATTTTATTCAGATTATTGAATTTAAGTCATTATTTCCTCTTGAATTATAAGCGTGCTCTATTAAAATTCTTGGATAAAGACATCCATTAGAATTTATACTGAGTTCAACGTGGAATAATATTTTTGTGATTCATTGAGATACTACTGATAAAAGTGTTCTTCGCAGACTACAACAGGCACGTCATCGCCTTCGATTTAGGATCTCTTCAGGATTTGAACTGAATTTTATTCAAGACTTTTTATTACTAGGACTTGTGTCTTTAATTCTTTGATTGTTTTTTTTATATATTAAATTCGCAAAACCGTAAGTTATTTTGTCTCATTTTTCACTTTGTGTTCTAGGGTAATAAATTATTTGTTATTTTACAACGCTTGTTGTCGTCACTAATTTCTGTTTCTTTTTTTAAGAGCATGGACTTGTAACAATATATTAATGCTTATCTACACTTTGGCTGATATTTTAGTACTTTGTCGTAGTGACATCTATTTGATTTCATGAGTTTCCTCCCTTAGCATGTAACGCCAACTAGCGTGTAATTTCATGTTTCGTCACTTGTGATAATCTCCTTCAAACATGTCCGGACAATCTTTTCATGTTTGCCAAGTTGCTGTAATTGAACTCGGGTATATTTTTGATCAGCTGTCAACTAAAGTGTTAAAAATGTCCGTCTTGACCAATCTTTCCCAAACCTTTCTGAAATTCAGGTGATTCCTTATCATATTAAAAACGTCTGGCGAATTAAGGTCCGTTTGTGCGTCGAACATTTTCTGCAATTTTTCCTATCCAATTAGCCAATTTCTACTCATTAATCGCAATAAAACTGTATTCCAAAATGTGTGTTACCTTTCATGGAATCGCGGCCGTTTTAAAACGGTGAAACCACTCCAAAATTGTATGATATAAAAAGTATTCTGAACTCTTCAAATTCCCCGAGAATAATCCTCACCACAGGCAGCTGTTAGTACCATTTTTGTAAGTCTTTGGTATGACTTGACCGGGGATCGAACCCACGACCTCCCGCATCCGAGGTGGACGCTCTAACCACTAGGCCACCGGAGCGGTTTCATAGTTTTAGGAACGGCCTAATTTTGTATTTTATGACACATTAGAAAGGTTATATTATGGATGAGCAAGACGAGGAAATTGTCTTGCCCGGTATAATTGTAAAAGGTCAGGCATGATCTGGTGCTAGAAACCGATCACTTCTAGACAAAAGTATGAGGTCTAAGCTACTTAGACACGGCAGTGATGGGGAAGGGTGGGAGAAGGGGGCACTAGACACCTTCCAGAAGATCTGCATATCATCTAGGTCTAAGTTAGTTATTTGTGTCTGGTGTTCTGTCTGTATCTAAAGTGTCATTTGTGTCTGTTATGGCATTTGTAAGGTGTGTCATTCTTCCACCTAAATAGCAGCACGTTTCTTAAATACATACATGCATTTCAGAAAGATATCATCACCCACCCACCCCACTATCATATTGACGCAAATTAATAAACTAAGCAAAAAAAAAGGAAAATAGGAAAGCATAATGATTTTATGCTCCATGTTGTATCTGTATCGAAGCGGTCTTTTTATAGTTATATGAATATATAATATAAAGTACCATTTACAGAGAGGTATATTTGAGACACGTATAATAACATGACCTAATTTTGGACAAATTGGTATGAATATTGAAATAAGTGTTACAGTTTTCGCACTTTAAGACATGACCTTCCAAGATGTGGGAATAGTATTATATTGGATAAAGTTGACTTATGAATACAAAACTCACTCACCACACGGCGACGTCAACAGTCCTAACCAACTGTTTCACCCACTTGTTGACGTTGTATTCAGTCCCGTTCTCTAGATGAGCATCAAAAGCATCGTCGAAGAAAATGTGAGCTACAGATGAAACCAAAAAAATATGTTGAAATAATTTCAAGATGAAATATCTTAATTCGTTAAATTCTGATCTTAGTTAAACATTGTGAATATTACTCCATTAAATTGACCGAAAGTAAGGGAACTAAGAGAATCGATCCGGACTGACTGTAGATAAGTATCCACAAAATTAAATAAATGGCGTGTAATCGGGGACATTTCTTGCATTTTAGATTGGTAACCTTATGGCTCAGACACACTGTAAACAAATCAAAAGGCATTCTGCCCTGATTCACTACAGCAAAATTGTTTGAAAGCTTTATAACGATGTTATGCATATTCCGCATCTATTGTGAGACCGAAGACAATTAAAATGTAGGACTTATATCAACAAACAATGAGGGCATTAAAACTAACGTAAAGGAGCATGCGCATTGAACAAAAACTTTTCTCTCAAACTGTTAATTATAAATTGCAGGGAGAAACGTTAATTTATAACCAATGTATCAAAACAAATGTCTGATATATGACAATTATTATATACAAGAATAATATGATATTAGAATCCATTCATATGGACCATTGTTAAAACATTTATCGCAAATATGTTTCGGGTTTACACACATCAAGCATTTACTGCTAACAAAATTTATCTTAATATTTTCACGAAGCGTTAGAGACAAAACAGAATAAAAGTTATAAAATAATGTACAAATGTGAAAAGTCGTATGCCATGTCCTAATGTCGGATGCACAACATTTGAAAGGTGACTTCAGTTGTGAAATTTTACCCACATTGATAAATGAGTGAACATGCGAATTTATAATACATTTCATACATCGCCAAAGTGGCATACCACTTTTGGAACCACTTTTTACCATTTAGGAAATATATATGCCCTTATACATGATATTCAGATCTTTATTTACATACACAGGACTCTCTCTCTCTCTCTCTCTCTCTCTCTCTCTCTCTCTCTCTCTCTCTCTCTCTCTCTCTCTCTCTCTCTCTCTCTCTCTCTCTCTCTCATGCACAAACACACCTTAAAATGTGTTAAGAATATAAACATTCTGGTGGACATTAAGGTGGCGCCATCAGAAAATTGCTTCAAAGCATCCAACCCACCCACCCCCAATAAAAAGGCTAGGTTTCAGGTATTAACCTTTCTACATCAGTTTTCCGCATCAATCGTGCCAGCTATTAATAAAAGGACTCGCATGATCTTCTGTTGCTATTCGATAATCTGTCTTACCCATACAGTATTGTATACAGGATACACTTTAAGACAAATGGACACATGCTAAGGAAAATATTTTGAATAATGATAGTAAAAAAATTTGTAGCAAATTCCGTATCATGCCTGAAAACGATGGAAATATCGGCATCAATGTGTTTTGATTTCGAATCGAAATTAAAGCACAATCTAAATTTGGGTACAGCCTTTATTACGGATCTAGACTACAAGCTTGCCAAGGTTAAAAAAATTAACGTTTGAATTCAGAAGTAAACAATTACAGTAATTTCATACAAGTTAACACACAATCATTAAAATCATTTTTTTTATAGATCTTACACACTACAAGCAAAGCACTTTGCTCCAGTGGCTTCTGCATAGATAATATTTTTGTGCTGATGTGCCCTTAAACAATCTCCAAGATAATTTTCTTTACAACACTAATCAAACAGTCTACAAGATAAATGTCCTTACAACACCAAATAAACAGTCTACAAGATAAAGGTCCTTACAACACCAAAAAAACAGTCTACAAGATAAAGGTCCTTACAACACCAAATAAACAGTCTACAAGATAAAGGTCCTTACAACACCAAATAAACAGTGTACAAGATAAAGTTCCTTACAACATCAAATAAACAGTCTTCTAGATAATGTTCCTTACAACACCAAATAGTCTTCTAGAAACTGTGCCCTTACAACACCAAATAAACAATCTTCTAGATAATTTTTTTTTAAAGGAACCACAACTTAACAGTGGAGCGCATTGAATTTATGTATTCTTCTCAGATTCTGACATACATGCGTACCTTCAAATTCATAATAGTCCGGATCACGACGGCCAAAAAGGAGCTGAAAATTCTTTCTTGTACACTGATCTTCATCCATTCTGAGAAAAAAAGGTAAATTAAATAAGATTTGTGCATCTGCTATGTTCTGCTCTGAATTATTTAGACCGTTCTCAATTGCCTCATTCGATAGGACTGTATAACAATTTTCAGTTCATTTGAAGACCTGCAATAGTTTCTGTTATATAAGGAGCATGTGGTGACACATATGCGGAAATAACATACACAACACGAAATATGTCGTTTTATTATTAATAGGCGGTAAAAGAACGAGTTTGATGCATCGTAAGGATGCGTCGAGGCCATTAAGCCGATCTGTACTTATACACCATCTCAATACTACTTCAAAGAAGCAAAAACGCACGAATGTGGTTTTGTATTTATTACGTATCCTTTCTTCTAAACTTTCATACCATATTTGTGCAGTGTGAATAGAGTTCAAAAGAGACTAAATGCTATCTCTCAACTAGTATTCTGTATTAAAAGTTATTTTGAAAGATACACTTTTACCAATTATAAAAAATTATTTAAAAAAATTAAAAAAATTATTTTATACTAACAAACCATTACCTTCATAGCATTGCCTATATCAATCAATCAATCAATTTTACCTAACGATCGATTTTAGAAGTTGAACCATTTCATTCTCATTTTCGTGCCACATTGTAGCACATAGGTAAATAAGGGGAGTGGTGTCCATTTTCCAGGGAGATCGTTCGATACCCAAATTCTCGTCCATGGATTCGATCAAATCCAAGTCAGGCAGAGGTAGTTCACGTTTTGGTGGCTGAAATTATATACATATTGTAATAAATCTGGAGCATATGCATTTGGTTATAGCTCTCCATTTTTAAGGAATTCTTAGATCTTTGTGATTGCTTGTTTGATTATGGGAATTTGAAAAATTTGAAAAGTTGAAAAATATTCAAGGGTATTATTACTGTAGAAACTAACCGAATTTGTTGTTTGCTAAATAAATTAAAAACAGAAATGTCCGTTGTTCAATATGTGCTGAGAATTGATATATACCTCATTCAGCATTACACGTCCTTAGCACAATTCTTTAAGCAATTTTAAAAAAGTGTTCAAAGACATGGTCGGTTTGTTTTTACGATGATGACGGAACATTTTGTCAATAATGAAATGTGTTTTGTGATATTTACCTTTTCACACATTATTCAGTCTCTTCATATATTCTGGTACTTATTTCTTACTTACACCTCTAATAAATGTTTTGTTCGACATTCCGTGGCTCTGACTAACCAATCATTGTGCTGACATTTAGTACTTTTACATCCTCTCTTTGTCTGCCATATATTATTGTAATAATAAAGTCTGTATTTACTTGATTGTTTACCAGTGAACTATTCGTCATGATGACGTTTCATGTTGACTGGTCTGGTTTGGTGAAACAATTTATATTTTCTATTTATCTATCCTTGTCGTATCTTAATTGATTTATTTTTTTAAAAAAAGAACGCTGGTTCTTTTCGAAGTAAACACAAAAGATTGAAATAAAAAAAGTGTTTATAGCTTTACTATATGAATGAAATTCAAAACGTATTGAAATACAGATGTTCAATCTACAACACGCTCAGGTTGGAACTACTTTTACTGACTTTACCGACTTCCATGCTATGAAACTAAATTTTAAAAATTGCCATTCGTTTTAAATTTCTTTCATATTATAATATTAACTATGTTTCAATAATGTAAATGTAAGGGTGTGTTATAAATATTAGGCGTCATCTGCATTTAGTTCTGAGTCTAATGAAAGAGCTCAGTTGATATTAATGTGTGTGGGATAACGATCTAGACTTATCCCTACGCACAATTTCAATAATACGTATCAGCTAACGATCTACACGTATCCCTACGTACAATTTCAATAATACGTATCAGCTAACGATCTAGACTTATCCCTACGTACAATTTCAATAATACGTATCAGCTAACGATCTACACGTATCCCTACGTACAATTTCAATAATACGTATCAGCTAACGATCTACACGTATCCCTACGTACAATTTCAATAATACGTATCAGCTAACGATCTAGACTTATCCCTACGCACAATTTCAATAATACGTATCAGCTAACGATCTAGACTTACCCCTACGCACAATTTCAATAATGCGTATCAGCTAACGATCTACACGTATCCCTACGTACAATTTCAATAATACGTATCAGTTAACGATCTAGACTTATCCCTACGCACAATTTGTATCTCTTTCTTTCTGCCAGCTGAGAATAAAACACATGTGATTTGATGCATTTCTAACACATCTCGGATGTTTGATATCGATTAGGTACGTAAAAAGCGAACTCAAGAAACAGATCAATATACATAGAACGAAAGAGATACTTGGACACAGACAAACATGCATATATTCATAGAAATGCGTGATAATCTACAATGTCACTGTCTTACCTCTTCTTCTTTTGCGTCTGCTTGGTGCCTCCTTCTGTTTAGGCCAATTGATTGCTCCAACAAAACACCCTCGTACAAAGGAAGGACAAACAACCTACACAAAGAATAACATAACAACTTAAACTTTCCCCATTTCACCACAATGGTTATATTATTGTCACGTGTATTTAAGAATTCACTGCAATATGCATTTTATATGTATTGTTTACAGCCTATGTTTTCATTAGATAATTGTGTCGTACAGAAAATGTAGTTATGTTATTGTTGCTGTGGGCCTAACGCCATTTTCCGCGAATGATAGGCTATACATGGCTGTCGCTCTAAAAAGTTGAGGAAACCACCTGGATATTCCTGGGAAAGACAACCGATCCGAACTGGCAACCCTTCTATCCAATTATGCATTTTGTCTCATAAAGCAGGGATTTTTCATTCTTCTGAAAGACACTTTTAATTCTATAGTGTATAGACGTACTAGGCATCACGAGTTTTACTCCAGAAATGAAAGTGCGAATAGTGGATGGACGGCTGGATGAACAAACAAAAACGTTTAAAATGTTGAAACTGAAAAATTGTCAATAACAACGTGCAAATCTGCATCCTTCTATAATATGGTATGAAATTTCAGAGTCTTAGGCTGAGACGACCGATACTTGCAAGTGTATTAGAACTTCCCTTGATTGTCTCGCACCCTCTTCCATCATTACCACCATTAAAGCTCAAACGTCAAAGCCCAACTTTAAACTAAACCAGGTGTACTGGTGATATTATTATCTTGATTATAATTTTCAGAATAAATGCATAGCATATCAATATAACAATAATGAATATACAATATTAAATGGGACGTAATATTGAGTTGGCAATACAACAATAATGAGCATACAATATTAAATGGGACGTAATATTGAATTGGCAATACAACAATAATGAGCATACAATATATAAGAGATATAATTTTGAGTTGCAATACAATAAAAATAAACATACAGTACAAAATGGGAGGTAATCTTGACCACACTGTTTGGGTACTCATTAGCCACTAGTGAAGCACGACTCATAAAGAACAATGGTCAATTAATACAATTATTATTTACCTTCCAAAGAACGACTAGACCGAGTATAGTAATAACACCGCTTATGTTTTGAATGAATATAAACCATGATAGGGGTATATCTTTTGAAAAGGTTGGAAGTATTTGCTTTATTTCTCTAAAAGTCTGTCAGTTTCATACAAGTATTATACACAAATACAATACTGGATTGGTATTGAGTAATAATCTTCATCTCCATTCAGTAATTGCATGCGTTATTGTTGCAGACATTCATTTCAGTAATTTGTGCCACTGAACATGAATTACAGCAAAAGACTTAAGAAGCCAGAACTCGCTCTACCGTTGATAACTCACTTACCCGT
Source organism: Potamilus streckersoni (assembly GCA_016746295.1). Classification (NCBI taxonomy): domain Eukaryota; kingdom Metazoa; phylum Mollusca; class Bivalvia; order Unionida; family Unionidae; genus Potamilus; species Potamilus streckersoni. The sequence goes on from JAEAOA010002171.1 coordinate 1,228,740, forward strand.
TGATAACTGGTTAAGACAGGTTACAATAATTATCAGCCATAAAAAACAAAAAAATACAAAATGAAATCAAACGTCCTTACTTGTCTGTCCTTTGGAGTCTTTCGTCCTCTGGAGCCCAGATATGGTTACAAATCATTAGGAAAGACAAATACCCTGCCAACCCTGCGAGAATCGTCATCCAGAAATCTGTTTTGGTAATGTTGTCCAAGTACAGTTTAGGACTCCCTTCCTTTTTGTCCCAGGCGGGGAAGGGGAGATTGCATCCAGTTTTACTTGTTGTCACTATCTCAGCGTAAATTCCGAATAGAATGGCAATAGAAACTGGAGTGGTAAGAGCCAAGGGAAGGGAAACACAGAAAACTTGGGCAGTGATTTTGCATGCGGTTTTCACAGCTTTGTAACAAACCCCGCTACAAAAAATACTTATGGCTGCTACAACAAGTGGCAGGTAATGGCTACAACTGCCAAAGTGCTTCACAGACGTTAAATGTGTGCTTCCAAAAAAACCATCTAGCGTGGCCTTTGATTCCAGCAAAAACAATGTCCGTATACAGTTTATCCCGCATCCCGGTCCAAAAATAGCTATAGGTAGTAAAATGGCGAGAATCAATTTCCAGATATTAACAATAAGACACAATTTTGTTCTCTGTCGTTTCGCGCGCTTAGCAAGCCATACAAGACCTAACCGTTTTCCATAGTCCTCTCTGTCGCCCTTTTCCACATTGGTGTAATTCTCCCACCACAAGAGGGAAATCAGTAGTGGCGCGAAAATAACGCAAACTAGTAGGGTGTAGTTCCATTCTTTTTGTCGGAACACTATGAAGTAACACCATAAACCTGAAAATAAAATACGATTGTACAATATTTATTACTAAGAAATTCTTGCATATAAAACATGAATCACAAAATTAATTCAGTTGTTCATTCAATTTTTTTTTGCATTATACATTGGACATGCATCAATTACTATAGTTATATTTATATGCATCATTTGATTCATACAGTTATCACTATATACATGCATGATTCATTATAGACAGTCTCACATTCATACATTTATCATTATAAACAGTCTCACATTCATACATTTATCATTATAGACAGTTTCACGTTCATAATTATAATTCAGCAGGCATTGACAACATACTAGCAGAGCTCTTTCAAGCAGAAGAAGACGTGATAGTCACAGGTCTAACAACAATCTGCAATAAGATAGGGTAGATATGAGAATGGCCCACCACATGGACTCAATCCTTGGTCATCTTGGTTCCAACAGCTATGCTAAAACTACAGAACCATCGGTTTGATCAGCAACCCGAGCAAAGTCATGCTGAAGATAATTCTCAATAGACTAAAGCCTCAAGCAAGAAAATTATTACCGTATAACAAAAAGGCTGCCGAGCAGGAAGGAGCACCATAGAACAAATCTTCAATATCAGACTCTTTTGCGACAAATACCATCAGCATCGATGTCGCGTCTTTATAGATTTCAACATGCCTTTGATATGGCATGGCATGCAGCCTTATGAGCAACTAAAAGGAAGTACAAAATTAGCTAAAGCCAGGTATAGGTTGTTGAGGACCTCTTTGAGAAAGCCATCAATGATGTCCTCATCAATCGCAGCAAAGGTTTCGAACAACAGTTAGAGTCAGACAAGGATGTATACTGTCACCTACACTCTTCAATATTTTCCTGGAAAGGATCATGGATGATGCTTTGCATGACCACAAGGGTGTGTCAGCATTAGAGGAAGAACAATCACCAACTTACACTTTGCGGATGATATTGATAATTTAATAGGAGATGAAAAAGAACTGGCTGACTTGGTTGAGCTCCTCGACACAACCTCAAAGAGTCACAAGCCTCAAAAGCTTGGGATAAATCAGGTGATTCGGTAATATATAGAAAAAAACTTGTATAAAAGTAAGTATGTGTGTGTGTTCTCTGTCAACAAACAAGTCTCCCATTTTTATCAAATCTCAGTCTCTTTCTCACTTTTTCTTTCTCGAGTAGATACACACGAACTCGTTTAGATACATAATCGGTATTGACACGTTTAATTGCAAATCCAAAAGAAGTGGAGGAAAGATTCACATGCATTGTACTGTACATTACCTACCAGTGTTAGACATGGGTAAAACTTGAAATCTATACATTTAAGTAAATCAGTTTGTGGTTAATGGATACAAGGACGACACGAACATCTTTGAGAAATCATATTGAGAAAGCAGCTAGACAAAGGTGGTGGTGTGATGTTGATATTGGAATGTAATCTATAATCGTGTGTGTGTGTGTGTGTGTGTGTGTGTGTGTGTGTGTGTGTGTGTGTGTGTGTGTGTGTGTGTGTGTGTGTAAATCATTCATGATATTTAATCCCAAGGAAAGTATTTTTTCCAACTCATCCATGACATGTAAAAATGGTGAATCTGATTAGTTAACGTTAAATTAACGTAATGCCAATGATAACTTCCAGCTGACAAATTCTTGACTTCACTACATCAACGGCTACTAATTTCTCCACAAACTTTGTGTTTGCACTAACATGCGCATTTTAGTCTCAAGAAGTTTACTAGAGTATGCGAGCTAAATTGGCCCCGCACACTTAGTAATCTGTAAAATTTACAAATATATAGTTGACACATTTCTTAAATTTGAACAAATCCTAAACATTTCATCAGATGAAAACAAAGTTCTTTATGTACAAAATGTAGATACGAACGTATTTTTTCCTTGATAACCAAATGAATTTTCGAGTAATATATCATTTGTCACCTGCCTAACAATGATACAAATACGTAGTATTTTCAAATGAAAGCAATCGTGGGATGTTTAGCAAAACTGGGTCTGATTTACGAATAGACGAATTTTGTGACTACCTTTAGCGCAGAACACCAATTTCTAGAGTAGACTTACCAATACTGCCGAGGTGAACCAAGACTGATATGAAGTTAACGAAGCCTGTGACAATATTCCACATTTTGCTCACGTTTTCCTGCTGTTGTCTGGGATAGAGGACCTTCAGTATTCCTGGAAACGTGGCCACGCTCACACAAAACAGTGTCCCTGACACAGGGTCAAGGTTCGGCAGGATATAATAGATGAGCACGTTGAGGCCAATCGAATGAAGAGTCTCCATTAGTAAGACCTGAAATAATAATAATAATAATAATAATAATAATAATAATAATAATAATAATAATAATAATAATAATAATAATAATTATTATTATTATTATTATTATTATTATTATTATTATTATTATTATTATTATTATTATTATTATTATTATTATTATTATTATTATTATTATTATACATCCGTTGATAGAGACTTGAGTGGCTCCAGCAAGAAATATTAAAATAATTACAAACATCAGCATGAATTCTTCGAGAAAGTACTTGGGGATCCCAGGATCAAACGTGGTACCATTCAAGCAGACTACTAGTCCGTATGAGTTCTTTAAATAACATGAAGAGGTAACGAGTAGAATCAGACAAGTGTATGTTCGGAGGGTGACGAAGCCAAGTGGAGTAACAAAATTGAAGTCTCCGTCATCAGGTACACAGCTCTCATCGTGGATTAAAAAAAAAAATACATGAAGACAGATAGAGAGAAAACAATCATAATTAGACTTCAAAGCGAGAGGGTATCCAAGGTACGTTGGAGCAAACAGCCGATGCAAACAGACTGTATGTATGTATGTATGTATGTATGTATGTATGTATGTATGTATGTATGTATGTATGTATGTATGTATGTATGTATGTATGTATCTATGTATGTATGTATGTATGTAGGTAGGTAGGTAGGTAGGTAGGTAGGTAGGTAGGTAGGTAGGTAGGTAGGTAGGTATAATCGGCACATCAGCACAATCATGGTTATATATTGGTGAATAAAATTCACATAGTACAAAGGAAACAAAATAACAAAAATTGCTAAAAATTTGTCTCGATACACCCGACAATAAATTTACACCATCATTTTAAGTGAAACCATTCACAGCCTGAAGTTTTCTAATGAAGTTACCCCGTTCATATTCAAATCATAGTAGAGTTAAGATCATAAAGTGATGTATAACCAGAGTGAAAACTTTTAGTCTGATCCCCAACATATGTCCTCAATGATTTTCCTCAATGACTTTCTTCATTTGGCCTGAATTATCAAACATGCGAAAAGAACGTAGTCTTACGGTGAAATACAAGTCCTACAAATTTCGTTTCCTACACAAAAGAAATGAAAGAAAAATAAAGATATTTCTTAAGGTTAGCATGAACCTGATGCAGTTGATATCAATGCAATGGAAAAATAAATATGGAATTTTCCAGATTTGAACCCGTTTTTTCTAACCATTTCTGAACTCTGTTTAGGCATAATCGTAGTTGTCGGTTGGTACATGCATATTTTAAGATATATAACAGAGGAAAATGACATCGACATACAAAAACCAGTCAGTTCCTGGATTAAAACATGTTCAAATGTTATTGATTTTTTATGTTGTAAGTTTTATTGACAATGTGTGGTCATGAGGCATACGAATATCATAACGATAGCTCCTAGAAAAGAGAGCATTTACCAAAACTGTGGAATGTCTCTCTTTCAAAGAATATTGATATAAATTTATATAGACTGACTTTTAGACGTAACTTCAACAGACCAATAATTATCCATATCGTGTAAACAAAAATGTATCCATGTCAAAAAGGAACAATTTGCTAGTAAAGATCATTTTTTATTCAACGCTTCTCTGATGATTGTTCTAAGTTTATTTGAAAAGTTTTACCTCTCTTGCATCTGATATTTTGAGCGCTTAAGTTACCAGATAAGCCTGTAAGTTATAGTTCGTTCCATGAATTTGTAAATACATCTTGTAGATGCTGTAGGTCTAACTAGAAGGGTTAGAGGGTTAGTATAATCATTGTCAGGTTTTGGTACTCATACTAAAGGGATGATATGGTGTCTGTCAGGTTTTGGTACTCATACTAAAGGGATGATATGGTGTCTGTCAGGTTTTGGTACTCATACTAAAGGGATGATATGGTGTCTGTCAGGTTTTGGTACTCATACTAAAGGGATGATATGGTGTCTATCAGATTTTGGTACTCATACTAAAGGGATGGTATGGTGTCTATCAGGTTTTGGTACTCATACTAAAGGGGTGATATGGTGTCTGTCAGGTTTTTGGTACTCATACTAAAGGGGTGGTATGGTGTCTGTCAGATTTTGGTACTCATACTAAAGGGGTGGTATGGTATCTGTCAGGTTTTGGTACTCATACTAAAGGGGTGATATGGTGTCTGTCAGGTTTTGGTACTCATACTAAAGGGATGGTATGGTGTCTGCCAGGTCTTGGTATCATTCACAAGAGTTAGTATAGTCTCTGTCAGGTTTTAGTACACATAATAAATGGTTATTATAATCGCCATTATAATACCTCTAACCTCTATCGTCTCTGGGAGAGAGAGAGAGAGAGAGAGAGAGAGAGAGAGAGAGAGAGAGAGAGAGAGAGAGAGAGAGAGAGAGAGAGAGAGAGAGAGAGAGAGAGAGAGAGAGATTTACCGAAAACAGGGTAACCCAGTCAAAGCTTTTCCTTTTGGTTATCATGAAGATAAGCCTCCATAAGCACCTACAGATGGTGAAGAAATAAGGCGCCCCAATGATCATGATCATGGCCCATATCCACAAGACATTTGTTTTATCGTCCTTGTAGATGAGGGTATTCCTCGCCGAACGGAGAGCAGTGTTGTTGTTCGGAAAGATATTGGACACAACTAATATAAAGCACATTTTTGATATCACAGTTGTTACTATAATTGTTAAAAATAACACTATGCAAACAATTATTTTTGTTATCACAAACGCTTTTCTCCAAAATTCAAGGTTATCTCCAGAAACACTCTCAGATGGTACTTCTCTAAAGACATCCCAGGATTTTTCTTTTCTGAAAATATAAAATAAAGTAAAAAACAAGTTCTCATATGAAAACTGAGTTTATAATCTCTTTTGATCATCTTATTCACAAGCTGAAACGCACATGCATCTTCACACTGACAGGTTAGTGCGCTGTTGAGCTCAATAGTTTATACGATTTCCACTCACATGTTTATACGCTGTTGCACTTACTCATTCGCCTGTGCACTCACACACTCATACGCCTGTGCGTGACGGATGTCACCATTCCTTTGCATAGTTGGGTGAGTTCCTATTGAAGCAAAGTATATTACTTCTTATAAGTGATCGATTTATATAAAACAAAATTTTGTCACTACACTGCAACCTTAATATTATCTTTACATCTTTTCCAGCCTTTCTGATATATATGGAAAGTGAATAGTAGTTTCTGATTGTACCTTATTTTAGATATAGACGCTAAACCAATAATACGGGAATTCTTTTAGAATATTACAAATAAGCCCCTGATTGTATGAAGAGGTTTAAGAAGCATGCCAACCCAAATCATTGTGCTGACTCTATTGGAATAACATATATTTCCTCATCAGCTTTTGGTATAAGCAAAGGTGATATGCTTAGAAGCAAATGAATAAAGGAAAAAAATATTTATTTGTAGCGAAACGTTGATTATGTAAAGGTTCAACAGGCATATTTTAGAGGTTTACAACGTTATAATAAAATGTTTTCAGGCTCTCCATCATCAACCTGTTATTTGCCTCGTGTCTAAAATGTTCAAAATACAATCACCACATTGGAAGGAAAATACTCAGGATGACAGAGTCGATTATATCATAACGATTACTTCATTATTGACACACCATTTAAATATGCAAGTAGTGATATTAATATATACTTAACTTCAATTGGTATATTTGTATGCAAATAGTGTGTTATTCATTGTTAACCTCTATTGGAATGCATGGATCCATTTGTTATTCATTGTTAACTTGTATTTAAATGTATGGATACGTGTGTTATTTATTGTTAACTTGTATTGAAATGTATGGATCAATGTGTTATTCATTGTTAACTTGTATTGAAATGTATGTGTCCATGTGTTATTCATTGTTAACTTGTATTGAAAGGTATGGATACGTGTGTTATTAAGTGTTAACTTGTATTAAAATGTACGGATACGTGTGTTATTCATTGGTAACTTTTATTGAAATGTATGGATCCATGTGTTATTCATTGTTAACTTGTATTGAAATGTATGGATATGTGTGTTATTCATTGTTAACTTGTATTGAAATGTATGGGTCCATGTGTTATTCATTGTTAACTTGTATTGAAAGGTATGGATACGTGTGTTATTCATTGTTAACTTGTATTAAAATGTATGGATACGTGTGTTATTAAGTGTTAACTTGTATTGAAATGTATGGATACGTGTGTTATTCATTGTTAACTTTTTTTGAATGTATGGATCCATGTGTTATTCACTGTTAACTTGTATTGAAATGTATGGATATGTGTGTTATTCATTGTTAACTTGTATTGAAATGTATGGGTCCATGTGTTATTCATTGTTAACTTGTATTGAAAGGTATGGATACGTGTGTTATTCATTGGTAACTTTTATTGAAATGTATGTATCCATGTGTTATTCATTGTTAACTTGTATTGAAATGTATGGATATGTGTGTTATTCATTGTTAACTTGTATTGAAATGTATGGATCCATGTGTTATTCTTTGTTAACTTGTATTGAAATGTATGGGTCCATATGTTATTCATTGTTAACTTGTATTGAAAGGTATGGATACGTTTGTTATTCATTGTTAACTTGTATTGAAATGTATGGATACGTGTGTTATTAAGTGTTAACTTGTATTGAAATGTATGGATCCATTTGTTATTCATTGTTAACTTGTATTTAAATGTATGGATACGTGTGTTATTTATTGTTAACTTGTATTGAAATGTATGGATCCATGCGTTATTCATTGTTAACTTGTATTGAAATGTATGGATACGTGTGTTATTAAGTGTTAACTTGTATTGAAATGTATGGATCCATGTGTTATTCATTGTAAACTTGTATTGAAATGTATGGATCCATGTGTTATTCATTGTTAACTTGTATTGAAATGTATGGATACGTGTGTTATTCATTGTTAAGTTTTATTGAAATGTATGGATCCATGTGTTATTCATTGTTAAGTTTTATTGAAATGTATGGATCCATGTGTTATTCATTGTTATCTTCTATTAGATTGTATGGATCCATGTGCTATTCATTGTTACTTTCTATTGAAATGTATGGATCCATGTGTTATTCATTGTTAAGTTTTATTGAAATGTATGGATATGTGTGTTATTCATTGTTAACTTGTATTGAAATGTATGGATACGTGTGTTATTAAGTGTTAACTTGTATTGAAATGTATGGATCCATGTGTTATTCATTGTTAAGTTTTATTGAAATGTATGGATACATGTGTTATTCATTGTTACCTTCTATTAGATTGTATGGATCCATGTGTTATTTACTGTTAACTTAAATTGGAAGGTATGGATCCATGTGTTGTTCATTGTTACCTTCTATTGAAATATATGGATACGTGTGTTATTCATTGTTAACTTCTATTGAAATGTATGGATCCATTTTGTGTTTAGGGATTCAAACAAGCTTAAACCAAGTAAAGAAACATAACTAACCGTCACCTCAAAACACTTACAAAAGGACAACTTAGTACGCTGTAGTTTTTAAGCTGATGAGTTTGTTTATAGCTTGGAGCTGAGTGTTTCAGGTACATCCTAGATTATAATTATAGTTTGATTACGGACGTTTACTGTTTTAACTGCAGCACAGATAAATGAAGCCAATGACCTGAATGAATTGAGTTGATTGCTGTCCTTGATTGTCATGTACGTAGACCATATCTTGAAATGATGTGCATGAGCACTGGTTGGGTTTTTACTGTGGTCCTTTACGTAGATAATGTCTTCATAGTAATAGTTAATTTTAATTACGTAAAAATATTATTTAGTAATATCTCGCAGATATATAGAAAATTCATATTATTCTTTTCTCCAATGTTAGGTGACAATATTCAGTTCACTAATGAAAATTTCGGAGATATTGTCTATAATTTGATTCAAGGCGTTCCAAACGTTCTACAATAACCATGAGCGATTTTTGACAGTTTGAGTTTAGTGGATGGGTTCCTTGAAAGTTACACGTATTCGGAGAAAAAATATTTCAGAATATATACCGAACAAATATCGATATACAATAGGAAAACTTGTTTCTCTATAAAAACAAATATCGGTATACAATAGGAAAACTGGTTTCTGTATAAAAACAAATATCGGTATACAATAGGAAAACTGGCTTTATATAAAAACAAATATCGGTATACAATAGAAAAACTGGTTTCTGTATAAAAACAAATATCGGTAAACAATATGAAAACTGGTTTCTGTATAAAAACAAATATCGGTATACAATAGGAAAACCGGTTTCTGTATAAAACATTTTTAAAAAAAGATCGTTATTA